>JARQOC010000008.1:91084949-91579022 GCA_033576535.1 Allobates femoralis
TCCAGGAACCCACTGGACATCCACCAGCCCCAGCCAGAACCCACCACTGCACACCAGAGCCCCGAAGAGCCGACGGAGGAGAGAGGCCTGACACATGAGGGCCGCCATCCAGCCAGGACAAGAGGTACCCACTAGCAAGCCACCTCCACCTAAACCCCCGAGCCCCGTCAGGCATCCCCAGGCCCCTGCCAACCCCACTCCCACACCTCCGGACCCGGGCACATGCGGGCCGTAACTGTGACTGAGGAGGAGACCGGGGATCCGCAGCACATTCGGGAGGCCCCTGCTAATCCCCGACCCACCCTGGGCACGCTCAGGTGCCTGCACAGCACTGGACTGCCTCCCTGGCTCTCTCAACCTCCCAGTACAGGCTGCTGACAAGCCGCGGTGGATCAATCTCCCTGCTCCCGCTCATGCATTATTCATATGAGCAGGAGAAGGAGCGGGAAGTTTAAATCTCCATTGTTAGCTGTATGCCTAAACTGCCAGCGATTCTCTGCTCCCGCTCATCAGTTATTCATCCAGGAGAGAAATCACTTGGACTTTGTGCTCTGTGTGCTGCAAGCCACTGCCCTGCTCAGCCCAGCAGCTGAGGCTGTTGTGACACCGGCAGCTGCACGTTCTCCTACTGACACACGTATATCACACACTCCACAGTGAGATAGGAGCACACTGCTGTGTGTAAACTTGCTATCTCCCGGTGTCCTCTCTCCTTTAATGAATCAGACTATAATAGCTCATTGTCTCTGTATTAAGCCCTGCTTCTGTCCACACACTGGGGTTTATTGACACCTATGAGCTGCTGGCTGCACTACCCTGGAATTTAACTCTATAAGCACTGTAGCCAGCACATGGTCTCCTACAAGAAGCTTATTAACCCTCTCACTCTTGGTTTATACATCAGTCTATAGAAGGGGGAGGTGGGCTGGTCTGTGAAACTGTGCTAGTTAACACCAACACCTGATCCTACATACTTATTGTGCAAGTATAAAACAGGAAGTCTCTGTTAAAGTTAACCCTTGCAACCCAGTAATAAAAGCTGCAGGAAACAAACACCACAGCTAATACCCACCTCGACACCCCCTGAGTGAGGCAAGACATCAGGGGGTCCTTAACAAATCCCATCCTCCACCCCCTGTGGGGCAACAGCCCAGCATCCAAGAGCACAACCCCCACATTGAGCAGGGTGACACCTGCTGGCTACTGCTGGACCTGACCAACAGCAAGGATCTACCCATGGGTGCCATCTGCTGATCTCTGCTACACACTACAAGCTCATGCAGATCCCACCTTAACCCCTTAAGGACCAAAACACAATTCTGCAAATCTGAGCAGTGTCACTTTGAGATAATAACCCCGGAACGCTACAAGATACCCCAGTGATTCCAAGATTGCCCCTCTCTTTCTTCCATAACATATCGGACTTCATGTTGGTGGTAAAATTAGAATGATATTCTCTGCATTTCCGTCACCAAAGGGAGCGGTTACGCGTAGTGACAGTTCAAAGCCGTGACGGGTATAACCGTCATTGGTCATCAAGGGGTTAAATCCCATTTCCCAATACCCAGACTGTTACTGACGTGAAGCTTTCACCCACCTTGCCCCCACCAACCGAGACTATGATACAATAATCAGACTATGACAGTCTTCATATTCTTCATCCCACTGTGAGACGTAACCTGGCAATCCACCCTCTTCTGCTGCCGCTGATCTGCTATTTTTCTCCACAACTGGGGAGCCGCAATGGACAAATTTGTAATAACAACCCGAACAAGGAAACCCACTGCCCCACAAGAGCCCCCACAGCGCAGTAAACAATCACCACACACAATGCGCAAAGGCAAGTCCGCCCCGAAACCACGTAAACAAACTGCTAAGAGCCCACATCGCCAACCCACCTCTCCACCAGCCGGGCCCTCGAATGAAGCACAGATGAAGGTCGGTCTGTCCGCACCGCAGCTTCCCCCACTACCAAACTACTTGGAACCCGCCGAGCAAGACCCTTCACAAATATCTTTGTTAGCCCAAGAGGTCTCCAAGCTCTTGAAGCCACAACTCGACCAGCGGTTTGATGCCCTCCATGCCGCCCTCGCCGCAGCCATGACCCTAATTACGGCCAACTCTCAAAAGATCACAGAATCCAGTCCAATGAAAAAGAGATCACGGAATTGAGGGCCTCCCTCCAACAGAGCCAGACCACAGAGCGAAAAATGGGCGACAAGTTGGAAGACATTGAGAACAGAGACCGCCGCAACAACCTGCGTTTTGTGGGCATCCCGGAGTCAGTGGGAGGTGAACACCTCATGGAATATCTTACTAGAGACCTCCCATCTGCCCTCCGGATGGACCTCTGCAAAGACCCAATGATTATAGAGCGAGCACACAGACTAGGCCCCCCAGGGCCCAACCAAGGCAGCGGAAAAGGTAGACCTCGCCCAGTCGTAGCAAAGTACCTCAACTGGGCAGTGAAAGAAAAGGTCTTGAAAGCATACCGACGGCAACGAGAACTGAATGTCCACGACTCCAAGGTTCTCATCTTCCAAGACTTCTCCCCAGCTGTAGCTCAAAATCGCAAGGCATTTGGACCCACCTGTCGCCTATTAATTGAAAAAAACATAAGATTTCAACTACTCTACCCAGCCAAGCTCAAAGTCCAAGAGGGCGACCGTGCAATAATTTACGAAGACCCCGAGGTGGCGGAGAGAAGATTTCGGAATGCCACGAACGTCACAGTGGAACGATCTAAAGACCTGCCACCCACATCATCTACTACAGGAAGACTGTCATCTCCAAAATACAATGTTTCTTCCAGTGACAGCACGGCGTGTTCTTGGCGAGCTGCTATCACTGATTTGCAATGTTGACTTTATTGTTGTTTTTGTATTCCCTCCCTGCTTTTACCCTGCTATGCTCTCCCCCTTTTCAACCCAGGTACCAATCCGTGTGGGACTCACCACTGACGACACCGTTACCACCTGTTCACTCCTGTGGCTCGCTGGGACCAAAAGGAATGAACACACCCAACTGCCATATGCTGCACAGACCCTGCCTTGGGACCCAGGATGAGTACTCTTAAAACACCAGACCCTGACACCACCTATACCTCACCACACTTGCGGTTTCTGTCATGGAACGTGGCAGGCCTTAACACCCCCCTCAAACGCAAAAAGGTCTTGAACCATCTAAAACGATTCTCACCAGATGTGGTCTTCCTTCAGGAGACACACTGGAGGGCTGACAAACCTGGTAAATTGCTAGCTCCCTGGATAGGAGATTGCTACACTGCCTCGCATACCTCATCATCACGCGGAGTAGCCATTCTCATCAAAAAGGGCCTGCCATGCACCATTCAGGACTCCATTAGTGATAGCCACGGCAGATACCTAATTCTGAGGGTGGAAATAGCAGGGAGAATATACTTCTTGGTCAACCTCTACGCTCCTAACCATGACCAACACGTCTTCTACACAACGATTCTCCAGGTTCTCCTGGGACTTGAGCCTGGCCGCCTGATAGTAGGAGGAGACTTCAACCTAGTACAATGTCCCACCCTAGACCGCTCCTCACCCTCTCCACAGACCTCAGCAGCCACCACATCCCTTTTACACTTCATGGAACAGCTTTCACTCTGTGACCCATGGAGAGTGACAGACTCCACAGCTAGAGAGTACACGTGCCACTCCCTCACACATCAATCCTTCTCCCGGATCGATTTCTTCCTCATCTCCTCACAACTATTCCCCCAACACCACGACTCTCGTATTCACCCAATACTGATCTCAGACCATGCTCCCATCTCACTGTTTCTAACTCTAGTGGAGCCGAGCCCTCAGACAAGACATTGGAGGTTTCCCTCCTACCTAGCAGAGTCGGATGACTTCAAAATCTTCCTTAAATCACACTGGAATGATTTCTTAGATGACAACATCATTCACACTGACAACACCCCTCTGCTCTGGGCCACTTCTAAGGCCGTTATGAGAGGCCATATCATCAGTTATCTGTCAAGCAGGAGAAAAACTCACAGAAAGAAATTTGACGCCTTACACACCTCCCTACTCCAGGCTCAGTCGGCGCTTGCCCTAACCCCATCCCCTGACACACAACAAGCCTATGCCATGGCCAAACACCTACTCGACTCCCTCATACATTCCCAATCACACTGGCAAGTCCAACTGACTCGAAACAAGTTTTACCGCTGGGGAATCAAGACGGGTAAATTATTAGCGACCCTAACAAAAGGCAAACGACCCTACAAACCAATTCTTAAACTACGGAACCCCACAACAGGTTTACAGACGACCGACCAGGAAGAGATAACGCAAATTTTTAGCGACTACTACGAAGACCTCTACAGAGCCACCCCTGCTAACCTCCCATCGATTCATTCCTTCCTGAACTCAATCAATCTCCCATCCCTGACCACCGAACAACAAGTGACGCTGGACTCAGAGATAACAGAGGACGAAGTGAGACGAGCTATAGCAGACGCATCCAGCTGTAAGACCCCGGGCCCTGACGGTTTCTCTGCCGAATACTACAAGATACTATCCCCTGACTTAGTGCCCACCCTGACTAACCTCTTTAACACAACTTTCCTCCAGAGGGTCCCCATCGATAGATTTACTGAATCACGCACCATAGTTATCCCTAAACCCATTAGAGACCCACTGCTACCACAATCATACCGCCCAATCTCACTCCTCAACCATGACTACAAACTCCTGGCAAAAATCTTAGCAAGACGCTTACAACTGATATTACCCGGTCTCCTATGTGAGGCGCAAACAGGGTTTACTCAGGGGCGGAGCAGTGTGGCAAACATACGCCTGGCGGTCGCTGCTACAGTCTTGGCCCAACACTCACCGAGCACGCCCGCAATGCTGATGAGTCTAGACGCCGAAAAGGCCTTTGACAAAGTGGCATGGCCTTTTTTGTATGAAGCACTGGGCAGGGGGAATTTTGGCCCAAGGTTCCTGGAATATATCCAATACCTCCATACGAACACAAATACCCAGGTCTCTATCAACGGATGCAGCGCACCAACTATAGACCTCTTCCGAGGAGTCAAACAGGGATGCCCTCTGTCACCCCTCCTATTTAACCTCTCCATTGACCCCCTACTACGCCATCTGTTGCAGACCCCTACTTTTAGGGGACTCACAGTGGGCTCTAGGGAGCTAAAGGTCGCCGCATTCGCAGATGATGTCCTGCTGGTAGTAACTAACCCCAAACAGGTTCTGCACTCTCTTACACGCGAACTAGAAGACATGGGAGGCCTATTGGGCTATAACATTAACTGGGACAAAACAGAAGTGATGATGTTAAGTGGCCCCTCCATACCGTCATGGACATCAGGGTTCCCCTGTCAGTGGACCACTAGCTCACTAAAATACCTAGGAGTGCGAGTGACGAGACACCCGGCTAATCTACACAAAACCAACATCAACTTATACCTCAACAACCTAAACTCCACTTTAGCCAAATGGAAAGATTTTAACCTATCATACCTGGGCAGAGCCAACTTAATTAAAATGACAGAATTCCCACGCCTCCTTTATCTTTTTCACACTCTCCCAATCTACTTAACCCCCAAAGAGGAGAAACGGATCAACTGTCTATACCGCTCATTCATCTGGGAGGGAAAAAAGCCCCGCATTGCCTACAAATTACTTCAACAACTGAAGAGAAATGGTGGGATAAACTTCCCCGATATCAGACACTATAATTTAGCGTCCCTATTCCGAGTGGTGGTGGACTGGCTAGGAGGGACCTCCTGCTATGCCCAATATGATTTAGAGTGCTGTCTCACACCAGGACTGGCTCTACCTGCTCTCCTACACCTCCCTTATACCGAACTGCCAACTGAGGTGAAGGTGAACCCCCTCCTTATGTCTACATGGAAAGCATGGCAGAAAATACGCCAACAGTTCCACCTCTCTCCTCAGACATCCCTCCTCCTCCCACTTATTAGTAATCCCCATTTCCAAAACAGACACACCCACCCTGTCTTCTACCAGTGGCACTCTCAGGGCATAACATCCATTAAACATCTGACACACCCAAGGGAACGCCGCATGTATTCAAGAGAGGAAATGCAATCTAAATACCCGATCGCCATATTCCCCCCATTCCAATACCTACAGGCTAAGAGTTATGTGACAAAGATATTAACCCGTCTGCCTGAGCGAGAGTGGAGTCCACACCTGCTTACATGGTTCACTAGATCTAACACCTCAACAGGCCAAATAGCCTCCAACTACAAATTCATCCATGGCACTCTGGACTATGACCAATCTCAATTCCCATTAACAAAATGGCAGATTGATGATCCCGCCCTATCCTACAGCACAATCCTAAAAGCTCTAGACCAAGCCCACAAACTGCTCCCCTCAGCCCGTTTCATTGAAATGAGACTGAAAATCTGCCACAGATCCTATTTAACTCCCCAGAAGGGTCATAGAATGGGGCTATACACAACCTCCGAGTGCTTCAAGTGCCGCTCCCCCGAAGCCAATCTATTCCACTGCCTATGGACATGCCCGACCATCCAGCCCTTCTGGACCAAAATACGACAATTTACCACTGCACACCTGACAAACTTTGCCCCTGATGAGCCGCTATGGGCCATCTTTGGATATCTAGAGCCAGATAAATACACATGCTCTCCGGGGGCCCGTAAACTGCTGCACATGGTGGCGGCAGCCGGAGTTAAGGCCATCCTGCAGGTGTGGATCCACGACCAAGCTCCTCCATTTAGGATCTTTTTAGACAAACTATCATTCTTGCTTCAGATGGATTGGGCTGAGGCCTCCTTGCACAAGGAGGAAAAGGTGAAGTCCTTCTTTGAAACCTGGGAAAGTTTCATCTCTCTGCTCCCACAACGAATTAGAGATGACATCAGAACTTGTTTCCAACCTACAGTGTGGTATCAAGAGCAGGTACTACTAGGGGAAGAGCTTACATAGATACATGTTCGATGGAGCTGCCAAATAGAAACACATCTAAGGGTCAGAGGCCCATCCTGGTGTCAGAGGTCAATCCCGGTGTCAGTGAGTCCTGCACAACTCTCAAAGAGAGACCAAGTTAACGCACCCTTGATGGGTGATATACAAGAAAAAAGTACCTGTTCCAGATAGCCCCTTCCCCCACCCCCCTCCCAGTTTTGACCTATTTGCTTTTTTTTTTTTTTTCTTTTAGTTTGCTTTAATTTTTTTTTTCTTTACATTTTTTTTCTTTCTTTGTAAATGTTTTGCCTTTGCTTTGTTTCCTTCTGTTTGTTTGCATTACGTTGTTTTTTTTTTTTTTTTCACCTTGTGTTTTCATTGTTTGTATTCTGACATGATGCAGCCACGCTCGAAATATGCACTCTGCCATTTACTATCTTATAACAAGCTTACAATGTATACTTCAAGCCATATCTAGACCATTGTACAGAGCATTTTATTTTCAATAAAAATGGTTTAAAAAAAAAAAAACCAAAACCAAAAAAAATAAAAAATTAGGATACGCCAAAAGACTCGCTATTCTCGTCAGTGTTTGTGTCTGACCAGTCCACCTGCAGGGCCTTATTCTCTAATCTCAGTGTCCAGCTAAAAACCAAATCTTGTCTGCATTCATTTAGCATCTTAGTGCAGCTGGAGTAGGTTTTAGCGTAAATTAAAATACGCCAAAAGACTCGCTATTCTCGTCAGCGTTTGTGTCTGACTAGTCCACCTGCAGGGCCTTAATCTCTAACCTCAGTGTCGTGCTAAAAACCTACTCTTGCCTGCATTCATTTAGCATCTTAGTACACTTAGTGCACTTCAAACTATGAGAGGATAAGGGAGGGAGGAGGAAGAAATGGGTTGAAGATGCAGTTGTCAGAGAGAAGACCCACTCCTCCGCCGTGTTTGTTGCCAGTGCGAGGTGTGTGGGAGAAGTGAAGTCCACCGTAACACAGCACAGCAGGGGAGTGCGTGTCGGAGGGTGTCAGCCATGTTTCTGTGAGGCCCAGGAAGGAGAGTCTGCGAGAGGTAAAGAGGTCATGAATGTAGTGGAGTTAATTACAAATGGAGCAGGCATTCCAGAGTGCTCCAGAGAGAGGAGGTGGTGGAGAGGGGTTAGGGAGATAGGTTTCATATTTAGGAGATTGTGGCTGTTTCCTGCAGGTGTGGGATGATAGGAGGGAGGAATAGTGGGGAAAGTTGGCTGTGGGGGTCCTGGGCTGGGAGATATGTCACCAGCGGATAGCAGCAGCAAAGAGAGATCAAGCAGGTGGGAGAATAAGAGCGGCCGGCTTGTTTTGTGTTTCTGCAGGAGGGGTGTGAGATTGAGAAGCAGGTCAGTGGAAGAGATCAGGTGAGGTGATAAGAGAGATGGGGAGATAAATATTTGTGCTGGGAGTGTTGGAGCTTGGGGGTAGTGAAATAGGGAAAGGATTAGTGGAGCAATTACTGTTAGGGCATAAGTAAGCATTGTGCAAGTGTTAGTGGGAAAGTAAAGTCTTAGAGAAAATGTCAACAGACGGGTATAGATTATACCTTCTGGTTTCCTCTGGTTTATCTCTGCAGACCACTTAATGAATCACACTTTACGAACACACAAAGGCCAAGGCATAAAGGCTTGCCCACACTAATTTATACATCTAAAGATACCGTCACACGAGGCAATTTTGCTTGCAATTTCACTGGCAATTTGCTGGCTGCAGTGAAATCATGGACACATTGTACTATTTTGTTGCCGTGTACAAATGTAACAATGTGTCATGATTTCACTGCAGCCAGCAAATTGCCAGTGAAATTGCTAGCAATATTGCTGTGTGTGACGGTACCTTAAGGGGTGCAGAGAATGAGCCAGGTGAGTAGAAGGCAGGGGTCAGAGGAGGGAGACAGAATATGCAAATAGTCTGTGGAGCCTCGGTTAGGAGTCTTAAGCACAGGACTAGCCAGATATCCCTCCATGGAAGGACCCAGCCAAGGGGGGCTCCTTGCAGAGAACACCATAACCACCATGTTAAGTGGCCCTTTCAGTCAATATGCAACTCTTTTACAAGTTTAAAGATATGACAAGGTAATACCAAGGCCAGGTATCCATCCACAGACAGCTGTTTCGGGGTGTTGCCCCTCATCACTGTGGAGTAGGATTCTGGCTAGGTGGGAGCAATGCCTAGTAGACCAACATCACAAAACATTCACTGATCTCAGGGAGACCAGTCCATGAAAACACTGTGGGCAGCCGGCTAAAGTGCTCAACACAGTGAATTCCTAGGTGCATTGCCCCCTGGGAATTATGAATATGACAAGGGAATACCAAGGATCACCGAATAGGACATACAAATTCAGAAAAAACTCACCAAAAATTGGCCATGTCAAATACCCATTCCACCTAGCAGGAGGCTGCCAGCTCCACTGAGAGGCAACACAAGTGTCTAAATACTGGTGCGCAATCTCCTGCAACACAAGCAATGGGGCGGTTGTGGCACCTGCCACCAGCCATGCTATCAAGAAGGTGATTGGTGGCATATGAAGACACAAGGTTGCCATTGGGCGTCAGTCACACTGGTGTATATGATGCATAGTGTCAGTCTGCAGCCTATTGGTCACGCCCATGCTATTAGATTAGGCGGGCTGCTCTGCACCACATACCTGCATCCCAAATGACAGACACCCCGAAACAGCTGTCTGTGGATTCCCTTGTCATATCTTTAAACTTGTAAAAGAGTTGGATATTGAGTGAAAGGGCCACTTAATATGGTGGTTATGGTGTTCTCTAAAAGGAGCCACCCCTTGGCTGGGTCCTTCCGTAGAGGGATATCTGGCTAGTCCCGTGTTTGAGACTCCTAACCGAGGCTCCACAGACTCTATTTGCATATTCATAATTCCCAGGGGGCAATGTGCCTAGGAATTCACTGTGTTTGAGCGCTTTAGCCGGCTGCCCGCAGTGTTTTCATGGACTGGTCTCCCTGAGATCAGTGAATGTTTTGTGAGGAGGGAGACAGGACACAAAGCACCAGGGGAGAATTAACAGATTGCTGTTAATATAAACATTTGGGGCAAATCAGCATGAGAGAGAGACACAAAGCAGGGTGAAATAATGAGGATATTTGTAAATTACAAAGGAGCTGAAGGAATATGCCATACCATACGACATATGCAAGGCACATAGAGTTTGGGTACAGGAGAAGTTAGATGCAGCAGTTGTACAATGGGTCCATACCATACAACATATGCAAGGCACATAGAGTGTTTGGGTACAGCAGAACTTAGATACAGCAGTAGTACAATGGGTCCATTCCTGCAAATGAAGAAGATGTATTGTCAGATCAGGATGTGACAGCTTTGGGGAATGTATCAGGTGTTACATCTCTGGGATATCTCTGCAGACCACTTAATGAATCACAAAGGCCACAAATCCTGAGACCACCATTTGTACCTCCTTTTTTCCCTCACCTTGGTCCTAAAAGAACTTCAAAATTCCCTTTGAACCTTCAGAACAGGCATCAATCAAACATCTTCCAGGAAGACCTTGTTCTTAGTGACAATATCAACTGACAAACAAAGGAGAGTTCCAGGCGTTGTCTTCCAGAGAACCATATCTACAAATAGGTACAGGCCAGGTGCTGTTATGGCTTCTACCTGGATTTCCTCCAAAGACTGGCTTTGCTTTCAATTCAAATCAGGAAATAATTCTGCCTGCACTGGGTCAAGATCCACATAATGACGATGATCATGGTCTCAGTTTACTGCATGTTAAATGAATTCTGCTACTTTATCTCCTGAACACTTGTCCTATCCAGGAGGATGAAAATCTATTTCTTCAGTTTGCTGATACTTACCTATTAAATCCGTTGGATCGGCACTGTCCATCAGGGCCCGATCTTTCCAGCCTGCTTCAGCTTCTTGGTCTTGTCTTAGCACACATTCTTCTAAACCATTTGTGTGAAGCTTTCACTTTTTCTACCTTAATGATGCACTGTAGCTTTGACATCTTAGTTGCGGATAGCCCAGCCTTTGGCAAAAAGTGCTAAAGCAAGCGACACAGGGATATACCCAACCCTAAGTTTAATGTATTTCTTGCCAATTCCCATTTGTTTGCTGCCGTAGGACAACCAGGAAAGTGTAACATTTATCTACCTGAAATTTTCATTTCCTGGAGTCCTATGTCAGCACAGATATATTAAAATCACTATTGCTTGAAAAACATACATGATGTGTGGTCTGTCTGTCCTTCCTTTATAGGGGGAGAAAGGAAAAAGGGGGGATGTGCAGCCAATGAAAAGTCTGTATGTATTGCTAATTGACATACTTCTGTTCCAACTAGGGATTAAGGATTAATCCATTTGTGTGCTGCCGTAGGACTCCAGGAAATGAAAATTTCAGGTAAATAAATTTTAGACTATATATAATGAAACAAAACAGTCAGCACTCCATTAAATCAAGTGAAAAAGGTGCATTTACTCATCTATCTGGCACTAAGTAATTCTGTGGCGGTTGAGGCATTTATAGGAGCAGTCACTTGGGATGTAGAGCTGTTGCGTGAGTCTGCAGAAAAGAAATTTAATAACCCAAACATTAGAAAAGAAGAGTATGAGGCTTGGATGGACCTGGTCCATGATGATACAATAGTGATCAAGAAGGCAGATAAAGGAGGTCATCATGGACAAGGACAAATACTGTATATCAGTGAAATAAGGCGACAAATTGAGGACAGGCAGGTCTACTAAAAAATTGTTTTGTGACCCAAAATTTCAGATGAATCAAGAAATATACTAGAAGTAGCTTTGGAAAAGATGATAATAGATGAGGATATGACTCACCCTAGCCAGGTCTTCACGTCTCCGGGCGTTGCTTCTCCCGTCACGGTTCCGCGCCCGAGGCTGTGGGGCCCGGTGGTCAGATCAAAAAGGGGCTTGATTGAACAGATAGGGGTTAATTCTTCTTGTCGTGACACCACCTGCGGGTATTCCGGTGATTTCACCGGCGCTGCTTGGGCCTCCGGGGGATGTATGGCAGTTAGATGGGATGCTCCTCACAGGATGAGTGGGAGTCCCCGGGGCCAAGGGCTGCACTTGGTGGTGTATGGCAGCTCGGTGATTCTTAGCATGCAGAGTTAAACAGTTCTGAAGAAACACAGACACCAGTGTTCTCTGTAACGGGTCTTTTACTGTAACCGGCAAGATGATACAGGGTATGCAGTCTTGGGTAACGGACCAGGGGGGATCCCAGCAATGACTGGTGTTGGTTCAGAGCTCCGCGGTGTTCCTCCTTTCCTTCACTTCTCTAACAGGTTGCCATGGTTGCCTTGGAATACCAGATCAGGGTACTTGGGAGACTTCTATTGGTACCTAGCTAAATTAGGCTTAAGGTCCTGTGTCCCAGGGGCGAGTCCCTGCTGGCGAGACAACTTAGGTTGTGGCGGTGGTGAGGTGCCTCATGGAAGCGATTCCTTCACCCTGGTTTGCTGAGCTGCACTGAACGACTTGCTCGCCTCGGAACCAGTATTCCGGTGATTGGTTCTTGGGCACGGGTTTAGTTGTACCCGTTAAGTAGTTGCCTGTTTCCCGGTCTAGTGCACCGCTTATGGCGCCAGCCGGTAGTGGTCTTGAGGCTGCCCGGAAATGTGCAGCGCTTCCTCTTCTATATTCCTCCTCCTAACGACTACTTCTTTCTACTCTCCTCTCCTAAGTTCCCACACACTACTCCTACACTCCACCCACCAGGACCTAATTGGCCCTCTATTCTAATGGTGCATGTAGGGTATGGAGCTTTGAGTATTAACCATGTCATCACCGAGAAGAAGAATATTGCATCTTCAGTCAGGGATGCAATACCCTCCTGTGACGCACTCGTTGCGGGGCGCCACACTCCCCCTTGGGAAATTACACTTGTCCCCAAGTTTCACGAAACCCGAACAGTACAGGGAAAAGTTTTGCATTTTTATTGTCAACATGAAATAAACACTATTATTAACACACGATTGTTTAATAAATTTGCTATGTTGGCAGATGAGGGGGGTGTGAGTTCAGGTACAGCACTGCTGCAGCAGGGCATGACCTCTGAAAGCCAGAGGAGTGTCTGCTCCAGTAAGGGGGAAAACAGGAGAGTAGGGCAGGCCAGACAGGTGCTGGTAGTGGGGGACTCAATTATTAGGGGAATAGATAGGGCAATCTGTCACAAAGACAGGGATCGTCGAACAGTGTGCTGCCTACCTGGCGCTCGGGTCCGGCACATCGCTGATCGGGTTGACAGATTACTGGGAGGGGCTGGTGAGGACCCAGCGGTCATGGTGCACATTGGCACAAATGACAAAGTTAGAGGTAGGTGGAAGGTCCTTAAAGATGATTTCAGGGAATTAGGCTGCAAGCTTAAGGCAAGGACCTCCAAGGTAGTATTCTCTGAAATACTGCCTGTACCACGTGCCACACCAGAGAGGCAACGGGAGATTAGGGAGATAAATAAGTGGCTCAGGAATTGGTGTAGGAAGGAGGGGTTTGGGTTCCTGGAGAACTGGGCCGACTTCTCTGTTGGCTACAGGTTCTATGCTAGGGACGGGCTGCACCTCAATGGGGAGGGTGCAGCTGTGCTGGGGGAGAAAATGGCTAGAAGGTTGGAGGAGTGTTTAAACTAGGGATTGGGGGGGAGGGTATTCATTGTATAGGAGGGGAAGATAGTGTAAACAGTAACCTGGGCACAAGTAATAAAAGTGGGGGTGGCATGGGGGGTGGGGTTAGAACAGTCAATCTAGTAGGAAGGAATAGAGGTAAAGAGAGATGCATAAAGTGCATGTTCACTAATGCCAGAAGCCTCACCAACAAAATGGAGTCATTAGAATTGATTTTGTTGGAAAATAATTATGACATGGTGGGGATTTCGGAGACTTGGCTGGACGAGAGTCATGACTGGGCTGTTAATTTACAGGGCTATTGTCTGTTCAGAAATGACCGTACAAATAGGCGAGGAGGAGGTGTATGTTTATACGTAAAATCATCCTTAAAACCCATCCTGCGTGATAATATAGGTGAATCTAATGGAAATGTAGAGTCTCTGTGGGTGGAGATAAGGGGAGGGGGAAAAAATAATAAATTACTGATAGGGGTTTGTTATAAGTCCCCAACAATAATGGAAGTGGAGGAGAATATCCTCATAAAGCAAATAGATGAAGCAGCGACTCAGGGAGAAGTCATTATTATGGGGGACTTCAACTACCCTGAAATACATTGGGGATCAGAAACCTGCAGTTCTAGCAAAGGTAATAAGTTTTTGAAAACTATAAGAGACAATTACCTTTCACAACTGGTTCAGGACCCAACAAGAAGGGGGGCACTGCTGGACCTAATATTAACCAACAGGCCAGACCGCATATCAAATATACGGGTTGGAGGTCACTTGGGTAATAGTGATCATAACTTAATAAGCTTTCAAGTATCCTTTACTAAGACGTGTAGTAGAGGGGCCACAAGGACACTAAACTTCAGGAAGGCAAATTTCCAACGGTTGAGAGATGATCTTAGTGCAATAAACTGGGACGATGTCCTGAGACATAAAAGTACACAACACAAATGGGAGATGTTTATTAGCATCCTGAATAGGACCTGTGCACAATATATACCCTATGGGAATAAGCATGCTAGAAATAGGAGGAAACCACTATGGCTAAATAAAGCGGTAAGAAGTGCAATATGTGACAAAAAGAAAGCATTTAGGGAATTAAAGCAAGTAGGTAGTGATGAAGCATTAAATAAATACAGAAAATTAAATAACATTTGTAAAAAGCAAATCAAGGCAGCAAAGATTGAGACAGAGAGACTCATTGCCAGAGAAAGTAAAAAGAATCCCAAAATATTTTTTAACTACATAAATAGTAAGAAACTAAAAAATGATGGTGTTGGCCCCTTTAAAAATAGTCTGGGTGAAATGGTGGATGAGGATGAGGAAAAAGCAAATATGCTAAATGACTTTTTTTCAACAGTATTTACACAAGAAAATCCCATGACAGACAATATGATCAGTGATAACAAAAATTCTCAATTAAACGTCACCTGCTTAACCCAAGAGGAAGTACGGCATCGTCTAAAAATCACTAAAATTGACAAATCCCCGGGCCCAGATGGGATACACCCCAGAGTGCTGCAGGAATTAAGTACTGTCATAGATAGACCATTATTTTTAATATTTAAAGATTCCATAATATCAGGGTCTGTACCACAGGACTGGCGTATAGCAAATGTGGTGCCAATATTCAAAAAGGGGACAAAAACTGAACTTGGAAATTATAGGCCAGTAAGCTTAACCTCTACTGTGGGTAAAATCCTAGAGGGTTTTCTAAGAGATGCTATACTGGAGTATCTGAACAAAAATAACCTCATGACCCATTATCAACATGGTTTTACGAGGGACCGTTCCTGTCAAACTAATCTAATAAGCTTCTATGAAGAAGTAAGTTCTGGACTGGACCAAGGAAATGCAGTGGATGTGGTGTATATGGACTTTTCAAAAGCTTTTGATACGGTGCCACACAAAAGGTTGATACATAAAATGAGGGCAATGGGGATAGGGGAAAATATGTGTAAGTGGGTTAAGAACTGGCTTAGTGATAGGAAACAAAGGGTGGTTATTAATGGAACACACTCAGAATGGGTCACAGTTAACAGTGGGGTACCACAGGGGTCAGTGTTGGGCCCGCTTCTATTTAATATATTTATTAATGACCTTGTAGGGGGCATACAGAGTAGAATCTCAATATTTGCAGATGACACTAAACTCTGCAGGGTAATCAATACAGAGGAGGACAATTTTATATTACAGGAGGATTTATGTAAACTAGAAGCTTGGGCTGCTAAATGGCAAATGCGCTTTAATGGGGATAAATGTAAAGTCATGCACTTGGGCAGAGGAAACAAAGGGTATAATTATGTGCTTCATTATAAAACACTGGGCAAAACTATCACTGAAAAAGACCTGGGTGTATGGGTAGATGACAAACTCACATTTAGTGGCCAGTGTCAGGCAGCTGCTGCAAAGGCAAATAAAATAATGGGATGTATTAAAAGAGGCATAGATGCTCATGAGGAGAACATAATTTTACCTCTATACAAGTCACTAGTGCGACCACACTTAGAATACTGTGTACAATTCTGGTCTCCGGTGTATAAGAAAGACATAGCTGAACTAGAGCGGGTCCAGAGAAGAGCGACAAAAGTTATTAGAGGACTAAGGGGTCTGCAATACCAAGACAGGTTATTAAACTTGGGGTTATTTAGCTTGGAAAAACGAAGGCTTAGGGGTGATCTTATAATAATGTACAAATATATGAGGGGGCAGTACAGAGACCTTTCTAATGATCTCTTTACTCTTAGGCCTGAGACTGGGACAAGGGGGCATCCTCTACGTCTGGAGGGAAGAAGGTTTAATCATAATCACAGACGCGGATTCTTTACTGTAAGAGCAGTGAGACTATGGAACTCTCTGCCACATGATGTTGTAATGAGTGAGTCACTACTAACATTTAAGAGGGGCCTGGATGCCTTTCTTGAAAACTATAATATTACCAGTTATACATACTAGATTCTTTGATAGGGCGTTGATCCAGGGAATTAGTCTGATTGCCGTATCTGGAGTCAGGAAGGAATTTTTTCCCCCAATGTGGAGATTAGTGTTGCCACATGGGTTTTTTTTTTGCCTTCCTCTGGATCAACATGTTAGGCTATGGGTTGAACTAGATGGACTTAAAGTCTTCCTTCAACCTTAAAAACTATGTTACTATGTTACTATGTTACTATGTTAATTTTTCTTCCGTTAGGGATGCAACTTTTCTTTAAAGTTTCAAAGTTCTTTTTGCAAAGAATAACAGGTTAACCATTGGGTGGGTAACTGTCCTTAAGTAAGTCCAGGTTTTACCGCCGGGCCGCTCTGCTGGCATTTAGATAAACGGGGATTGTCCATGACAAAGTCACTGTTACAGTTCAAAACAAAGTTATTTGTTTAATTATGCAAACAACATTTCTTAACCCGAAGAGCGTACCACCCCTGATAACCAGCATGGCATTCATAAGTGATAGCTTCTCCCCGGTAAAGATCACGGTCGGGATGTCCCTTAGGAAGGTGCGACTCCACGTCCCGGTGACCCACAAAGATCTCCTCGTACACCCCCTCCTCCCGGGCGAAACCCCACCCGGTGACCAGGTTAAGGGATGTAACGATACCTTCTTTGCGGAGTTCCACCGGTAACGGGGGTTGACGGCGGGCCTCGGCACGGGCTCGCAAGTTGGCCTGTTCTCGGGGCCACCATTCCGCACTGCGGCGCCAACGTACAGCATCGTCGGACCGGCATGGAGTATGGACGTAGTCCCAGCGATGGTTATGGTGGTGACAGGTCAGGAGCTGGTCATAGCTTTGGATCGGCACCCGGACAAGATGATCAGGGGCAGATGCCATGGCAGCACCAGACCACTGGACCTGAGCTGCTTGTAGCTGCTCGGCAGGAGCTTCCGTGTCGTCCTCCTCTCCGGAATCGGCGTGACTAGAGTCCTCAAGTTCACTGGGGACCTCGTCGTCTTCTTCAACGACCACACCAGGTTCTGCTGCTGGCGGGGACTCTTGGTCGGAGTTCTCCTGGTGAGTGGACTCTGGAGCTGTGGGGTCTTCCTCTGGGTCATCCTGCGGGGCTTCTGCACTGGTAGATGGTGGTGCTTCCACTCCAGTAACTGGGTAGGTCTCAGGGAGTTCGGGGCCGGTCTCCGGTTCTGGAGGGGAACAGGTCACAGTCTCTGGCTCTGTAGCGGAACAAGTGGTAGGCT
This sequence comes from Allobates femoralis, assembly GCA_033576535.1. NCBI lineage: Eukaryota > Metazoa > Chordata > Amphibia > Anura > Aromobatidae > Allobates > Allobates femoralis. The sequence goes on from JARQOC010000008.1 coordinate 91,102,726, forward strand.
CCGTTTCTGGAGCAGAACAGGCGGTAAGCTCCAGTACTGGAGCAGGGCAGGCTGTAAGCTCCGTCTCTGGGGTGGAACAGATTGTGGGCTCCGGGGTTGGAGCGGAGCAGGTTGCAGGCTCAGGTTCTGGGGTGGAACAGGCTGTAGGCTCCGGTGTTGGAGTGAGAAAGGTTACAGGCTCCGGTTCTGGAGTGGAACTGGTTTCAAGGTCCCTCTCTGGAGTGGGACAGGTTACCAGTCTTCGCTGGACAGCCCGAGGTAGTTGGCTGGCTAGACTCGTACTCCAACTGCGGATGGTCCAGTCCGTTACCTCCATCAGCCGCACCCGCAGCTCCTGCAGTGCGGTCTCTCAGAACTCGGGATCCCCGTCTACGGTGAGGATGGGATTCGAATCAGGATTTCCAATGGTAGCGCGTGCCGCTTCTTCCACCTCCCTCATCAGCTCACAGAGTTTTAAGCCTGCCATCTCGCTCTCTCTAGGAACTGCACCCGTTAGACCTGGTAACCGTTCTTGAAACAAAGCTGTTAGGAAGGCCTTGCCACACCTGTTTTTCTGTGGTTTTTGTAGTCCATGGGTGGGCTGAAGTCTTTGGCCCGCCCCCTTGGTTGTTTCCAGCAATCGGGGCGGACAATGATTTTGGCGCCTCTGCCATGCCCCTTCCACAAAGAGGGGTGGAGGCACACCCCTGGGCCAGCACATTGTGGTTCACGTGGCAGGATCCGCCATGTTGGTTGCCATCTTGGCCCAGTGGGAAAAAGGCGGGAAAAAGTTCAGTTACGTTGAATAAAGTTATTTAAGCACACAATACCCGTTGGGAAGCGGGCCTGTTCGTATCCTGTTCGTGACGCCAAATTCTGACTCACCCTAGCCGGGTCTTCACGTCTCCGGGCGTTGCTTCTCCCGTCACGGTTCCGCGCCTGAGGCTGTGGGGCCTGGTGGTCAGATCAAAAAGGGGCTTGATTGAATGGATAGGGGTAAATTCTTCTTGTCGTGACGCCACCTGCGGGTATTCCGGTGATTTCACCGGCGCTGCTTGGGCCTCCGGGGGATGTAGAGCAGCTAGATGGGACGCTCCCCACAGGATGAGTGGGAGTCCCCGGGGCCAAGGGCTGCACTTGGTGGTGTATGGCAGCTCAGTGGTTCTTAGCATGCGGAGATAAACAGTTCTGAAGAAACACAGACACCAGTGTTCTCTGTAACGGGTCTTTTACTGTAACCGGCAAGATGATTCAGGGTATACAGTCTTGGGTAATGGAGTGGGGGTCCCAGCAATGACTGGTGTTGGTTCAGAGCTCCGCGGTGTTCCTCCTTTCCTTCACTTCTCTAACAGGTTGCCAGTGTTGCCTTGGAATACCAGATCAGGGTACTGGGGAGACTTCTATTGGTACCTAGCTAAATTAGGCTTAAGGTCCTGTGTCTCAGGGACGAGTCCCTGCTGGCGAGACAACTTAGGTTGTGGCGGTGGTGAGGTGCCTCATGGAAGCGGTTCCTTCACCCTGGTTTGCTGAGCTGCACTGAACGACTTGCAAGCCTCGGAACCAGTGACCCGGTGGTTGGTTCTTGGGCACGGGTTTAGTTGAACCCGTTAAGAAGTTGCCCATTTCCCGTCTAGGGCACCGCTTATGGTGCCAGCCGGTAGTGGTCTTGAGGCTGCACGGAACTGTGCAGAGCTTCCTCTTATACATTCCTCCTCCTAACGACTACTGCTTTCTACTCCCCTAAGTTCGCACACACTACTTCTACACTCCTCCCACCAGGACCTAATTGGCCCTCTATTCTAATGGTGCATGTAGGGTATGGAGCTCTGAGTATTAACCATGTCATCACCGAGACGGAGAATATTGCATCTTCAGTCAGGGATGCAATACCCTCCTGTGACGCACTCGTTGCGGGGCGCCACAGATACCTCTGATTATTTGTTGAAGTCCCTGCCAACGACTCCTGTTACCTATGTATTACCATGACTGCACCGTCTGCAAGGGGGCGGCGGTGCTGTGGATTTACAGCACCTCCCGCTTACTCACTTCAGCTGCTGTAGGGCGGCGGTGCAGGGGAGTGACAGCAACCCCCCCCTCCCCCCCCCCGGTCCTCACTTCAGGGCTCAGGCGGCAGGGATGCTTGATGCACCCCTGTGTTTTACCAAAGATGCACAAGTTCCTTGAGAATCTACCAGGGTGCCTGATTGTGGCTGGAACAGATTCTGTGTTCAGTCTCATTCGGGTGTTTCTGGATAAGATTGTAAATCTATTGGCGCAAAAGGCAAGATCATTTATTAGAGACACAACCAATTTCTTGATAAAAATTAGGGGCTTTGATTAGGTGATCAGGCCCTGCTTGTCTCATTTGATGTAGTGTCACTCTACATATCTACAGTATTACACATGAATAGGGCTTAACAGCAGTGAAAAGAATGATAACATCCATTATGTCACTGATTTTTGGTGCTTTTTTGAGTTTAAATAAGATTGTTTCCATTATGCTCTTGATGTTCCCTTAGGAAGGAGCTCGAAAAGAGGCTCCGAAACGCGTAGGATAGAATAAAGATCTGCCCAGTTAACTCTTTGTTTCCTGGTGATTCCTGGTGGCAGCGCGAGCATTCCGGCATTTTGTCCCATTACAGCATTCCTGTTTCCACGGTTATCGTAAAGGTGCGGCCCTGCAGCAGCCATCCTACAAGCCATCTTACAGGCGATTATACTGGTTGTGAGTGACACAACCGAGCCAGGTGAGCAGTTCCTAATATATACCGCTATAACCCTTTGTAAAAAGGATAAGACCCTATGCTCATTTATCTCACGTTTACAGGTTGACTCTACATATCTATCACACATGAAGAGGGGTTAACAGCAGTGAAAAGAATGAAAACATCCTGTGACTACTCGGAAGATAGTTGTAAGGTGATAATGGAACTGTTGAGTGTGGTATTGACCAGGAATTACTTTTTGTTTGTGATTCACCCAGGGGTCTATGGGAACTCGGAACCTGGGCGTGGAGTCGAGAGGGATGTCACTGGGGGCCCGCCTGAACCCGTATCCCTGGTGGCCAACTGAAAATTGGGGGAATAATTGAAAGGGAATAAAAAGAATAAGAGTTTGCTGTGATGCCACCTGTGGTTTCTGGTGATGGCACCAGCGCTGCTGGGGGCCTCCGAAAATGATGGACGGGCAGCTGGGTGGTATAGCTCCCCACAGGCGGAGCAGGGTCCCCGGGGCTGTGGTGAGGTGACAGGGATGGATGCTGGGAGTTGGCTATGCTGCCGGGCAGCTGTGGCAGTCTCTGTAGTGGACAAAATCAGGGACTGAGGAATGAACACACACCGGAAGTTATTTCTGTACCTTTACTGGTGGAATTGCAGGTAATGTCCAGGGTGCTCTCTGGTGGTCGGGCAACACTTCTGGATCTCCACAGTGAGTGAGTTTAAGGCCTCCTTGTCAATTTTGGTTTGTTGAAGCCCCTGCCCCATGTAAAACTTGGCCTGGCCTACTCTGCTCTTCTGTCACCTGTGTGTTGCAGTGGGAAACCTTAGTGTAGACTACTGCTGTATCCTTTCCTGCGTGCCTGGCTCCCTTCTTGGTTGCTACACAGATGCCCGGGAGACTGGAGTCTCCACAGTGAACCGGTATCTCTGCTAGGCTAAATGCTCTCCTGCAGACTCGGACTCCGGTGTCCGTGTGGCTTTCTGGGTTGATCCGGTATGGCTCCTCTGCCCCCAGTCTGCCGTTACTTTGTTCCTGTCGCCTTGCCTTCGACCTCACTGTTAGGTCCCTGCACTGGCTAGGCTGATAACTGCTCAATTGTCAACTGGCTCGGGCCTAGGGCGGCTCCGACACACCAGGACGTCTTCACAGTTCTCCTAGAGACTGCACACTCTGACTAACTCCGCCCCCAGCACCAGTATTTATAGGAGATTTTGCTTAAAGGCAGCAAGTGGAACTCCCCCTACTGTTCTGGGTTGGAAGGTGTTGTATGTGTTTGGGATACCCACTGTGGAAATCCATCCATGCTTTAAGTAGGTCTGTGGTTACCTGTACTGGCAGGGTGCCACATTTGGTGACGAGTACTATCAGCAGCTAAGCGGGACCACCATGGGAGCAAACATGGTGCCCTGTTATGCAAATATATTGATGAGTTCTCTAGAGGATTTTGTCTATATATTGCCCCATTTCTCCAAAGTTGGGGATGGTGTAGTGATGGGCGAGTCCTAAATTACTCGGAATCGCTTGACTCTAGCGAGTCTGAGCCCGGGACTCGCTACTCGTTGCGAGTCTAGCGAGTCCAATGTTAATGAATGGGGAAGAGAGTAATAGCGAGTAGTGTGCGATTTACAAATCACAGATGTGTCTCGGAAGCTTCAGCCTGAAGCAATCCTAGTTTTGTCAGAGACTCTGACAAAACTAGGGTTGCCATTGATTTGCATTGGACTCGTTTACTGTGCAAGTAATCGCTGGGAAACTCGCACAGTAAGGAGTCAGGCTGTCTCCTCTCTGCTGGCTGCCGCAGCTCCAGGGTCCTAGAGCCAGCCTGCTGCCTGATGTAGCAGAGCTGAGATTGTTCTCAGTCTGCTCATTCCCTGTGCATAGACATCTATATCTATGCAAAGGGATGTAGCAGAGAGGACATCGCGTTTTGGACTGCGTCGGACGGAAGAGGATTTTTTTAATTAAAGATGGAGTCCCTAATGGCTTTTTTTTTTTTTAATTTCTAATAAAAAATTTTTCTCTGTGTTGTGTTTTTTTTAAAACAATTTAATAGAAATTCATGGCGGTCATGTCTAATATTGGCGTGACCGCCATAAATTTCGGGCTTAGGGCCAGCTGATAATACAAAGCTGGCCCTAACCTCTTTATTACCCAGCGTGCCACCGCCACCAGGGCCGCTGGAAGAGCGGGGTTCAGCGCCAGAGGATGGCGCTTCAATGAACGCGCCATCTTCTGGGGCGGCTGCAGGCTGCAATTTGCGGCGGGGGGTGCCCAGAAAGCTTGGGCATCCCTGCGCTGCGGATTCCAGCCCCCAGCTGCTTAGCTGTACCTGGCTAGACATAGAAATTGCGCAGAGCCCCACGCATTTTTTTTTTATTATTTCATGAAATTCATGAAATAATAAAAAAAAGGGCTCCCCTATATTCTTGTGTCTGGCCAGGTACAAATAGGCACCTGGGGGTTGGGGGCAGCCCGTCGCTGCCTGCTGGATCCGGCTGGTTCCAGAAATACGGCGAAGCCCATGTAATTTTTTTTCTGAAAAATCAATAAAACAATCCTAAAAAAGGGACTGCATCTTTATTAACCCCTCGCCCATGGTCCAGGGGTTAATAAAGATGCAGTCCCTTTTATTTACATTGTTTTATGGGTTTGTCAGAAAAAAATTTCGCGTGGGCTTCGCCGTATTGAACCGTCTTCATTTTTTATTGATGGGTGGGGCCATGGGCCCATCTGGCAATCATTGGGTAGAGGGCTCGTGGGAGGCATGGTTTTCCTTTCAGTAGTATCAGATGCTTCTTATCTTGCACAGCTCCATCTTGGATCCATTTTTCCTTCTCTTCATTGGATGCTTGCATCTGCAGGGTCAGGACCATGTTCTCCCAGGATTGTTCATCCGTCTTCTTCGTGTCCGGATCTTCTTCTTGTCCTGAGTCTTCTTCTTGTCCTGAGTCTTCTTCTTGTCCTGAGTCTGTGAAGAGATACAAGATGGAGGGTTCTGTGATGAGTGGCTTCACTGCTGCTTCCTTAGCTGCCCTGTCAGTCAAGTCATTCCCCACGGCTTCTCTTGAGGTCCCTCCAGTGTGTGCCTTTACCTTAAGTACTGCGACTCTCTTTCTGGCATCTGCAAGGACTGCAGCAATTCCTTCACCGTTCTATGGTGGCGTATTGGAGTTCCTTTGGTGTAATGAAGTCTCTCGGGAATCGGTATAAATGTTCGCTTTCTTTTGGGCTGCCATCTTGCAACCTTCGGTCAATGCAGCCAATTCTGCTTCCTGTGCAGACATGGATGCGGGTAGTGGTTTGGCCATCAACACAGTATCTTCTGTGACCACCGCCATACCCATGTGAAAACATCCTTCTTGGTCCGCATATCTTGATCCATCCACGAAGAGAGTTAAATCTGGGTCTTCCAGCGGCGTATCTGTGACTGTGTCAAATCCGGAGGTTTCTTGTCTCATAAGCTCCAGACAGTTGTGCTGAGCCATTTCAAAGTTGGCTTCCTCTTCCACCGAAGTGTCAGAGATGTCACATTACCCCCTTGGAAGAGGGAGGAGAATTGCAGGGTTCAGGACATCACACCTGGAGATTGTCAGGTTGTCTGGGAGTAGAAGGGAACGTTGAGCCGTAGGTGCCGTGCAGCGGAGAGATGTTTAGGTTGGGTCTGGGCCAGTGGCATGTCCTTTCTTCTCCATTACAAACAGGCAAAATGGTTTCTTGTAGTCAGGGAGTCCAAGGGCAGGAGAGCATATGATGGCATCCTTCAGCGTGTAGAATCCATCAATGGCTTCAGTTGTCAGACAGAAAGGAATGTCTTTGAGGCAGTCATAGAGAGGCTGCATGTGGACTGATGCATCCAGGATCCAAGGACGGCACAATCGGAGTATCCAAGACTGTGGCTTCATTCACTGCCTGTAGATCTTGCACCATGCGAAACTTGGGAGGTTGTCCCTTCGGCGTTTTCTTCTTGACTGGAAACAGTGGGATGTTGCATAGTGACTAGTTCGGGATGACGGCTCCATTCTTGACGTAGGGCGTCAGTTGTTGTGTGATAGCATCCGATTGGGCAATGGAGAGAGGGTACTGGTGCTTACGGGGTAAGCGGGCTCCTGGTTTAAGCTTGACTTCCACTTGCTGGACTGGGAGCCTTCCAATGTCTTCAGGGCCTTGGGCCCACAGGATGTCTGGTATCTGCGAAAGCCAGGCTGCATCCGTAGGTTGTATTGTCCCAGCAAAGTGAAAGAGGCCGAAAACCTGTGAAACTTCTTCCTGGTCCAGAGCAGTAGTAAGTGTGACAGTACCATTTTCCTGAAAGGAGATGTTGGCGTGTAACTTCATCAGTAAGTCAGTTCCCGGTAGGTTCACTGGACAGGTGTTGGACAACACCAATCGAGATAACATGCTCTGTGTGGGTTGCATGCTGACACACAATGGGCGGGTCATAGGGGTATACTTGATGACTCCATCAACACCCACACATGGGATGGTTTCTTCTGTGAGGCAGTCTGAGTCAGATAAGTCAGCAAATCTTATCACGCTTCTGGCTGCACCGGTATCCACTAAGAAGGGATGGATCTTCCTTCTACCTCCATACATACAGTAGGAGTCGGGCCGCAAGCTTGTCTGTTGGTTTTGCAGAGCATATTGAAAGTTGGTGGATCCGGCTTGCCTATGTCCTATTGCTGGGTGGAGGCGGGGGAGGTGGCGGGTGGCGGTGGAGGGAAATTCTGCGGCAGCTGTTCTTGCAACGGTGCTCTGGACTCAGCTGTCTGACTGTGATGTTGAGAAGATCTGCAGTTCCTCCTTATGTTCCTCCTTATGTGGCCTATCTTCCCACAATTGTAACAGGTGACTCCACGTCTTGGTTCTCCCCTGTTTCCTGGGTTCTGCAACACCATAACATTACAGTTCCGGGGTGTTTTGAAGGCCTGTTCATTTCTATGCCCCTTACCACCTGAAATATAATTTCTGGGTCCAATCGTCTGTATTCAGGTCTCGTCATCTGGACCTGCTTCGGTACGGGTTCAAGAAGACCTTGGACGAAGGCTTGTATCCATATCTGGGGACTTCTCATGGTGATCAAACCCCAGATCTGTGAACATCTTATTCAGCCAGTAGTAAAACTTCTCTACACTTTCTCCTTTTTCTGCAGAGCCACCTTCTTCTTCCAGAGCCGGTCCCGCAGCTCGTTGACACGCTTGTCCATGGCGGCCACCTCGGAGTTGCGCTTGTTCAGGCTCTCCCACTGCTGCTGCAGTTTGGCATTCTACTCCTGATTCAGCTTGTTTCTCAACTGGAGCTTTTTGTAGAGACTGTCAAGTTCAGCGACAGCAGACTGGTTGTCATGATAACCCTCGATACGTCCGTTTTTCAGCATTTCCAGCTGGCGACTCATTTCTTCCACTTTGGTCACGGCCACCATCAGTTCTTTCTGCTTCAGTTGGAACATTTTATTTATCTGTTCAATTTCCTCAACTAGCCTGCCATTGCTGAGCCTCTTCTGCTCCACGTGGCCCTTCAGGGACCTCACTTTCTTCAGCTTTGCCTCCTGATTTTTTGCAATCTCCCACAGACGTTTCAGCTTTTCCTGCTCACTGGCCTGCTGCTGCTGACGCTGGTCCTGCTGCTTCAGGTACTTCAAGCGCTGCTCCTTTGTAGCCAGCATTAGGTGCTGGGCCTCAATCTGCTGCTGTTGTCTCGCCACCATCTCCTGCAGTTCAGCCAGAGTCATGTCCATTCTGTGGCCGTTCACCCCATTTTCAATCCTCCGCTCAGCAGGTACTTTCACCCCATTTCGTTTCACATTGGGATCATGGGCTCTTTGTAGATTTCCGGACTCTCTGGAGGACAGGCGCTCATGGCGCAGGTAGAAGCCAATCCCATAAGATCTTCCCATGAGGCAGCTTGAGTCTTCTGAATCTGGCTCATCTTCCGATGAAATGGGAATAGGTTGCTTGTCAGGGTCCGGTAAGGTGTTCACCAATGTAGCAGCTTCCTGAGGCTTCCAGGAGACATATCTGCATTGCCTAGGACAAGAGATACTGTGGAATTTTTGGCCTAGCTCCAGGCCCAACTGGGAAATTTTCCTGTCCCCATGCAATCTGGTGTTCTTCTTCGGCAGCCTCCTCCTCTCCATCTCCTGTTTCGTCCTCATCCCTGTTCATGTATATTCCGGATACTGCTGCAGAGCGGGGTCTGATTTGCTGACATGTAAGGCATATACTTATTGTAACAAGACCCCTTGCGGATTGACTATAGTTAGCTGGGCATGTATATTTTGTCTGAACACCTTGAGTACTGGAGAAGTGCCAGGGATTGCTATTTAACCAGTTTCCTCAAGTGCATATTGCACGTCAGTAACACGATTGATTATCCAGCCAGCGGGCATAATTGCTAGCTCTATACCTTGCCTACACAATGGGCACGTTATAGGAGAGACGGAAAAATATTATCACTACAATCATTTACGTAAATTACGTACCCATCCACCACCGCAGCCAGGACTACTAACACTACACCCCATCCTTAGCTTGCGCACGCGGGGTGGGAAATCCATCAGCCGTATCAGAGGCTGGAACCAGTAGTATAATAAACCATCAGCCCTTATTAGGGGCCGGAAAACCAGGAAACAGAATCTCCCTACTCAGCCCCTCTCTCCATGCCTTTCTCTGTACTGAAACTGCAGCAATGATAGCACTGACATAAGCACAGATAAACTCAGGACCGGTGTTGCAGGAGCCCAAATAAGGCAGACAATTAAGGAATTCTCAGGACTGGGTTCAAGGGCTAGGACTTCTCAGATCGGGTCATCTATGTCCGAGTCTGACAACCAGATACCTCCATCCCTGCACGGAGACACAGGAGGGTCTTAGGTAAGATAAATCATTTTCTTACCTCTTTCTAGCCTGCAGGTCTACCCCTCGTGTATGGTCCATCCTGGGAATGGAGGATGAGGTGCGGCTGTCGTCCCCTGGACGCCTCGTCCTAGCCTTACGCTGGTGCGCCAACTGTAATGGATGCCCTCCACACCTAAGGCTATCGTCTTAAGTGTCTGCCGCCAAATTGGATGCTTTGAGTGTGTGCACGCCACCGTAAGAACTATGCTGACAACAAGTCAAAGTAGAGCTGAATGACAAAGACCTTTATTAAGGGAGGGGTAGCCAGTTTTATATGACTCCTTAAAGGGATATTACTTTGGGGTGTTTCTAGGGGGTGTTAGCATCACATTATGCTGAATCTACATTTTATTCTGAAAAAAATATTCAATCATATAGTTTATAGAACTGTGTTAGTTAGCATTTCAATTCAGCCTTGGATTAGTACAGTCGGTACGGGAACATCTTGATAAGAGCTTCCACACTGCTACATCTAACTAAAAACATTATATAGAATCTAAAACAGAGGAATCCCGGAGGGGGGAGGAAGAAGGAGAAGAATGGGAGCAAAGGTTTATATCAACATAACATGCTGTTAGTACACTGGAAGATTTCTGAATGACTTCTATAAGAGTTATATAGGTTATTAACTATTTATTGCCATGACATGACATGGCTGATAATTGTGCTATTTATGCTTGTGCAAGTAGAGGTGAAGGACAGGAGGCATCTTCGCCTGCAGTATGGACAGGGGATTGTCTTGCACGCACATCAGTGGAAGACGCTGCGGTGTCACCTGCAGACAATGCTCCTGGACTCTGCTGTACATCCCACAAAGTCGGGTGCTTTGCTGCTATGTGCCTGATCATGCTGGTGGTGGTCAGGCTGCTAGTTTTGCTACCCTTGCTGATGCTGGCATGGCAGGTGTTGCAAATGGCCTTTTTGGAATTATCTGCAGACACCTTAAAAAACAGCCAGACTCGGGAAGACCTAACAGTTGTACTGGCAACGTCTGTCGTATTGTTGTTCCGGGGAACGGTTGCCTGCCTTCTGCCTGCGGACACCGCCCTGCTTCTTCCGGCCTGTTGTGATGCTACGCCTAACTCCCCCTGTGCACTGCTGTCCTCGCTCTGCATGTCCTCCTGCCAGGTTGGGTCAGTTACTGGATCACCCACCACGTCGTCTTCCACTTCCGCACCTTGGTCCTCCTCCTGACTTTCTGGCAATTGTGTCTCATCATCTTCCACCTCTTGTTGAGACACGTTCCCACCGTTGCCTTCGTAAGACCGTGGCTGCTCAAATATTTGTGCCTCGGTACATACAATCTCCTCATGACCCACTTCAACTGGAGCTGACGAGAGGCCAGAATCTACGAATGGATAAGTGAACAGTTCTTCAGAGTGTCCAAGTGTGGGATCAGGTATGTCCAGAGCCAGGCACTCGGCACGGTGGGAGGAAGGAGGATCAGGGTGTGTGACTCACCGTGGCCAGGACTTTAGACAGGCAGTAGCTCCTTCCTCCTTGTCACGGGTGGACCGCGCCTGCCGGTACTGGGGCCCGGTTGAGTGCAAATCAAAAGGGTTGAAGACGTCTTGCGGGAACAGATGAAGGGGTTAAATTGTCGTGACGCCACCTATGAGTGTTTCGGTAAGTCTTACCGACGCTGCGGGGCCTCCGGGTATGGATAGCAGCAAGATGGAACGCTCCCCACAGGCTGAGCGGTGATCCCCGGAGGCTGGAGCTGCTGAAGATGTTGTGCGGCAGCTGCGGTTACCTTGTGTGCAGACGGACGTAGTCATAAGGAAGCACGGACACTGTAAGTCTCTGTAACGGGTTCTTTACTGTAACCAGCAAGCAGTACATGGCATACAGTTGTAGGTAGCAGACCAGGTGGACTCAGCAGTGATAGGTGTCCCTCAGAGATCCGCGGTGTTCCTCCATTCTATCTAAGTAGGTTGCCGTTGTCGCCCAGGAATACCAGGTCGGGTACAGGGAGGCTGCTTGAGTGCCCTATCCAAAGTATACATGATGGATGTTTTGGGGAGCCTTGGGTCCCTTGGTGGGTACACCGCTGGTTAGACGACTGGATTTGGCGGTGGTGGGGTGCTCCTGTAAAGCTGCTCCTCCACGCCTCTGGTTCGCATAGCAGAGCTGAACTGCTGCTAGCTTCGGTACCAGCAAACCGGCTGTATAAGGGCGCGGGGAGGTTTTGGACCCGCATGCTGATGCCCAAGTTCGGTTGGTAATGCACCGGGAGTAATGGTTCTCAACCATGGTAAAGGTGAGGAGATGGCCGGTAGAAGGTGGCCAGGGGGCTGCACCGGCTGTGCAACCCCCTCTCCTAGGTTGCAGAGTTGGGATTCTGCAGAGGTCTTCTAAGTTGCTGTTACTTTTCCAGACTCGAGGCTAGAACTCTCTAAGCTGGACTAAACTTCCACTACACACTACCCTTGCACTCCGCCCACCAGGACCTTGATTGGCCCTCTATGCTAAGTGAGGCATGCAGGGTATGGATCTCTGAGTTAACCATATAACCGCTGGGTCAGAGAATATTGCTGCTGCATTTATGGCTGCAATACCCTCCTGTGACGCACTCGTTGCGGGGCGCCACATGTGGAATGTGCGGCCCAGTCTCACGGCTACTAACACTTAACCATGTGGAAGACAGGGTATTTGTGGTGGTGCCAAACTGACTGGAAGCATTAACCGCTATCCAACTAACAACCTGTTGACACTGGTCTTGGTTTAATAGTGGTGTACTGCTGTGGTCCCCTAGAAATTGGGACAGGAATGTCGAGCGAGATGATGTGGGCGTTTGTTGTGGCGCAATTCGAGCTTGCACACGGCCTCGGCCTCTGCCTGCACCACCATCACGTCCAGTTCCTTGTCCTTTGCCACCGGCCTTGCACATTTTCAATGTTGTGCTGACTGTATACAGCTAAATGAAGGCGTCCAAAAAATGGTTTTTAGTGCACACTAAGATTACAGATTACAGTGGTTTAATCCCGGCAGCTGGAACGGTCAGACACAAACGCTGACAAGAATAGCGAGTCTTTTGGCGTATCCTAATTTACACTACAACCTACTGCAGCTGCACTAAGATGCTAAATTAATGCAGACAAGATTTGGTTTTTAGCTGGACACTGAGATTAGAGAATAAGGCCCCGCAGGTGGACTGGTCAGACACAAACGCTGACGAGAATAACGAGTCTTTTGGCGTATCCTAATTTACGCTACATCCTACTGCAGCTGCACTAAGAGGATAAATGAATGCAGACAAGATTTGGTTTTTAGCTGGACACTGAGATTAGAGATTAAGGCCCTACAGGTGAACTGGTCAAACACAAATGCTGACGAAAATAGCGAGTCATTTGGCGTATCCTAATTTACGCTACAACCTACTGCAGCTGCACTAAAATGCTAAATGAATGCAGACAAGATTTGGTTTTTAGCTGCACACTGAGATTACAGATTACAGCGGTTTAATCCCGGCAGCTGGAACGGTCAGACACAAACGCTGACAAGAATAGCGAGTCTTTTGGCGCATCCTAATTTACGCTACAACCTACTGCAGCTGCACTAAGAGGCTAAATGAATGCAGAAAAGATTTGGTTTTTAGCACGACACTGAGATTAGAGATTATGGCCCTGCAAGTGGACTGGTCAGACACAAACGCTGAAGAGAATAACGAGTCTTTTGGCGTATCCTAATTTATGCTACAACCTACTCTAGCTGCACTAAGATGCTAAATAAATGCAGACAAGATTAGGTTTTTAGCTGGACACTGAGATTACAGAATAAGGCCCTGCAGGTTGACTGGTCAGACTCAAGCGCTGACGAAAATACCGAGTCTTTTGGCGTATCCTAATTTACGCTACAACGTACTCCAGCTGCACTAAGATGCTAAATGAATGCAGACAAGAGTTGTTTTTTAGCTGGACACTGAGATTAGAGAAAAAGGCCCTGCAGGTGGACTGGTCAGACACAAACGCTGACGAGAATAGCGAGTCTTTTGGAGAATAAGGCCCTGCAAGTGGACTGGTCAGACACTGGTCAGACACAAACGCTGGTGAGAATAGCGAGTCTTTTGGCGTATCCTAATTTATTCTAAAACCTAGTCCTGCCTATAGAAAGCTAAATTAATCCCTAAAAGCAGGGTCTGGTAACTTGCTCTCAACCTTATGGAGAGAGCAAAGTAGGTGAGGAGATTGTAAGCCACTTCCCTCCTCTCAGATATATGCATATATGCAAATTTGCACTTCACTAAGGAAGTTGAGAAACTCCCGTGCCACATTTAAGCAGCTTCCTCAAAGTCATAATCGCTTTCCTACAAGCTTTTAATATAACTAAGGGATTTGTGCCAGATCAGAACCCCAAACTACAGACGCTGCGTTTCGGGGTACCTGCCCCTCATCAGTGTAGTGTGTGGGATATTCTGATCTGGCAGAGTGAGTGGGCTAAGACAAGGTCTGGTAACTTGCTCTCAACCTTATGGAGAGAGCAAAGTAGGTGAGGAGATTGTAAGCCACTTCCCTCCTCTCAGATATATGCATATATGCAAATTTGCACTTCACTAAGGAAGTTGAGAAACTCCCGTGCCACATTTAAGCAGCTTCCTCAAAGTCATAATCGCTTTCCTACAAGCTTTTAATATAACTAAGGGATTTGTGCCAGATCAGAACCCCAAACTACAGACGCTGCGTTTTGGGGTACCTGCCCCTCATCAGTGTAGTGTGTGGGATATTCTGATCTGGCAGAGTGAGTGGGCTAAGACAAGGTCTGGTAACTTGCTCTCAACCTTATGGAGAGAGCAAAGTAGGTGAGGAGATTGTAAGCCACTTCCCTCCTCTCAGATATATGCATATATGCAAATTTGCACTTCACTAAGGAAGTTGAGAAACTCCCGTACCCCGAAACGCAGCGTCTGTAGTTTGGGGTTCTGATCTGGCACAAATCCCTTAGTTATATTAAAAGCTTGTAGGAAAGCGATTATGACTTTGAGGAAGCTGCTTAAATGTGGCACGGGAGTTTCTCAACTTCCTTAGTGAAGTGCAAATTTGCATATATGCATATATCTGAGAGGAGGGAAGTGGCTTACAATCTCCTCACCTACTTTGCTCTCTCCATAAGGTTGAGAGCAAGTTACCAGACCTTGTCTTAGCCCACTCACTCTGCCAGATCAGAATATCCCACACACTACACTGATGAGGGGCAGGTACCCCGAAACGCAGCGTCTGTAGTTTGGGTTCTGATCTGGCACAAATCCCTTAGTTATATTAAAAGCTTGTAGGAAAGCGATTATGACTTTGAGGAAGCTGCTTAAATGTGGCACGGGAGTTTCTCAACTTCCTTAGTGAAGTGCAAATTTGCATATATGCATATATCTGAGAGGAGGGAAGTGGCTTACAATCTCCTCACCTACTTTGCTCTCTCCATAAGGTTGAGAGCAAGTTACCAGACCTTGTCTTAGCCCACTCACTCTGCCAGATCAGAATATCCCACACACTACACTGATGAGGGGCAGGTACCCCGAAACGCAGCGTCTGTAGTTTGGGGTTCTGATCTGGCACAAATCCCTTAGTTATATTAAAAGCTTGTAGGAAAGCGATTATGACTTTGAGGAAGCTGCTTAAATGTGGCACGGGAGTTTCTCAACTTCCTTAGTGAAGTGCAAATTTGCATATATGCATATATCTGAGAGGAGGGAAGTGGCTTACAATCTCCTCACCTACTTTGCTCTCTCCATAAGGTTGAGAGCAAGTTACCAGACCTTGTCTTAGCCCACTCACTCTGCCAGATCAGAATATCCCACACACTACACTGATGAGGGGCAGGTACCCCGAAACGCAGCGTTTGTAGTTTGGGGTTCTGATCTGGCACAAATCCCTTAGTTATATTAAAAGCTTGTAGGAAAGCGATTATGACTTTGAGGAAGCTGCTTAAATGTGGCACGGGAGTTTCTCAACTTCCTTAGTGAAGTGCAAATTTGCATATATCCCTAAAAGCACTGTTTTGAGATGGATGAGCCTGTACAGGCTGGTATAATGAAGTTTGCCTCCTTTCCTGCCTGTATACAGCTCTGTTAGTCCTCAGAAGGACTGTTGTGGTAATTAGACTGGCAGCCCTGCGCCTACACTAGCTGAAAGACCACAAATGTGTCCCTCAATCAGCAGCAGCTCTCCCTACACTGATAGTCTGTGGAGCAGCATGACGAGCACAGCGCGGTCAGGTCTTATAAAGACCTGATGACGCTGTGCGGCCAGCCAATCACTGTAATGCCACAACCAACATGGCTGTGGCATTACAGTGTCTGTCAGCCAATCCCTGCATGCGGGCTGGCTCTGTAAAGAGCGCCAACATGCAGGGAGGTGGACCCTGAACATAGCAAAAGTATTGCGAGATTACTCGGTACTCGCCAAGTACCCCGAGTACCGAGTAGTGACAAGCATACTCGCTCATCCCTAATTGTGTCTGAAAGCCAAAATATATTTCTTCCTCTTCCCACTCCTTTCAACTCCTTTCACAAGAATGTTTACTGTAGCCCAAAATCTTATGTTGGTCATGCCTGTAGCAAGGTTTGGCGTTAATTTTCCTGTTGGACTTGAATGTGAGCTGTAATACAAAGACGTATATCCAAGCTATTTATGTAAGTTAATGATCTTCCAGTGACACCTCAGAGATAAAGAATAGCTTTGGGATTTGCTGTTAAGTATAGTGCCCTTTAGTGTTGCAAGACCAGAAATTCACAAAAAGTCACTTACAGGTTAAACATCTATGTAGAAACAATTTAACTCAGCACTTTGAGGGATTTTCCCCTTTACAGACAAGTCATACTTTAATTAGACAGGAGTTAATAGTCTATAGGGCACATTCACACATTGCCACAGTATTCTGCACAGGAAAAGCTTTGTAAATTCAAATGCATTTAAGAAATGTTAGGCTACTTTCACATACCGATTTTGAGGGAGCCGATGCTGTCCGATATAATTCGGACAGCATCGGCTCCCTTCTGATGCCTGGAATCGGGTGCCAAATAGGCACCCGATTCCGGCATAAAATCGGAGTGAAAAAAAGAAAAAAAAAAACCTAATGCTCACCTCCCCACGAGCCCCCGCCGTCTTCCGCCATCTTCTTGAAGGCTCCCGGTGACTCCCGCAGGCTGCCGCTGTCAGCAGAGCGCTTCCTCTGCTGTTCAGGACCTGCGGTGATGTCACAGTCACGTGACCGCAGGTTCACCATGGTAACCCGCGGTCACATGACTGTGACATCACCGCAGGTCCTATAAGGCAGAGGAAGCGCTCTGCTGACACCGGCAGCCTGCGGGAGCCACCGGGAGCCTCAAAGAAGATGGCGGAAGACGGCGGGGGCTCGTGGAGAGGTGAGAATAACTTTTTTTTTTTTTTTTTAACACTTGTGCTCCTAGTTAGGAGCAGTTTTACTGTACTGAGCATGCTCAGTACAGTAAAACGGGGTCCGAGGAGACATCAGATGTTTCCTCGGACCCTTCTCCATAGGGCCCCATGTTATAGGGATCGGACCTAATCGGATGTGCACTAAATGCCATCCGATTTGGTCCGATCCGATTCTGTCCGATTTTATTTTCGGTGCAAAAATCGGAGCAAGCTCCGATTTTTGCACCGATAATAAAATCGGACAGAATCGGATCGGACCAAATCGGATGGCATTTAGTGCACATCCGATTCGGTCCGATGCCCATAGAGCTGCATGGGGGCCAAATTCGGATCCGATGCTGTCCAATTTTGATCGGACAGCATCGGAAATCCGAAAATCGTTATGTGAAAGCACCCTTAGCTGTGGTTTCTTTATGGTTTTTAAATGGTTACCTATGCGGCTGCTGATTTCTTTATTTATGTCAGTGGCACAAAACTGCAAATAAACATAGTAACATAGTACCATAGTATTTAAGGTTGAAGGAAGACTTTAAGTCCATCTAGTTCAACCCATAGCCTAACATGTTGATCCAGAGGAAGGCAAAAAAAAAAACATGTGGCAACACTAAGGCTGCCTTCACACTTGCGGACCCCTCCGCAGCTTCCTGCAGAGGGGATCCGCAAGCTGAACGCAGCCACCGCCAGCCCCTATCTTTATGATGGGAACGCACGGTCATGCGCAGGTCTGTGCATGACCGTGCGCTCCCATTCACTGCAATATGTGATTTGTACGCAGGCGGATGCCCGCGCACAAATCACACACAATCACACACTCTCGTCCGCACCAGGAACGCGACCATCCGCCTGTGTACACTGCGTATACTCTGCCACCGCCACACATGTCTGTATACTCTGCCACCGCCACAGACGCCTGTATACTCTGCCACCACCAGAGACGCCTGTATACTCTGGCACCACCATACTCTGCCACAACCACAGACGCCTGTATACTCTGCCACCACCACACACGCCTGTATACTCTGCCACCACCACACACGCCTGTATACTCTGCCACCACCACCACAGACGCCTGTATACTCTGCCACCACCGCCACAGACGCCTGTATACTCTGCCGCCATCGCCACAGACGCCTGTATACTCTGCCGCCACCGCCACAGACGCCTGTATACTCTGCCGCCACTGCCACAGACGCCTGTATACTCTGCCGCCACCGCCACAGACGCCTGTATACTCTGCCGCCACCGCCACAGACGCCTGTATACTTTGCCGCCACCCGCCACAGACGCCTGTATACTCTGCCGCCACCGCCACAGACGCCTGTATACTCTGCCGCCACCGCCACAGACGCCTGTATACTCTGCCGCCACCGCCACAGACGCCTGTATACTCTGCCGCCCACCGCCACAGACGCCTGTATACTCTGCCGCCACCGCCACAGACGCCTGTTATACTCTGCCGCCACCCACGCCACAGACGCCTGTATACTCTGCCCCACCGCCACAGACGCCTGTATACTCTGCCACCACCACACACGCCTGTATACTCTGCCACCACCACACACGCCTGTATACTCTGCCACCACCGCCACAGACGCCTGTATACTCTGCCGCCACCGCCACAGACGCCTGTATACTCTGCCGCCATCGCCACAGACGCCTGTATACTCTGCCGCCACCGCCACAGACGCCTGTATACTCTGCCGCCACCGCCACAGACGCCTGTATACTCTGCCGCCACCGCCACAGACGTCTGTATACTCTGCCGCCACCGCCACAGACGCCTGTATACTCTGCCGCCACCGCAACAGACGCCTGTATACTCTGCCGCCACCGCCACAGACGCCTGTATACTCTGCCGCCACCGCCACAGACGCCTGTATACTCTGCCGCCACCGCCACAGACGCCTGTACACTCTGCCGCCACCGCCACAGACGCCTGTATACTCTGCCGCCACCGCCACAGACGCCTGTATACTCTGCCGCCACCGCCACAGACGCCTGTATACTCTGTCGCCACCGCCACAGACGCCTGTATACTCTGCCGCCACAGACGCCTGTATACTCTGCCGCCACCCGCCACAGACGCCTGTATACTCTGCCGTCACCGCCACAGACGCCTGTATACTCTGCCGCCACCACCACAGACGCCTGTATACTCTGCCGCCACCACCACAGACGCCTGTATACTCTGCCGCCACCACCACAGACGCCTGTATACTCTGCCGCCACCGCCACAGACGCCTGTATACTCTGCCGCCACAGGCGCCTGTATACTCTGCCGCCACCGCCACAGACGCCTGTATACTCTGCCGTCACCCGCCACAGACGCCTGTATACTCTGCCGCCACCCGCCACAGACGCCTGTATACTCTGCCGCCACCGCCACAGATGCCTGTATACTCTGCCGCCACAGACGCCTGTATACTCTGCCGCCACCGCCACAGACGCCTGTATACTCTGCCGTTACCGCCACAGACGCCTGTATACTCTGCCGCCACCCGCCACAGACGCCTGTATACTCTACCGCCACCGCCACAGACGCCTGTATACTCTGCCGTCACCGCCACAGACGCCTGTATACTCTGCCGCCACCACCACAGACGCCTGTATACTCTGCCGCCACCACCACAGACGCCTGTATACTCTGCCGCCACCACCACAGACGCCTGTATACTCTGCCGCCACCACCACAGACGCCTGTATACTCTGCCGCCACCACCACAGACGCCTGTATACTCTGCCGCCACCACCAAGATCTCTCTTATCTCTGCTACCCACAGAGCCGCCTGTATACTCTGCTACCCCAGAGCCGCCTGTAATCTCCTACCCACAAGACCCTGCCTGTATACTGTGCTACCCACACAGCCCACTGTATACTCTGCTACCCACTGACCTGCCTGTATACACACAATTCATTTCACCCCCTCCCGATGCAATTGCATCGGGCCTTTTTACTAGTCTTATGTATAATTGACTTGTGGCTACTTCCGTCTGGTTGTAACGGTATCCCACAATCCACTGCGACAACTGGAAGTGCTTCAACCGCCATATTGGAACACCTAACTAATGGGTCTTCCAGGCAATTGGTGCACCTCCCAGCCTAAGTAGCCACAAGGCAATGATCCTCTGTCTCCCCCTGAGCTTTGTCCAACGCCCCTCGCCCCCCCTCGCCCCTCACCCCTTGCCCCCCTTGCCCCTCCCCCCTCACCCTCCCCCCTCGCCCCCCGCCCCTCACCCCCCGCCCCTCGACTCCCCCCCTCGCCCCTCCCCCCTCACCCTCACCCCCTTACCCCTCGCCCCCCCCCATTCTTACCCTTGTCTGGCCTCGGGAACGCTAAAGGCTCCAGGCTGAAGGCTGTGTGCAGCGCATCATGTGACAGCCTGTGTGACGTCACATAAACCCGCCCTGTCACATGACCTACTCCACAGAGTCCTGGAGCCGTCAGCACACATCCCTGACGGCAGGCGACGGTGAGAATGGAGGGGGCGAGGGGAAAGGACCAGCCTGCCCTCAGTCCGTCCTAGTTACATCCTCAGTCCATCCTCAGCCCTCAGTCTGTCCTCAGCCCATTCTCAGCCCTCAGTCTGTTTTCAGTCCATTCTCAGCTCTCAGTCTGTCCTCAGTCCATTCTCAGCCCTCAGTCTGTCCTCAGTCCATTCTCAGCCCTCAGTCTGTCCTCAGTCCATTCTCAGCCCTCAGTCTGTCCTCAGTCCATCCTCAGCCCTCAGTCTGTCCTCAGTCCATTCTCAGCCCTCAGTCTGTCCTCAGTCCATTCTCAGCCCTCAGTCTGTCCTCAGCCCTCAGTCTCTCCTCAGTCTGTCCTCAGTCTGTCCTCAGCCCTCAGTCTGTCCTCAGTCCATCCTCAGCCCTCAGTCGGTCCTCAGTCCACCCTCAGTCGGTCCTCAGTTCATCCTCAGCCCTCAGTCTGTCCTCAGCCCTCAGTCTGTCCTCAGCCCTCAGTCCGTCTTCAGACGTCAGTCTGTCTTCAGTCCATCCTCAGCCCTCAGTCTGTCCTCAGTCCATCCTCAGCCCTCAGTCTGTCCTCAGTCCATCCTCAGCCCTCAATCTGTCCTCAGTCCATCCTCAGCCCTCAGTCTGTCCTCAG
Source organism: Allobates femoralis (assembly GCA_033576535.1). Taxonomy (NCBI): domain Eukaryota; kingdom Metazoa; phylum Chordata; class Amphibia; order Anura; family Aromobatidae; genus Allobates; species Allobates femoralis. The sequence continues at coordinate 91,123,816 of JARQOC010000008.1, forward strand.
TCCATCCTCAGCCCTCAGTCTATCCTCATTCCATTCTCAGCCCTCAGTCTGTCCTCAGTCCATTCTCAGCCCTCAGTCTATCCTCATTCCATTCTCAGCCCTCAGTCTGTCCTCAGTCCATTCTCAGCCCTCAGTCTGTCCTCATTCCATTCTCAGCCCTCAGTCTGTCTTCAGCCCTCAGTCTGTCCTCAGTCCATTCTCAGCTCTCAGTCTGTCCTCAGTCCATCCTCAGCCCTCAGTCTGTCCTCTGTCTGACTCACCGTAGCCGGGGGTACACGTAGCGGGCGTTGCTTCTCCTCTGTCACGGAACCGCGCCTGCGGTAGTGTAGGCCCGGTGGTCCAGATCAATAGGGGAATGGCGGAACAGTGGGGGGTGATTTGTCTCGTGATGCCACCTGCGGGTGTTCTGGTAACTTTACCAGCGCTGTTCGGGTCTCCGGGGGGATGTTATACAGCGAGATGGAACGCTCCCCACAGGATGAGCGGGAATCCCCGGAGCCGGGAGCTGCGCAAGATGTTGTGAGGCAGCTGCGGGATGCTGCGCGCTGAATCCAGGAATAATGTACAACCAGACAAAGTCTGTTTTAGGTACCTTTACTGGTTGATAATCAGGTACACTCGACCGGGATAGTGAAGTTGGCACCTCTGGAGGTTCACAGCAAGCAGTGTTAGGCTTCCTTTCTCTAGTTCTGGTGCTAAGGTCGGGTGGATGTGGAATCCCTCCGGACCGGGCAGTTTGTTCAATAGAACGGATTTCACCTGGTTGTCAGCACTGAGGGCACTGTAAAAGGGCGATGATAATTCTACCTTCTTCCCTGGGCTCTCGTTGGTAGGTGCGACAAGTGAACAGGGGGCTAAACTCCCTGTGAGGTATGCTGGTTCTCTGTGATGGCTTGGTGGCTCTCACAGCTTCCGTTCCAGTAACCGGTTGTTAAGGAGAGAGTCGGAATAACTCTGTGTTCCTGAGAGGTGATCTCCTTCTTCCTCTTGTCCCAATTGCAGGGACCTCCACTTGCTAACAGGCTGATTGGGCCTAGTGTGTTCCTCATAGGGTGGAGGTTTCACACAGGCTGGCAGCTCTTGTAGCGTCTACCACACTCTGGTGTTTCTCCCTCCAAGACTCTATTTATAGGGGGAACTGGTTCAAAGTCACCAGTGGAGCTCCCCCTAGAGGCTCGGGGTGAAACCAGGTGTTCTAAGTGTCGTTGTGTTGTTTGGTGTTTGTGGGTTTGCTTTGCTGTTAATACTCCATTTGTGCTCTAAAGGTTCTGTGGTGCCCAACAGGTGCCAGGGTGCCACACGTCCATTCTCAGCCCTCAGTCTGTCCTCAGTCCATCCTCAGCCCTCAGTCTGTCCTAAGTCCATCCTCAGCCCTCAGTCTGTCCTCAGTCCATTCTCAGCCCTCAGTCTGTCCTCAGTCCATCCTCAGCCCTCAGTCTGTCCTCAGTCCATCCTCAGCCCTCAGTCTGTTCTCAGTCCATCCTCAGCCCTCAGTCTGTCCTCAGTCCATCCTCAGCCCTCAGTCTGTCCTCAGTCTATCCTCAGGCCTCAGTCTGTCCTCAATCCATTCTCAGCCCTCAGTCTGTCCTCAGTCCATTCTCAGCCCTCAGTCCATCCTCAGCCCTCAGTCTGTCCTCAGTCCTTTCTCAGCCCTCAGTCTGTCCTCAGCCTCAGTCCATCCTCAGCCCTCAGTCTGTCCTCAGCCCATCCTCAGCCCTCAGTCTGTCCTCCGTCCATTCTCAGCCCTCAGTCTGTCCTCAGTCCATCCTCAGCTCTCAGTCTGTCCTCCGTCCATTCTCAGCCCTCAGTCTGTCCTCAGTCCATCCTCAGTCCTCAGTCTGTCCTAAGTCCATCCTCAGCCCTCAGTCTGTCCTTAGTCCATCCTCAGCCCTCAGTCTGTCCTCAGTCCATTCTCAGCCCTCAGTCTGTCCCCAGTCCATCCTCATCCCTCAGTCTGTCCTCAGTCCATCCTCAGCCCTCAGTCTGTCCTCAGTCCATCCTCAGCCCTCAGTCTGTCCTCAGTCCATCCTCAGCCCTCAGTCTGTCCTCAGTCTATCCTCAGCCCTCAGTCTGTCCTCAATCCATTCTCAGCCCTCAGTCTGTCCTCAGTCCATTCTCAGCCCTCAGTCTGTCCTCAGCCCTCTGTTCATCCTCAGCCCTCAGTCTGTCCTCAGCCCATCCTCAGCCCTCAGTCTGTCCTCCATCCATTCTCAGCCCTCAGTCTGTCCTCAGTCCATCCTCAGCCCTCAGTCTGTCCTCAGTCTATCCTCAGCCCTCAGTCTGTCCTCAGTCTATCCTCAGCCCTCAGTCTGTCCTCAGTCCATTCTCAGCCCTCAGTCTGTCCTCAGTCCATTCTCAGCCCTCAGTCTGTCCTCAGCCCTCAGTTCATCCTCAGCCCTCAGTCTGTCCTCAGCCCATCCTCAGCCCTCAGTCTGTCCTCAGTCCATCCTCAGCCCTCAGTCTGTCCTCAGTCCTTTCTCAGCCCTCAGTCTGTCCTCAGTCCATTCTCAGCCCTCAGTCTGTCCTCAGCCCTCAGTCTCTCCTCAGTCTGTCCTCAGTCCATCCTCAGCCCTCAGTCTGTCCTCAGTCCATCCTCAGCCCTCAGTCTGACCTCAGTCTGCCCTTAGTCCGTCCTCAGCCCATTCTCAGTCCGTCCTCAGCCCATCCTCAGTCCGTCCTTAGCCCGTCCTCCGTCCGTCCTCAGCCCATCCTCCGTCCGTCCTCAGCCCGTCCTCAGTCCATTTCAGCCCGTCCTCAGCCCGTCCTCATTCCATCCTCAGTCCGTACTCATCCCATCCTCATTCCATCCTCCGTCCATCCTCAGTTTGTCCTCAGCCCATCCTCAGTCCGTCCTGAGCCCATCCTCAGTCCGTCCTAAGCCCATCCTCAGTCCGTCCTCAGCCCATCCTCAGTCCGTCCTCAGCCCAATCCTCAGTCCGTCCCCAGCCCATCCTCAGTCCGTCCCCAGCCCATCCTCAGTCCGTCCCCAGCCCATCCTCAGTCCGTCCTCAGTCCATCCTCAGTCCCGTCCTCAGCCCGTCCTCAGTCCGTCCTCAGTCCGTCCTCAGCCCATCCTCAGTCCGTCCCAGCCCATCCTCAGTCTGTCCCCAGTCCATCCTCAGTCCGTCCCCAGCCCATCCTCAGTCCAGTCCCCAGCTCATCCTCAGTCCATCCCCAGCCCATCCTCAGTCCGTCCTCAGCCCATCCTCAGTCCGTTCTCAGCCCTCAGTCCGTCATTAGACCTTGGTCCATCCTCAGTCCGCCCTAAGTCCATCCTCAGTCCTCAGTCTATCCTCAGCCTTCAGCCCACCTCAGCCCTCGGTCCATCCCCAGCCCACCCTCAGCCCTCAGTCCGTCCTCAGCCAGTCCTCAGCCCTCAGCCCATCCTCAGCCTTCAGTCCATCCTCAGCCCTCAGTCCATCCTTAGACCTTGGTCCATCCTGAGTTCGCCCTCAGTCCATCCTCAGTCCTCAGTCTGTCCTCAGCCCTCAATCCGTCCTCAGCCCTCAGTCCGTCCTCAGCCCTCAGTCCGTCCTCAGCCCTCAGTCCATGCTCAGCCTTCAGTCTATCCTCAGCCCTCAGTCCGTCCTTAGACCTTGGTCCATCCTGAGTTCGTCCTCAGTCCATCCTCAGTCCTCAGTCTGTCCTCAGCCCTCAATTCGTCCTCAGCCCTCAGTCCGTCCTCAGCCCTCAGTCCGCCCTCAGCCCTCAGTCCATCCTCAGTCCTCAGTCCATCCTCAGCCCTCAGCCCTCCGTCCGTCCTCAGCCCTCCGTCCGTCCTCAGCCCTCCGTCCGTCCTCAGCCCTCAGTCCGTCCTCAGCCCCCAGTCTGTCCTCAGTTAGCCCTCAGTCCACCCTCAGTCCGTCCTAATCCCTCAGTCCGTCCTCAGTCTGTCCTCAGCCCTCAGTCTGTCCTCAGCCTTCAGTCTGTCCTCAGCCCTCAGTCTGTCCTCAGCCCATCCTCAGTCCGTCCTCAGCCCATCCTCAGTCCGTCCTCAGCCCATCCTCAGTCCGTCCTCAGCCCTTCCTCAGTCTGTCCTCAGCCCATCCTCAGTCCGTCCCCAGCCCATCCTCAGTCTGTCCTCAGCCCATCCTCAGTCTGTCCTCAGCCCTCAGTCCATCCTCAGCTCTCATTCCGTCCTCAGCCCACCCTCACCAGTCCGTCCTCAGCCCACACTCACCAGTCCGTTCTCAGCCCACACTCACCAGTCCGTCCTCAGCCCACACTCACCAGTCCGTCCTCAGCCCACACTCACCACTCTGTCCTCAGCCCACACTCACCAGTCTGTCCTCAGCCCACACTCACCAGTCTGTCCTCAGCCCACACTCACACTCCTCAACCCACACTCACATTTCTCAGCCCACACTCATACCCGTTTAGTTAACACTATTCAGTCCCAACTCACCCCCATTTAGCTCATATTCACTCTCGCTCAGCCTGCACACTCCCCTCCTCAGCTTCCACTCTCCCCCGCTCAGCCTGCACTCAAAGTTAGCACCCACTCACCAGCCTGCACTCACCATTTACCTCTGCTCACCACTCTGCACTCACCCCTGCTCACTGCTCAGCCCATTCACCACTCAGCCCGTGGTGGTGAGCCGCCGCCACATGAGTGTCCTCGGGAGAGGGGGCAGAGAGCAACCATGGGGGAAGAAGAGCAGACAGTGAGCATGTGGGGAAGCAGAGAGTGATCACGGGAGGGGGGGGCAGAAAGTGAGCACGGGGGACAGAGAGTGAGCAAGGGGGTTGGGGGCAGAGAGCAACCACAGGGAAGGCAGAGAGTGACCACAAGGAGGGCAGAGAGTGACCACAGGGGTCAGAGAGGGACCACAGAGAGGGGGCAGAGAGGGACCACAGGGGGAGCAGAGAGGGACCTCAGGGGTAGTGGGAGGGAATAGACAGCAGATTGGAGAGATAGGCGCTGACCCCAGCGCCACAGAGCCCGCCCCACCATATCACCACCCACCCGATGCGATAGCATTGGGCTCCCATCTAGTTAGATATAAAGTGACTAGTGCGTTACAATCTTATGCAGATTAAACCCTACACAGGTAGATACCCTTTTAAATCTAGCTATACCATTAATGGTCATACAATCAAAGCAATGAAAACTTTCATTATCAGGAGCAGGGGATCCCTTATGAAGTGACTCAAGCGGACGTAGGTTCACAAAACGTGTTGGGGTCCTTTGGTCCGGCATCACCCCCCCCTCCGTGTGCTTCCTGGACCGATGGACACTAAAGGTTCTGGTAATTACTTAAAACAATGATGATTCTGCTCCTGATAATGAAAGTGGTCATTGCTTTGATTGCATGACCATTAATGGTATAGCTAGATTTAAAAGGGTATCTACCTGTGTAGGGATTTATCTGTAAAGGTACCTTTACACGCCGCTACAGAAGGTTGGAAACAACCGGGTGTCGGAGACAAATGTATCTTGCACCGTCAAATCAACCCGAGGTAGCGGCGTGTAAACTAGGTTGTTGCCACCCGTCATTGTCGGCACCTGTTTCAGAGCAGTGCTCTAAAAAAGGTTGGTTTCAACCCCATGGTAGCAGACTCTAAATAAGGTACGGTAAGGTTTTTTCGCCACCTTGTTAACTCCCTGGGGCATGACACAGCCTCCAGGATACCACCCCCTTCAGCGATCATTGGTGGAAGCTCCTGCGTTACGATTGGTTGTCGCTGCACAGAGCGGCATATTTAAGGAGCTGACCAGTTACACTACACAATTGCAATATCGTGATGTATTAGCCAGCCTTCCTGCGCTGGCTGGCCAATAGTGATGCTATTGCATTGTCCAATCATCGTACGAGCGTCTCGTAATCCACAACTCTGGCACGCCTATGTGTTGTCCCTGCTGCCCCAGGTCCTCCCATATTACCTTCTGTAGTGGCGTGTAAATGAGGGACGGTGCTCTACAGAAGGTAACTTGTGGCACCCGGCGGTGCCTCTAGAGATAGATTAAACCTTCTGTAGAGCACCTTGTAGCGGTGTGTAAAGGCGGTATCGGGTACCGTTTGCAACCGTTGGTACGTGCTCGTGCACGTGAGACACCCGGTTGTTTCCAACCTTCTGTAGCGGCGTGTAAAGGTACCATAAAAGATTGTAATGCACTAGTCACTTTATATATAATTATACTTCAATCCTCTAACTATATCAGTTAATATGGAAGCATTCTTATGCACTGTGAATACTGAAATAAGGGAAAGGGTGATTTGTACTTATGAATGCACGTGCTCACTTTAAAATCATGCAATTAACCCTGCGTTAGACTGGCCACCTTTGACCTGGATGTACATTGTTTTTGAACTAATGCTTATGAACGACTCTGATGTACGTGTATATAAGTGAAGGGGTAATATTGTACATGAAATTGCACATGGCCATGTTATATGTAGATGGTATTTAACCCTATGTTAAAATGTGTAGAAATATGGGAGCATATTTAATGCAATGTAATAATGACATTTGAGCAATTGTCACCTTGAACTGTATGATGTTGTAAACATGTGGCGCCCCTGCGTCCAGGAGGCCACAAAGGGAACTGCAGCCAGGCAGGTAGGACAATGTTGCACACCAACACCCTCACAGCCCACACAACCCACGTGTCAGAAGGAGGTTTACATCCAGCCCTGAGATTAGAACTCTATGAGATCGAGGGGTGGTGGATTCAGAGGAGTGGGTTGGGCACACCAGAGGTCAGGTGACTGACAGTATATAGTGAGGGGGAGGAGTGAAGGAAGGTAGTAGGCCGAGGTAGGCTGAGCTGTAAAGACAGAAAGACTGAAGGAGAATCACACGTCCTGCGAGTGCAAGGCTAGGAGCGCAGAATCCGTACTGAGCCAGTGTGAGCCAGAGGAGAGAGAAAGCCCGTCCGATGCTGATGCCACCAGGTGTGTGACAGAACGGAGAGGGACGGTGGAACCCGTGCCCTAGACAATAACTGAAGCCACTGACTGCAGGCAGAGAGGTCCCTCCTATGATACTGAAAGGAACAGAAAGGAGAGAGCCTGGTAGAGCCTCGTGCTAAGGACTACTGGAGGCTGGGCTGAGTAGAGTGTCGGCTCTAAAGGGGACCGTATTTCACCCGGCATCCCCAGACACCGACGGGGGATCACAGCTTCATACTAGGATCCCCAACCCAAAGGACAGGCAGCTCAGTGACAACCAGGATGGCCCACCAGGGGTCCGAGTCACCGCCATACTGTCCAGTGCACCACACACCACCCGTACAGACGGAGACCGTAAACAGCCCGGAAAGGACACTAAAGACTGTGTGAGGGGTCACAGAGAGAGAGGCCTGGCTGCAGGGAGCAAAGGGAACCCGGAGAGGGAGAAAGAACCCGTGTACTTGAACTGTGTACTGAGAGCTGTACTTAACTTTGTAAAAACTGCAAGCTACCTGTAAACTGTTGGAACAACAAAGAGTAAAGCTTTGGAAAACCCTGAATTGCCTCTCTTGTCTGCCTCTACCTGCACCCCATTCTCCCTCATACAGATCCAGCCTGTCAGCACCAGCCAGGAGGAGAGATCCCTGCAGCCTGCAAAGTAAGTGTGCTACAACCGCACCATAGACTTAACCTTTACTGCCCCGGGGGATACAGTTCTTCCCACTGGAACTATACCATCTTCGCTGCCACTCCATCACCCCTGGAGGTTCTGCCGATGCGGCGGCCCCCATCACTGGCCGCACCAAGTGGGTGGCGTCACACGTGACATTTCCCCTGTAAATATTTCCCTCATCCATTGTGTGAGTCCGGGACACGGACCGGACCAGGGCCACCCGTGACTTCCCCAGCAGCAGACCCGGTCCGGTACCGAGTACCCCCGTCCCAGTGGGCTCCACAACCTGGCGTCACGAACAGGATCTACCCGGTCCAAAAGAATTGGACCTCGTGCGCCCAGAAGACGTGTTTAGAACTTTTCCCGCCAAATCTGACCTTAATGGTGGCCATAAGGGACTAGCGCCATGTGCAGAGGAGGCGTTCCCAAGACTCCCATCGTGGGCCGGTCGGTCCAAGGCGCGAAAAGAAGGTCCCGCCCTGGCTCTCCTTAACTCCGGGAAAGCCAGCTGTCACTCTCAAGGAAGAGCCGCCGCCCCTAGACCCTCCTACCAAGAGACTGGCGTGAACCGAGAAGAAGGAAATCGTCATCAGGAGGGGGCGGAGCGAGCAACCGGAAGAGAAGCAGTCGCCATTCCAGTACATACGGACGGAAGCGGAGGACGCCGAGAAGAGCGGTGCGCACGAGAGACCACGTGTGATCACGGAGGGCCCACAGGACGACCCCGTGGAGGAACCCGGCCAGGGAAAGAACACCTGTGATTGTGCAGAGATGGCTGAAGGCGGCAAGGAGCGTCCCTACTTCCTAGACACCTGGAGGGGTGTATTGCGGCTGCTGCCCCAGCGGATGACACGGGCCCAAGAAGAGAACCGGACCCAGATCTACATAGACATTGACCACCGCCAGGGCTATGAAGCCCAGTCTAAGCGACCCGGCTGGGTTGGAGAGCCGCGTGAGCATGCGGAGAGTGAGGCCGAGGGCCATACCGCGATCCTGGTGGACGTAACTACCCTACAAGCCGCACCGAGTAAGGCACAGAAAGAAGCCGATCCACTTGGAGCCTTGCCAGAGGGATTCCTGATGTTGCCGCAGCCCCTGATACCACCACCGACTTCCACCGAGGTGAGAGGGGAGCAGCTCCGTTGCTGGTGGGAGCGGAGTAAAGATTGTGAGGACCTAATGGGCTTCCTAGGAGACCCCGCTGGAGAGACAGGCCCTGCGGAGCTGATAACGCGGGAGGAATACATCCGTAGATGTGTAAGGAAGTGGGAAAAAGAGGAAGCCGAGAGGCAGGTGCAGAAGCAGGTGATGGTGGCCCGTGCTAAGGAGGCCAAGAATGCAGCCCGCCGAGACAAAGAAATCCAAAAATCCCCGCAGCATGAGGGCAAGATCGTTAAGATAGTGGAAGACAGAGGCTATGCTTTTCCTCGTGAACCCGGTGCAAGGTTGGATATCTTCATCAATAAGAGGGAAGTAGAGGAGCAACTCCCACCAGACCATCCTGATAGACAGGTCGAGATTGGAGAGTGGGTGCCATACTACACGTCCAAGGTGAGCGAGGCCCGTACGACATTAAAGTCAAAAGACTCTGCTTAAACTCTGAGGAAGTGGATGATGCGTCGACCGTGGAATACTTCGAATTGGAAGATGACGCCCAAGTAACCAGCTACACGGACGTGGCTGTAAACACGGATCCTGTGACGATCCTAGAGACTCTTCCACCAAAGAAGGATGCGATAACTCAGACCCCGGATAGCTACTTGCTAATAGCTGCCCTACAGAACCTGGAAGTGTTTCCCAGAAAAACACCATTGCAGATGTTGCCTTGGAAGCAAGCAAAGCAAGCGTGAGCACGGGTCCTGCATCAAAGAAACTGTAAGTGTGAATGAAGCATTTTCCTTATTGATCCCCTACCTTACCTGAATGAATGCTAGCATTCCCCTGTATGTCTTATATATTTTATCGAACATTTGCACCATGAACAATGACTTGGTACGAACTTCCTCTGTACATAGTTGAACACCTTAGTGTGCTCCCCTTTGGTTTTAAGACCAGCTGCACATGTGACGTAGTGCATGAGACTTTGAAGCTGCTTTTTGAAACTTTTTGCACTTGGTGAAAGAAGAACTTTTATACTTTTGATACAAAGTAATGCTTTTATAATGTGTATTTTACAGAAAGAGGATAATGACGTAGGTACCCATGCACTTGTTTTATAGTTAAAGTAACGTTTGAAGAATCGTGCCTCCCGGATGGGAAGAAACCAAGAATACTTAATGTTTACTGTTATATAAAATAAAAATGTTTTCAGGATAATCCAAGACGGGCAGCGCGAGGACGCGCTGGTTTAACTCCGGGAGAATGTGACGCCCCTGCGTCCAGGAGGCCACAAAGGGAACTGCAGCCAGGCAGGTAGGACAATGTTGCACACCAACACCCTCACAGCCCACACAACCCACGTGTCAGAAGGAGGTTTACATCCAGCTCTGAGATTAGAACTCTATGAGATCGAGGGGTGGTGGATTCAGAGGAGTGGGTTGGGCACACCAGAGGTCAGGTGACTGACAGTATATAGTGAGGGGGAGGAGTGAAGGAAGGTAGTAGCACGAGGTAGGCTGAGCTGTAAAGACAGAAAGACTGAAGGAGAATCACACATCCTGCGAGTGCAAGGCTAGGAGCGCAGAATCCGTGCTGAGCCAGTGTGAGCCAGAGGGAGAGAAAGCCCATCCGATGCTGATGCCACCAGGAGTGTGACAGAACGGAGAGGGACGGTGGAACCCGTGCCCTAGACAGCAACTGAAGCCACTGACTGCAGGCAGAGAGGTCCCTCCTATGATACTGAAAGGAACAGAAAGGAGAGACCTGGTAGAGCCTCGTGCTGAGGACTACTGGAGGCTGGGCTGAATAGAGTGTCGGCTATAAAGGGGACCGTATTTCACCCGGCATCCCCAGACACCGACGGGGGATCACAGCTTCCTACTAGGATCCCCAACCCAAAGGACAGGCAGCTCAGTGACAACCAGGAGGGCCCACCAGGGGTCCGAGTCACTGCCATACTGTCCAGTGCACCACACACCACCCGTACAGACGGAGACCGTAAACAGCCCGGAAAGGACACTAAAGACTGTGTGAGGGGTCACAGAGAGAGAGGCCTGGCTGCAGGGAGCAAAGGGAACCCGGAGAGGGAGAAAGAACCCGTGTACTTGAACTGTGTACTGAGAGCTGTACTTAACTTTGTAAGAACTGCAAGCTACCTGTAAACTGTTGGAACAACAAAGAGTAAAGCTTTGGAAAACCCTGAATTGCCTCTCTTGTCTGCCTCTACCTGCACCCCATTCTCCCTCATACAGATCCAGCCTGTCAGCACCAGCCAGGAGGAGAGATCCCTGCAGCCTGCAAAGTAAGTGTGCTACAACCGCACCATAGATTAACCTTTACTGCCCCGGGGGATACAGTTCTTCCCACTGGAACTATACCATCTTCGCTGCCACTCCATCGCCCCCGGAGGTTCTGCCACAGCGGCGGCCCCCATCACTGGCCGCACCAAGAGGGTGGCGTCACACGTGACATTTCCCCTGTAAATATTTCCCTCATCCATTGTGTGGGCCCGGGACTACGGACGGACCAGGGCCACCCGTGACTTCCCCAGCAGCAGACCCGGTCCAGTACCGTGTACCCCCGTCCCAGTGGGCTCCACAAACATATCAGTGGTATCGTGTTTTGGAGCACTTTACACCACCTCTCTTGTCTTTGTCCCTTGATGTAAATAATAAAATTAATTTTGAATATGCAAATTGAAGCCTTTACTCAATTTTTATGTATAGTTTCAGACACAATGTGTAAAAAAAAACTAAGAGAGCAAAGTTCATATTATTATATATTGATTTTTGTAATGTTAATTTCCTTCTCAGATGATTGTTAATCACACTTAAGCTATACATTTGTTGGTTGGTATGTACTGAACATTCTCTTAAGAATTTTATCACCTTCTTCATCTGATTGCATTAACATGACGAGGAGGAGCATTACATGGGGCCTCTTAGATTTTCTATTTTATCATTATATTCCACATTTATTGTGGATAGCATACTGGTCTAGATGTGGAAGGGATGGGAAGGTGGGCGGTGGGTGACTACCTTCCTAAACCCCCTCCAAATAATACTGTGGTTAGGTGAGCAAACATCACTATAGATATCATTCCTAGATGCTTAATGTAATATACTTTAAAGATAAACATTTGAGTTTCAGTCAAATTTCATGCATTTTTAAAAAAATATGTTACTGATATACAGAAGCTAATTTACAATAATTCTGTCACTGTCAAAATACTCTTGGTTCAAACTGTATGTATATATGTAGCTGTATACACAAGGTATATTGTATCTATTTTATAAAGGTCTGAACAATGGGCCACCATGTACTGAGAGGCTACCACAACAGGGCGGAGTTTTCCAAAGGGCCACTTTACACACACCAACTTATCTGTCCAACTTCTGACCAACTTACTGGTTGCAGTGAAATCATGGACACATAGTTCCATTTGTACACAGCCACAAAATGGAGCAATGTGTCCATGATTTCACTGCAACCAGTAAGTTGGTCAGAAGTTGGACAGATAAGTTGGTGTGTAAAGTGGCCATAAAAGACTGGAAAATAAATTCACTTTTATCTGAGAAAATATGATAATATACTGCTAAAGCAATTATAATGACAACACTAGAAATTAGGGGATCAGGCAAAATTTTAATTCTCCTGTTGAGTGATTTTTTTCAAGAAAATTCAACTCACAGAGAAGTTATTTTATGCAAATTTAATTTCTCTTATAATGTTCTGGGGTGATTCCAGAACCCAGAGTATAATAAATGTTATATGTAATAAAATACAAATTTGTTATACTCACCTCAATGCTGACCTCTCTCGTTCTTTCACTATTAAAATGCCGTGCATCAGGTAATTGTCACATTTTTGGATTGAGGTAGGCAGCAGTAAAATCCCGGGGCCTAGTTCATCCGGTCACCAGGCCGAGGCTTCTCGGCATGAAGGTCTGGCAGTGTTCTGTGCATGTGCACTCAAAGCTTGCGGTGCATGTGGTCATGTCATATGTCTCAGCAGGAATTACAACACTGCTAACATCAATCTGAAAATGCGATGAGAACTGGAGGGGTGGTAGTGAGGAGTGGAGAGGCTGGAGAGGTATGTATAAGTTATTTAACATTTTGAGGGCATTTTATGTATCAGAAAAATGGCGGTCACCACTTTGCTGAACTTTTGCGGAAGGGAATTACAAAGAATCTGCATTTTGGCGAATGTGGATTTTTGTAATATTCAAGTAGAATTCAATTCTACTTGATATTATTGGTCAACTCTAGTAAACATAATGCATAATAAGAAATAAATACATAATCCAATAAATAATACATAATGCCAAGCTATCACGGTGATTCCATTTGCATAAAATATGAGATAACTGTTGGATATATGAAGAACAACGACAATTACTTTCAATAACATTCTGCAAAATATCCTTCTGAGACTTGAAAGGCAGAAACATACAACAAAGTAATACCCAAATAAATAATCAAATTCTTTCAAATTTAAAAGCAAAGACTGTGAGTATAAATACATAATATCAACTGGAATTACTACAGAACCAGGGGCTGGCTGGCCCAGGGGGCAGGGGGGCAGATGCCTCCCAGGCCAGTGGTCAAGCAGCAATTTTGGGGCTGCCCAGACATCTGTTATGTTGGTCTGGGAGACCACTCTGCCGCTGAAGCTGAAATTTGCCAGCCAGCCCCTGTACAGAACCCACAATATAATGTTAGCAAAACCATATACATACAGCTAGTGGGCGGCATGGTGGCTAGAGATGAGCGGTGTTCGATTCGAATTGTTCGCCAATCTCAAATTCAACCTGTTTTGGGCGGTGTTCGAGTCATTCGCCGAATATGAACAATTTGCTTCAAATTCAGCAATTTGAGGTTATGTTCGATAACGCTTCGATCACCAAAAGCTTAACCCTGACCCTGTTAATGAATGTTAATATCCAGTTTCTGTGTATAGTGTGCGGGGGGGTTTATAGATCAGTGCTGCAGAAATAATGGCGATCTCCATTTTTTTTTTCTCCTAACTCCATATACAGTGTGGCGGTGCAGGCTGTCAGCCAATCACACTCACACACGGCAAAGTGCATTTTTTGCACACAAGCAAGGTCAGGCATCATTGGCTGTGTATGTCACATGTCTTTGCCCTATGAGGCCCGGCCATTTTCCCCATCGCCACCATTTTCTCATTGCTGCAGATGGCACCGCTGCTGCTGTGGGCGCTATACAGTTAAACTGTATCACTTCACTTAGTCAGCTAGTGAGCGAATATTAAGTTAGATAGAGAGATAGATAGGTTTAGGGAGTAGGGACTGGAGGGAGGGTGCGAATTGTAGGAATATCAGCCCTTTTGTGGGCTACTTCTTAGGAGTAGGGAGTAGGGACTAGTTGTGTATCAGCCCTTTTCAGGGTTTTTAATTGTTTTTCTGGCTTTTTTGTTGCCATCACTCATTTCTATGTAAATAAATTTCACTTGCATATTTATATCATTGTGGTTGTGCTTGGCCCTACAGAGGTACACTTTCTTCTTTCCTTGCCCTTTCATATCTCTACCTCTGCGCCGATACACCCGTTTTATACTGGCTAGACAGTTGCACCCCTTTCATCCTCCTTTCAGCCCTTTTCAGGGCTACTTCATAGAAGTAGGGACTAGTTGTAATCTCAGCCCTTTGGGCTAGGTTAGAGCAGTTCCTAGCAGTTTTTGCCAGGCAGGTGTGTGCCAGTGCTGTGCAAGTGTTTTTCACAGCATCTGGGCAAATCTAGGTCAGGGAATCCTTTAGGGCAGGTAGTGTAGCACTGCTGGGAAGAAAGCTACACCATCTGTCTTAAGTAGGCATTTTTTTTTGCTGCAGCTAGTCCAGGCAATTTGTTTGGGCTAGTAGCAGTGTTTGGTAGTCAGCAGTATAGCGCAGTTGTAAAGTAAGCTACACCGACTGTCTATCCAGTAGCCAATTTTTTGCTGCAGCTAGTCCAGGCAATTTGTTAGGGCTAATAGCACTGCCACTTACACAGTGGTGTAGCCCACTTGTGAAACAAGCTACACTGCCTGTGTAGTTTCTAGTAATTTTTAACTGCACCTAGCCCAGGTGTCACTTCGGGTCTAGTAGCAGTGATGAAGCTGCATTAACGCGGCGATACGTGTTGGAGAAGGGTCCCTCTCCACTATACTCAGCATAGCTCGGTCACCTCTCCTGGTTCTGCTCCTCTGATCAGGGATTTCGCTGGATTTCTCCTATTACAGGACTACTATGATTAGGTGAGAGCAGTTCAGTTTTTTTGAGTCTGGGCTGTTTCATTTTTGCCATGGCTGATTACTTGTAGTACTCTGGGCATCATCCAGTGCTTTACTTAGCATTTTGCACAATTATTTCTAGTTGACATTGAGCAGATTTCTCTGGTGTCATTGATTATTTTCCCTACTGGGAACAGGTACACCTTTCTCCCATTGAGGGCTTGCACAAACGCACTTTATAGTGCGCAGTTTGCACATCTCACTGTTGCTGCTATTGCCATTCAGTGTACTTGCTAATCATTCTTGTGCCTTCACTGTTAATTACATTGTTTTTTCAACTAGATTATTGTTGTTATTGCCATATCTGTCATTTTGCATTTGGGTGTGCCTTTCTTGTGATAATGCATTATTATTTTGGGGGACTACTTCCACCATTTTGGGTTTGTGTTTTTTTGTATGGTTTTAATTGTTTTTATATGTATGTTTCTCGTGTTTAATAAACTTGATGTTGTTACTAGTGATGAGCGAGTACCAAAATGCTCGGGTGCTCGATGCTCAGGCCAAGATCCCAAGATACTCGTGTACTCGGGCCGAGCACCGAGCCCAATGTTATCCTATGGGAGACCCGAGTATTTTTATGAAATGACCCCCGGTAGCATGTAGAAACCCTAAAAATATCACAAAAGTCTCAGAAGAGTGCTCAAATGACATGGCAACAGCATGGGGAAGACCCCTGTAAGCATTTATCACTCAAAAGTCACAGCTGTGAACAATGTTGTTCGAGTTTTACGCCATTTTTACGGACTCACCAGAAAACCTTCCAAAATGACACCAAAAAGAATTTTCATGGCGGAAATGTTAAGGGCACATACCCAATAGTGAGATAGGGCTGGTGTATGTTACTTTTTGTGATTGCATGAAAGATTTTACGTTGAAATATTGTGTGGCACTCCGATGTCCCTGAGAAGAGACGTACATGAAGGCCTCTTGACATAATGTGCCCATTTTGAGGAAGTGGGTCTATTGTAGTATTTTCCTTTGCCAGGGCAGTCCAAAATTGGGATGTTCACCAATGCCCCTGGATAGAGACGTGCATGAGGGCCTGTAAGCCTGAAGTGCCCATTGTAAGGAAGTGGGTGTATTGTAGTATAGCCCTTTGCCAAGGCAGCCAAAAATTGGGAGGCTCCACATTGTCCCTGGATAGAGACGTACATGAGGGCCTGTAAACCTGAAGTGCCCATTGTAAGGAAGTGGGTGTATTGTAGTATAGCCCTTTGCCAGGGTAGCCAAAAATTGGGAGGCTCCACATTGTCCCTGGATAGAGATGTGCATGAGGGCCTGTAAACCTGAAGTGCCCATTGTAAGGAAGTGGGTGTATTGTAGTATAGCCCTTTGCCAGGGCAGCCAAAAATTGGGAGGCTCCACATTTTCCCTGGATAGAGACGTGCATGAGGGCCTCAAAGCATTGTTCCCATTGCAAAGGAGCGGGACTCCTGTCGTTGTAATGCCCATTCTGAAAGAATGGGCGAAAAAATTTACCACTGGGGGTATACATGAAACAACGGCCTAACTTTTGTAACGGTCATCATGGTGGCGCATGAGGAGAAGGAGGAGCAGTCCAGCGATTAGCCAAAGTCCAGAAGTGTGAACCCAGTGGAGGTACATGGCAAATTCCCGTTACAAAATTTAAATTCCGCTCTCATTTGCTGGTGGTGTGGTGAAGTCTGGCCCAATCCAACCCTTGTTCATCTTGATCAGAGTCAGTCTGTCAGAATTTTCAGTTGACAGGCGGGTGCGTTTATCAGTAATGATTCCACCTGCTGCACTAAAAACACGCTTTGACAAAACGCTAGCGGCAGGGCAGGCCAGGACTTCCAAGGCGTAGAGAGCCAATTCATGCCACGTGTCCAGCTTGGATACCCAATAATTGTAAGGCACAGAGGAATGTCGGAGTACAGTTGTTCGATCTGCAAGGTACTCCTTCAGCATCTGGGCAAACTTAGCATTTCTTGTGGCACTACCCCGCACCTCAGTGGCTGTGGTACGTGAGGGGCTGAGAAAACTGTCCCACACCTTAAAGAGTGTTCCCCTACCTCTGGCGGATTGGACTTGTGCCCCTCTCAGCCGTATGCCTTGGTTGTCCACCGATTCCTGACCTATGCCGCTAGCGTTTTTGTGAGGGGAATGCATTGCCTACTTCCGCGACTATGGCCTTCTGGAACTGCTGCATTTTGGCTGACCTCTCCGCCTCAGGAATAAGAAACATAAAGTTCTCCTTGTAGCGTGGGTCTAACAGTGTTACCAACCAGTAATGATTGTCGGCCAAGATGTTCTTAACGCGAGGGTTACGAGCCAGGCAGCTTACCATAAAATCAGCCATGTGCGCCAGACTCTTAACAGCCATCACTTCAGTGTCCTGACCAACATGAAGACTGAACACGCTGTCCTCCTCCTCCTCCTCATCCTCCTCCTCATGTCCCCGTTCCTCTGGCCAGCCACGCTGAACCGAGGGTATGACTAGTGTGCATGTCATATCCTCAATTTGGCCGTAGTGTTGCTCCATGTCTTCATCCTCCTCCTCCTCCTCCTCGTCATAGTCCTCCACTGCACGTTGTGATGAGATGAGGCTGGGCTGTGTGTTATCATCCACTACTGTTTCTTGCTCCTACTCATCGCGCTCCGCCTGCAATGCATCATGTTTGTTTTTGAGCAGAGACCGTTTTAGAAAGCAGAGAAATGGTATGGTGACGCCAATAATGGCGTCATCACTGCTCACCATCTTGTTGGAGTCCTCAAAGTTTTGGAGGACGGTACATAGGTCGGACATCCATCTCCACTCCTCAGGTGTTATGTGTGGAGTTTGACCCATTTCCCGACGGCTTAGGTGATGCAGGTACTCAACAACTGCCCTCTCTGCTCACGAATCCTGACCAACATGTGCAGAGTTGAATTCCAACGCGTGGGGACATCACACACCAGTCTGTGAGCCGGAAGCTTCAAACGCCGCTGAAAGCCGGCAAGGCCGGCTGAAGCAGTAGGTGACTTTCGAAAATGTGCAGACAGGCGGTGAACTTTTACGAGCAGATCAGACAGCTCTGGGTATGATTTTAAAAACCGCTGAACCACGAGGTTGAGCACATGGGCCACGCATGGAACATGTGTCAGCTGGCCTCGCCTCAAAGCCACCACCAGGTTCCGGCCATTGTCGCACACAACCTTTCCTGGCTTTAGGTTCAGAGGTGTGAGACAGTGATCTGCCTGCTGTTTCAGAGCTGTCCACACCTCTTCTGCATTGTGGGGTTTGTCACATGCATATTCGCTTCAGCACAGCCTGTTGCCGCTTCGCCGAGGCAGTGCTGCAGTGCTTCCAGCTTGGGACTGGTGTGGAGGGTAAAGTGGATGAGGATGCACAAGAGGAGGAGGCTGAGGAGCATGACATTCCGGAGCTGTAGAGTGTGGGTGAAACCCTGACTGAGGTAGGGCCTGCAATCCTTGGTGTGGGAAGGACGTGTTCCGTCCCTCGCTGAGACTGGGTCCCAGCTTCCACAATATTAACCCAGTGTGCCGTCACCGAGATGTACCAGCCTTGCTTTTAATGTGGGGACGGCACATCGGGAGAAATAGTGGCGGCTGGGGACCGAGTAACGTGGGGCAGCTGCCTCCATCAGGTCGCGGATTGCTTCCGTCTCCACCAGCCTAAAAGGCAGCATTTCCAGCGCAAGCAGTCGCGAAATGTTAGCATTTAGAACTGTGGCATGTGGGGCGTTGGCAGCGTATTTGCGCCTGCGTTCAAAAGTTTCGTGCATGGATAACTGAACACTGCGCTAGGACAAGGACGTGCTTGATGATGGTCTTATTTTGCGTGGGCAACTACAGGTGCAGGGCAGGAGGCTTGTTCGCATGCAGCATCGACAGGGGATTGGCTCGCATGCACAGCACCCGAAGACGTAGCAGTGACATCAGCAAGCACTGCTCCTCGACTCTGTTGTACATCCCACAAAGTCGGGTGCTTTGGCTGACATGCGCCTGATCATGCTGGTGGTGGTCAGGCTGCTAGTTTTGGTACCCCTGCTGATGCTGGCATGGCAGGTGTTGCAAATGGCCTTTTTAGAATTATCTGTAGCCAACTTAAAAAACTGCCAGACTCGGGAAGACCTAACATTAGTACAGGCACCTTGTGTAGTGTTGTTGTTCGGGGGAACGGTTGCCTGACTTCTGCCTGGGGCCACCACTCTGCTTCTTACTGCCTGTTGTGACGCTAAGCCTCCCTCCCCCTGTGCACTGCTGTCCTCGCTCTGCATCTCCTCCTGCCAGGTTGGGACAGTTACTGGATCATCCACCACGTCGTCTTCCTCTTCCGCACCCTGCTCCTCCTCCTGACTTCCTGGCAATCGTGTCTCATCATCGTCCACCCCTTGTTGAGACACGTTCCCACCGTTGCTTTCGTGAGACCGTGGCTGCTCAAATATTTGGGCACCGGTACATACACTCTCCTCATAACCCACTTCAACAGGAGCTGGTGAGAGGCCAGACTGTGCGACTGGATACGTGAACAGCTCTTCAGAGTGTCCAAGTGTGGGATCAGTAATGTCCGTGGACGTGTACTTGGCCTGGTGGTAGGAAGGAGGATCAGGTTGTGGAATGTGTGGAGCAGTATCCCGGCTACTGACACTTGACCGTGTGGAAGACAGGGTGTTTGTGGTGGTGCCAATCTGACTGGAAGCATTATCAGCTATCCAACTAACAACCTGTTGACACTGGTCTGGGTTGAAGAGAGGTGTACTGCTGCGGTCCCCAAGAATTTGGGACAGGACGTGCGAGCGAGTAGATGTGGCCCTTTGTTGTGGCGAAATTAGAGCTTGCACACGACCTCGGCCTCTGCCTGCACCACCATCACGTCCACTTCCTTGTCCCTTGCCAACGCCCTTGCGCATTTTCAATGCTGTGCTGACGGTACACAGCTAAATGAAACAAAGTATTCACTGATCTCAGGGAGACCAGTTCAAGAAAACACTGCGGGCAGCCGGCTAAAGCGCTCAACACAGTGAATTCCTAGGCCCATTGCCCCCTGGGAATTTTGAATATGCAAATAGAGTCTGTGGAGCCTTGTTTAGGAGTCTCAACACAGGACTAGCCAGATCTTCCTCTAGTCAAAGACCTAGCCATGATAACCACCATATAAAGTGGCCCTTTGAGTCAATATCCAGCTCTTTACAAGCTTAAAGATATGACAAGGGAATACCAAGGCTAGGTATGCATCCACAGACAGCTGTTTTGGGGTGTTGCCCCTCATCAGTGTGGAGTAGGATTCTGGCTAGGTGGGAGCAATGCCTAGTAGACCAACAAAACAAAGTATTCACTGATCTCAGGGAGACCAGTTCAAGAAAACACTGCGGGCAGCCGGCTAAAGCGCTCAACACAGTGAATTCCTAGGCCCATTGCCCCCTGGGAATTTTGAATATGCAAATAGAGTCTGTGGAGCCTCGTTTAGGAGTCTCAACACAGGACTAGCCAGATCTTTAAGCTTGTAAAGAGCTGGATATTGACTCAAAGGGCCACTTAATATGGTGGTTATCATGGCTAGGTCCTTCACTAGAGGAAGATCTGGCTAGTCCTGTGTTGAGACTCCTAAACGAGGCTCCACAGACTCTATTTACAGCTAAATGAAGGCGTCCCGACAGACGGGTTTTACCTGGACAATCAGATTAGCTATTGCTACCAGCTTTTTAAGAGCGACAATTACAGATTAAGTCAGACACAGACAGAGACGTGTATTCACTCTACTTGTGCGTTAAATCCTAGTTTGTGCAAAACACACAAAAGTGCATCCATACGCTGTCACCGACGGGCACACACTTGCGGTTTGTAAATGCACGCACTAAGAACCTAACAGCTTTTTAGGAGCGAGAATTAGTGAGAAGTCTGACACTATCATGTGCTGCTGACGTGTATTATTCACTGTACTTGTACATTATATCCTAGTTTGTGCAAAACACACAAAAGTGCACCCGTACGCTGCCACTGACGGGCACACACTTGCGGTTTTTAAATGCACGCACTAAGAACCTAACCGCTTTTTAGGAGCGAGAATTAGTGAGAAGTCTGACACTATCAGGACTGTTTTAGACTGTGTACACCAGCCCCAGATATGATGAAGGCTGGTATACTGTCACTAGGAATTGCTATATACCCTTCCTGCCTGCCTACAGCTACAATAGTCCTGAGAAGGACTGTTGTGGTCACTAGAAAGCCTGTACTCCGACTTGGCTACCCTGCCTGCCTGCCTATATCCACGAATATTAGTCCTGAGAAGGACTGTTGTGGTCACCAGTTTGCAGCCCTGCAAAACTCTCCCTGATTCAGCAGACACTCTCCCTGCACTGACTGTCTGGATCGCTGTGTGCAGAGCACAGCGCGGCCGGGTCTTATAAAGACTCGGTCACGCTGTGCGGCCGGCCAATCACTGCAATTTCACAACTATCAGGGCTGTGGCATTGCAGTGGTCTGCCAGCCAATCCCTGCATGTGGGCTGGCTCTCTAAAGAGCGCCAACATGCAGGGATGAGGACCACGAGCACAGCACGAGTATCGCGAGATTACTCGGTACTCGCCAAGTAGCCCGAGTGCAGTGATACTCGTGCGAGTACCGAGTAGTTACAAGCGTACTCGCTCATCACTAGTTATTACATTTATGCATTGGTGGTGTGCTTTTGTTTATTTGTCAATTCCTTTTCTCCTGTTTAGACTTCTGATAACACAAACTACACCGCCTGTGTAGTTCCTAGTAATTTTGAAGTGAACCTAACCCAGGTCTCACTTTGAGCCTAGTAGCCGTGTCACAAAAACCAGTGGTGCAGCCCACTTCTGGTAACACAAACTACACCGCCTGTGTATTTCCTAGTAATTTTTAACTGCTCCTAGCCCAGGTATCACTTTGGGTCTAGTAGCAGTGTCACAAAAACCTGTTTTGTAGGCCACTTCTGATACAACAAACTACACCACCTGTGTAGATCCTAGTAATTTTTAACGGCACCTAGCCCAGGTCTCACTTCAGGTCTACTAGCAGTGTCACAAAAGCCAGTGGTGTAGCCCACTTCTGATAACACAAACTATACTGCCTGCGTAGTTCCTAGAAATATTTAACTGCACCTTGCCCAGGTATCACTTCGGGTCTAGTAGCAGTGTCACAAAAAACAGTGGTGTAGGCCACTTCTGATACAACAAACTACACCGCCTGTGTAGTTCCCAGTAATTTTTAACTGCACCTAGCCCAGGTCTTACTTCGGGCCTAGTAGCAGTGTTTGTTCAGTCACCTCTGCTCAATTTACATCCTACTTTTTCTTGTCCAACAACTGCACAGTTGCCAATTCGGTAACATACAAATGAGTGGCAAAAGGCCTGCTGCTGGTGGAAAGGGGAATAGGTGTGGTGGATAGGGAAAAAAAAGTTTGTGTCCGTGTGGTAGATGCTAAAGCTACATTAACATCTGCTGAAGAAAGACAATCTTCCAGCCAAAGAAAGATGTCTACTTCTTTACGTGGCCAATCGGATATAATCTCTTTCTTACGGACATGACCATCGATACTGTGGCGCCCCGCAACGAGTGCGTCACAAGGGAGTATTGCAGCCGCAATATTCTCTAGACAAAGCAGTGCAATAGTTAACTCTGAGATCCAACCCAACATACAACACCTAGAACAGGGGACCAATCATAGGTCCTGGTGGGTGGAGTGTTAGGGTAGTGAAATAGAACACACAAGAATCTAGAGAGTTGGAACAAGGTCGAGCCAAGGATCTAGAGCCTAGAACACAGAACTTGGAGAGGAGCGGGGGCTCCGCACCCCGTGCGGGCCCCTGGGCCGTCACCGGTCGGGTGTCAGCACCTGAGGCCTTAACCACCGGGAATGGGCTTATCTACACGGGTTCCCAAAAGACTCCCGTGCCCACAACTTACAGCCGGTTCACTGGTACCGAAGCTGGCAGCAGTTCACCTCTGCCACGCGAACCAGCCCCGTGGAGGAGCAGCTTTATAGGAGCACCCCACCACCAGCCAGTTTCCAGTCGTCTAACCAGCGGTGTACCCACTGAGGGACCCAAGGCTCCCCAAAGCATCCAGAACGTACATCATGGATAGGGCATTGAAGCAGCCTCCCCGTACCCGACCTGGTGTTCCTGGGCGACGCTGGCAAGAGAAGCTAAGGAGGTAGAAAGGAGGTACACTGCGGATCTCTGAGGAGCACTATCACTGCTGAGTCCACCCGGTCTTCTACTCAACCACTGTAAGCCATGTACTGCCTGCTGGTTACAGTAAAGAACCGTTGCAGAGACTATCTGTGTCCGTGTCTCCTTATGAACTGTCCGTCATTAACTAAAGGTAACCGCAGCTGCCGCACAACATCTTGAGCAGCTCCAGCCCCCGGGGATCACCGCTCAGCCTGTGGGGAGCGTAACATCTTGCTGCTGTCCATCACCCCGGGAGGTTCCGCAGCGTCGGTAGCCCTTACCGAATCTACTCATAGGTGGCGTCACGAAGAAAACAAATTAAACCCCCCTTTAATCTGTTCCCGTAAGACGTCCTCAATTTTGATCTGCACTACACCGGGCCCCACTACCGGCAGGCGCGGTCCACCCGTGACAAGGAAGGAGAAGAATCGCCTGTCTAAACCGGGAGTAACCCTGGCCCCTGGTGTGCGTCAGAAAATGGCGTCACGAACAGGATACGAGCAGGCCCGTTACCCAACGGGTATATTGTGCTTAAACTGGACTTTATTGTCTACAATTGGACTTTGTTCGTCCCTAAAAGAACTTTCCCGCCTTTACACCATTGGGTCAAGATGGCGCCCAAGATGGCGTTCCCGCCACAAGAAGCCGCCACGTGAAGCCCAGGAGTGAGTCAACCCCCCCCTCACTGTGGGAGGGCTAAAGACAAAAGGCGCCAAACTCTTTGTCCGCCCTGATTGCTCGAATCAACCATGGGGGCGGACCCCAAAGACTTTTCCCACGATTGGACTACAAAAGCCCAGAGGAGATGGGAGTGTCATACATAGACACACAAACGGAATTCTTGACCAGCTCAACTAGAACGTCTTACCGGTTGATCGGGTGTGGTTTCCCTCCAAAGAAGAATGGCCAGCATGAGACTCCAAGACCTGATGCGGGAGGTCGAGGCGGAGGCCAGAGCAGCCATGAGCCAACCGGGTCCGGATCCTGCCCTTACCATAGATGGCAGCCCCGACTTCTGGCTAGAGGCTCTACAAGACCTCCGGGTGCGGTTACTAGAGACAGTGGAATGGACGATCCGTAGCTGGAGCGCGACCCTAGGCAGACGACTACACCATGCGATGCAGCAGAGCCGACCGGGTGCAGCTTCTCCAAGCCCCGACGACGTCACCAGCTTCTCGACCGCCTCACCATCGCCTACCACCTGTCCTGCTCCGTCACCTGAGCCAATAGACTGTGTCATTCCGGTGGAGGCCGCAACTCGACCCGTTCCAGCGACCAACATCGCAACCGATTCCGTTCTTGAACCGGAGCTCATAACACGCTCCATTGAAGAATTAGATCTCTACCAGGTTCCCACTGAGGAACCCGCGACATGTTTCACCACTACAGAGACAGTTGCCTGTTTTATCCCCGTACCGGAGGCTTCCCTTGCCATTGCCGAGGCCTACCGGGTAACCGGGATTGAAACACCTTTACCTGCGGAAACAGATGAAGAGGCAGGCAGCCTGGAAGCCCTGCAGGACGTCCCTACGGAAGGATCCGCAGCACCACCGCCCCGTTGTACAACGGAACAAGCTTTAACGTCTTTCATCATCGAGCAGCCTGATGTGGTCATCGAGGAAGAGGTCGGAGAGGATGACGACGAGACCCACAGCACCGCTGAGGATTTCGACACCGGGTTCGCTTGGGGAGACAACAAAGAACTTCCTTCCGGGCACACAGCTCGGGTACACTGGTCGGGTGCACTGCCGACACCTTCCCCTGTGCCGTTCCACCGGGTTCCGATACAGACAGCCCGCCAAGTTCAAGCTTCCCGCCAAACCACCAGCTCCGTTACTCATCTTTACACCCCGAGCCGTAACGACGGAGATATACGCCAGAGACGACGAGAGGAGTGGCAAGCCCGAGAACGCGCCAACATGGAGGCCCGTGCCGAGGCTCGCCGCCAGCCGCCGCTGCCTGATGAACTCCGCCGTGAAGGTAGAATTTCCACCTTTAACTTAAATACCGGGTGGGGGTTCGCTTGGGAGGTGGGTTTGAATGAGGAGGTGTTTGTGGGGCGCCGGGACGTTGAGTCAAACTTGCCAAGAGGACATCCCGATCGCGACCTATACCGGGGCGATATTATCACCTACGAGCGCTATGCTTGTGCAGAAGGGTGGTTCGCTATCCGGGTGCGCCATCACCCTCAGAGCCAGTGACTTTAAAACTTGAACTTCATCAATGACTCTGTTACCGTTAATCACTGACCGTGTGATCTTGCGGCTACAGCCTGGACTCTAGTTAAAGTACAGCCGACCGCCCGCCGAGTCCGCACAAAGTGATTACCTGTTTCTTTGCTTATATCACCAAAGCATACCTTTACCTGTTTTTCTATTTTAATAAAAGTGTGTCATATATGTATAAAAATGTAAAAACCTCTGTAATGTGAGTAGTTTGACGCTTGGGGACAAGCTGATTTAACCAAGGGGGAGTGTGGCGCCCCGCAACGAGTGCGTCACAAGGGAGTATTGCAGCCGCAATATTCTCTAGACAAAGCAGTGCAATAGTTAACTCTGAGATCCAACCCAATATACAACACCTAGAACAGGGGACCAATCATAGGTCCTGGTGGGTGGAGTGTTAGGGTAGTGAAATAGAACACACAAGAATCTAGAGAGTTGGAACAAGGTCGAGCCAAGGATCTAGAGCCTAGAACACAGAACTTGGAGAGGAGCGGGGGCTCCGCACCCCGTGCGGGCCCCTGGGCCGTCACCGGTCGGGTGTCAGCACCTGAGGCCTTAACCACCGGGAATGGGCTTATCTACACGGGTTCCCAAAAGACTCCCGTGCCCACAACTTACAGCCGGTTCACTGGTACCGAAGCTGGCAGCAGTTCACCTCTGCCACGCGAACCAGCCCCGTGGAGGAGCAGCTTTATAGGAGCACCCCACCACCAGCCAGTTTCCAGTCGTCTAACCAGCGGTGTACCCACTGAGGGACCCAAGGCTCCCCAAAGCATCCAGAACGTACATCATGGATAGGGCATTGAAGCAGCCTCCCCGTACCCGACCTGGTATTCCTGGGCGACGCTGGCAAGAGAAGCTAAGGAGGTAGAAAGGAGGTACACTGCGGATCTCTGAGGAGCACTATCACTGCTGAGTCCACCCGGTCTTCTACTCAACCACTGTAAGCCATGTACTGCCTGCTGGTTACAGTAAAGAACCGTTGCAGAGACTATCTGTGTCCGTGTCTCCTTATGAACTGTCCGTCATTAACTAAAGGTAACCGCAGCTGCCGCACAACATCTTGAGCAGCTCCAGCCCCCGGGGATCACTGCTCAGCCTGTGGGGAGCGTAACATCTTGCTGCTGTCCATCACCCCGGGAGGTTCCGCAGCGTCGGTAGCCCTTACCGAATCTACTCATAGGTGGCGTCACGAAGAAAACAAATTAAACCCCCCTTTAATCTGTTCCCGTAAGACGTCCTCAATTTTGATCTGCACTACACCGGGCCCCACTACCGGCAGGCGCGGTCCACCCGTGACAAGGAAGGAGAAGAATCGCCTGTCTAAACCGGGAGTAACCCTGGCCCCTGGTGTGCGTCAATACCACTTGTAAATTCACACAAACAGCAGGTGCTTGAATGGATTGCAAGTACTCCATCAAGTGGCCTCTCCACTACCTCAACTTCTACATCACAAACCCTCCAGTCATCTCAGGTGTCAGCCCAATTGCACTTGCTTCCTCCCAGCTCCCAAGTCTCCAGCCGCCCTACTAAGCCTGGGGTAACAGATATGGTTGAGTCAACAGAGCTGTTCAGTCCAGGGGCGGACCTACCGTGGTGCGGCTGGTTCAGCTGCACCAGGGCCCCGACTGGCTAGGGGGCCCCTCAAGCCTGCAGGGGGGACCCAGCTGACCCCCACAAACCTGTGTAAGATGAGAGAGGAGAGGAGGGTAACTGAGAGAAGCTCCCTGCTCCCTCTGGCTGTTCCCGCCCCTTCCCTCCTCTGCCGCCCCGGCTCCCAGGACTTCAAAGTGCGGCCTGATGCAGCAGGTAGTAGCCGCAACACCCACAGCACCCTCCCCCTCGCTCCTCACCGACGGGCACTAGCACTCCCCCGCACCTCACCGACGTCGTCCACTACGCTCACTAGCACCCCCCCCCGGTCTTCACCGACGATCACTGGCACCCCTTCCCCCCGCTCATCACCAGCAGCTGCTGCACCGGGGTCCTCCCGGGGTCAAGGTCCGCCACTGGTTCAGTCACACAATAGCCTGGGGATCAGAGGTCTGCTCCAAAAGCTGCAGTGAGTCCAGATGAGTTAATGATCTGCCTTGATGCCCAGAAGCTTTGTGAGTCAGATCCAGGCCCAGATGAAGAAGGTTCAGAGCTTCATGTAGACCCTCATTCCCACACTTTAACTCCTCTTGGTGGAGACAATGAGTATGATGATGCTGATGAGACTCAGATACCAGACTGGATTAACAAATTGACTTTTCAGTCAAGACAGAGGTTGTCTCTGAGGACGAGGGGTGTGAGAACACAGAGGGTGATGATGAGGTTGGAGATCCCACTTACTGCTAACCCACAGTCAGCCAGTCGATAAGGTTAGCAGAGGAGGTGGAGGAGGATGCTACTGACGATGAGGTTAGGTTGAGCCTTCCTTGACATAGACGAAGTACTGGAAGCACGTCAACAACTGCATCCGCAGCCACAACTCTACCTCTGAGCAGAAGTCGTGGTGGCTCTGCAGCTCGCATGGGCTCTAAGCCTTGCCTAGCCTGGGCCTTTGACATCGCCAAGGATCTCCCAACTCATGTCATCTGCAAGATTTGTCACCAATCTCTGAGTAGAGGCCAAAAACTCACTAGCTTGAGTACTTCATGCATGGACCACCACATGGACATGAAGCACAAGTCGCAGTGCGAAGCTCACTGTGCCCCTGTGGCACCCCTGCAGGGGATTGCCACAGGATCCACAGTGCAAGGAGGGATTTACACCTTGGTACACACAGCACACAACACCTTCCACCCCAGACCTGAAGGGGGAGCTCTACTGGCTGCCTTAAGCCAGATCCCCTATATAAGATCCAGGCCTGAGGGGAGGAGTGAGCTGGTCCAGTGAGCAGTTAGTCCCAGTCAGACAGTGAGCAGAGCAGAAGTGGAGGAGCAGGTCGCTGGGAACGATCCAGGCCCAGGACCAGGGAACACTGACCCAGCTGTGCTGCACCCTTCGGAGAGGGTCGGAGGCCAGTGGAGAAACAGGAGAATTGAAGAAAAGGGAACAGATCCAGTTTCCCTGTAGTTACCTGGACACCGGAGTCCGTCACTGCAAAGCATCCATTGCAGCAGTAAAAGTCTGGAAGGACCAGGAGGACCAAATCCCCCTGAGGGGGAAAGAGACACTCAAAACTGACCAAACACAGGACCAGGGGCCAAGGGAAGAATAGGGACCCCGCAGAAGGACCTCATTATCAGTGATAGAGTAAAGCCCTGAGAGGGAGAAGGAGCGGTGAGTTCAGTTACAGGCAGGGCTTACCCCAAACCACCATACACAGAGACAGAGGAGGCCTCACAACTCTCCAAGGTGAAAGTCCCAAATTGCACCGGGGACCCGGTTACTTCTCTGGACTGTACCTGTTACCCTGTCACCAGTGAAAGGTACCGAAACAAAGACTACTGTGTGTGCATGTGCCTGTTTTACCACCGCCATCCACAGCGTTGCCCGCAGATACGCTACTACGACTCCCCTCATCCATCCCTGCTTCCCTGAGGTAAAGCTCCACCTGTGGGGAGCTGTACTACACTGAGCTGCACCTCCATCACCTCAGCAGCTGGCCGCAGCGCTGGTATACACGTTACCAGGTGCCACAGGTGGCGTCACGTAGCCTATCCCCTTTACCAGCATCATTTCCCCACCATCCCCACCATTGAGGGTCCAGGGCACGGGACTTGGGATCGACCAGCCGTGATCCCCCGTCTAAGTCGCCATCAGCCCCGGTACCCGAGTACCCCCTACCCTATCGACCGCCTCAACCTGGCGTCACAAACAGGATCCTGTGCCCGGTAAAACCGGGTACTGTGTGCCCAGAATTGAACTTTATTAACTGTTTGTGAACTGTAAAATCGGGCCGCCATTACTCCGCCACAGAAACCGAACTGCGTCAAAGAGAGGTCGGAAAAGAGCGGAAGATAAACCCCACCCCTTCACCCTGCCGGAGATTAGCGAAGCGCAGTTCCCAACTACGGAAATACACGAGGTGCTCCATTCCCCCTGCAGGGCCGCCGATACCGAAAAAGTTAACCGCACCGGCTGGCAGCGATTAACTAGGGGGGCCACATCATGAGTGACTCAGACGACGCACAAGTCCCTGACAGAGGGATGCCCGGAACCTAGCCCCCGGAGCAGCGGCCCCGATAATGCCGATAGCCTTGCCGTACATACCGGGCGCAAAATGGTTGACAACATATGAGGGTAAACCCGGTACCCTAGCAGTCTTCAAACAAATGATGTGTGCAGTGATGGACATGTATACGATGACTGAAAAGCAGCGAGCCACCGTTGTGCTGGGACAATTAACAGGCGCAGCGGAGCTAGAGGTTGCGTCATGGAGTGATGCTGACAGAGACTCTGCAGCTAAAGTGTTTGACAAACTCAAAGCTGCTTTCGAAAAACGCACACAGTCTGAATTGAGGATGCTGTTCTACCAGTGCAAGCAGAGACCACAGGATACCATCAGAGACTTTGCCCTCCGTTTACAAGTGGCACTCCGGTCCTTAAAGCAGGTAGACCCGGCAAGTGTGCTACAAGAGGATAAAATGCTTGCAGAGCAGTTTACAGAAGGATTGAGGTCAGACTACCACAGCCAGCAGGTACACATGTGGGTCTTGGATCATCCAACTGTGAACTTTAATGACTTAAAAGATCATGCTATAACATTGTTAAGGGATCCAGTGCCTGCAGAGCCTGCAATCCAATCCTGGCAGGTTAACACCTCTCCCATAGACTTTAAACCCGCTTCCAAAGACCCTGCAAAAATGCAAAGACAAGCTGTAGCAAATAACTCTGATGATGACTTGCCCAACCAGGTGCTTCAGCTAGCCAAAAATAGGGACTATATACTAAAACTCTTGCAAGCCATGCCTGGGGCATCACCACCCAGCAAAATCCAACTAGCTGATTGCCCTGAGGATGTCCCATGGATGAGGAGGAAGAACAAGTCGCCCTGAAGGGTACCAACACACCATTCCAACGTAGACCCATGTCGCCCGTGGAGGGGACTAAGAAGTTGCCCGTTCAGGGGACCGACGCACCATTCCAACGCAGAGGCAGGGACTACACAGGTTCTTCAGGACAGCCCATTTGCCTATGTTGCAACAAACCAGGCAACTTTGCAGGAGGATGTCCTTTAAACACGAGATTCCTGGGCCCTCGGGCCAGCCCCCAGGAGTAGGACAACTGGACCCATATGACTGGCGTAACCGGTACGTGGGAGGCCGTCTGTACCTCAACATTACGCTGGAAAGAATCCCCATATCGGCCCTACTGGACACCGGATCACAGGTTACAACCATCCCACATATCCTTTACAAACAATTTTGGTCTGACACTGATCTTAGACCCCAGACCCTAACTTTGTCATTCTTGCAGCTAATGGGCAACCACAGAATTAGCTGGGGTTCAGAGATGTGACAATAAAGCTTGTGGAGGGTAGAGTTAAAAGGCCAAGGGTTATGTGTGGTGGAAGATAATCCTGATGAAAAATACCATCCAAAGAGAAATCCGAGCCCTCATCCACAAGCATCAGGTAAATCTGTCTGGGGGAGAGATTGGCAGTGTGTGGGTAACAGGCCCGGTTCCCATTGTGCTACCACCGAAAAGTGAAATGATGATATGGTGTCAAGCAGCAATAGGTCTCAGATGAATGGAATACCAGGCAGTTGTAGAGCCGGTATATTCAGAGCATAGACCTACACTATAGACAGCCAGAGGGGTGGTGGATGTACGAAATGGAAGAGTTCCAATCTGTGTATTAAATTGTGGGGAAGAAGAAGCAAAACTAACCCGGTATGCTACTGTAGCAAAGCTGTATAGAGCCCAATGCTCCGTCAAGTCAGGCGGAAGATATCAACTCCAAAGGACAGCTAGAGAAGTGGTTTCAGCAGTTGCATGTAGGAACTGATGCCACCCCTTCATACCAGAAGCGCGGAGTCTACCGGGTAGCACAAGAGTTCGAACAGATATTCATTAAGCATCCATTAGATTTTGGGAGGATTAAAGGGGTACACCATTGCATACCCACAGGAGATCATCCCCCAATTAAATTGAGACACAGACCCATTCCACCAAATCACTACCAGCATGCTAAAGAGATGCTGCGGGACATAAAGGAAGCCGGGGTTATAAGAGATAGCTGTAGTCCCTGGACAGCCCCCTTAAGGCCCTGTCACACATAAAGAGATCGCTAACGAGATCGCTATTGGGATCGCTGTTGCGTTACAAATTCTGTGACGCAATAGCGATGTCGTTCTGTGTGACATGCACTAACGATCTGGCCCCTGCTGTGAGATCATTGATCGTTACACACTGCTTTGGGTCATTCCTGTGTTGTTGTGCTCCCTCTGGGAACGCTACATCATTGTGTTTGACAAAGCTAATGAGCAAAGATCTCAATGCTATGCTATGGAGAGAAAATTCACAACGATCTCGGTATAATTCTGGATTGCTAGTGCGTCATTGTTCACATCGCTGGTAAGATGCCTGTTTGACATCTTACCAGTGATGTATAAACGATGCACCAGTGATCTCTGCACATTGTTATCGTTATCAGGTTCGCTGATGCGTCGTTATGTGAGACTGGGCCTTTAGTCCTAGTCAGAAAGAAGGATGGCACGATGAGGATGTGTGTGGATTACAGGGAGGTCAATAAGATCACTCACAAAGATGCTTACCCGTTACCCCGGATAGAGGAGTCTCTTGCTGCATTAAAGGCTGCTAATTATTTCTCCACGTTAGATCTCACTAGTGGGTATTGGCAGGTCTCTGTTGCAGAAGAAGACAGAGAGAAGACTGCATTCACAACACCAATGGGCCTATGTGAATTCAACAGCATGCCATTCAGGTTATGCAATGCCACAGGAACGTTTCAAAGACTCATGGAATGCTGCCTGGGACACCGAAACTTCGAGACGCTGCTGTTATACCTGGACGACATCGTGTATTCCAAAACCTAGGAAGAACACCTGGAACACCTGGCGGAGGTATTTAAAGCTTTAGCAAAGTACGGGATAAACCTCAAACCATCTAAATGTCACCTGCTGAAACCTAAAGTCCAATATTTCGGGCACGTGGTCAGGGCAGATGAAGTAGCACCAGATCCAGAAAAAGTGACAGCTATCTAGGACTGGCAGATACCAACCACTGTCACCGAGGTACGACAATTCTTAGGTTTGGTTGGGTACTACAGAAGATTCATTAAGGGCTTCACAAAGATGGCAACGCCCCTACAAGATCTTCTGGTAGGCCAATCTAAGAGAAGGTCTTCAGAGCCACCATTGGAATGGGGAAAAGAACAAGAAAATTCCTTCCAACAGATGAAGCAGGCAATGACCAGTGAAGAAATCCTGGCTTACCCCAATTATAACCTACCATTCGTCCTTTACACCGACGCAAGCAATGTAGGCCTGGGAGCAGTCCTTTCCCAGATTCAAGATGGTAGAGAGAGAGTAATTGCATACGCCAGCAGAAAACTTCGACCCACCGAGAGGAACCCGGAAAACTACAGTTCCTTTACGTTGGAGTTCCTGGCCTTGGTCTGGGCCATAACATAAAGGTTCAAGCATTACCTGGCAGCTTCGAAATTTACCATCTTCACGGATAATAATCCATTAACACACCTGGATACCGCAAAGCTTGGTGCATTGGAGGAACGTTGGATGTCCCGACTATCAAACTATGACTTTACCATCAAGTACCGGGCAGGCCTCAACAACGCAAATGCTGATGCCCTCTCCAGAAACCCTCAAGTACATCTGCAAGGACTTGAAGAAGAGGAAGATGACTTGGAGGAAATAGAACTCCCAGCTTTCCATAAAAGTGGAAAATGGCTGAAGATCTACCAGAACATTCAGACTGTTGCACTAAACCCGTTGCCTCACTATGGATGGAAGGAGACTCAAGACAGTGATCCGGCAGTGAGCCTTGTAAAGACGTTAATAACCCAACCGGATTCCCAAATTGAGAAGAATGCTCCACTAGAGGCCCAGTACCTGTGGAAAGGAAGAAGCAGGTTATTCATCTATCAAGGTCAACTGTGCAGACAGTATATCAACCCAAGAACACATGAAATGGTATGGCAAGTTGTGGTTCCAAAGAGAGACGTCCAAATGGTGTTGGAAGTGTACCATGACGGAGCAGGACACTTTGGATGGAGAAAACTGGAGATACTGTTATGTGAGAGATTCTATTGGATCAGCATGAGAGCCTCCATAGAGAGATGGTGTAAAAATTGTGGACCATGCTCATTAAGAAGAAGAGACCATAACAGCCAGAAAGCACCACTGCAGCCTATCGTCACCTAACAACCATTAGAACTGGTAGCCTTAAATCATGTCAAACTCACACCTAGCAAATCAGGCTACACCTATGCTCGTACCATGGTAGACCACTATTCCAGATTCCTTGTGGTAGCTCTGGTAAAGGATTTAACAGCTCAGACAACATCAAGCACCTTCCAAGCCTATTTCTGCAGACCACATGGTTATCCAGAACAGGTATTGACAGACCAAGGTCCTGCCTTTGAAGCTGAAATATTTAAAGAGTTCTGTTGCCTATACGGATGCAAGAACATTCAAACCACGCCTTAGCATCCTCAAACTAATGGAATGTGTGAAAAGATGAATCACGTGGTAATTGAATTGCTGAAAACTCTGCCCTTAGAAGAGCGAAACCAATGGCCAGAAAAGTTACTAGATCTTGTTGTCATCTACATCAACATCCCAGTAAGCTCAACAAATTGTACCCCTGCATACCTCATGAGAGCAAGACCAGGAAAATTGCCAGTAGACTTTGAAATAGGCATAGTAGTTCCTGAAGAAACTACTACAGATGTATATTGGGATACTAGAAGAAAAGAACAATACCAAAAAATACAGGAATGCGTTGAGAGAAGTCTGGAAAAATCTAGAGAAAAACAAGAAGCCAACTTTAACAAAAGTGCGCAAGGAACGCCCTTAAAACCAAGTAAATTGATTTTGAAAAGAAAAAGAAGAATGCACAAACTAGATGATCAATGGGAAAAAGAACCATACACTGTATTACCGTCTAAATTTGATAACCAGAAAACCTGTATCATCAGCAAAGACCATGGCGAAGCAACAGCAACAGTGTCCAGAGATCATTTGAAGAAGTTCCCTCAACAGTTACAACCAGAAGAAGATGTACCACATCCAGAACCTGAGAAAGAGAAGCCAAAGACAGTCTAAACACTCGGAGAAATACCAGCAGATTGGCCTTATATAGGAGGTACATACCTAATTCCAACTTTGATGTTCCCACCAGCAGTAGAAGTGCCAAGAGTAGAAGAACCACCCGTTGTACCGAACCAGAGATCTCTGCAATCGGTGAACCTGCCAGTTCACTAGAGAGACAACACAATACTATGGTATTCCTGAAACACGTAGATCTAATAGACTGATAGACAGTGCATACACCGCACCAGGTGCAGAAACTAGTGACACACCAGTGCTACACAGGTCAACCCGTAGTAACTTTGGTCAGCCACCACTTAGATACAGAGAATAAACTGTAAAACGTGGAAAATGTATATATGTTATTAATGCTAATGTACAGAAAAGGGTGAAGAGTAGGCTAAAACAACCCAAACCAGGGACACAACATCAGTAAGAGGGGTGAGTGGAGTTGGCGTAAGGAGCTGTCTAGGGAGAGCAAAATCTTGGCCAATAGGTGACCCCCAGGGCCAGGAGGCCTACAGCGCTTATGACCCGGTAGAGGCCCCTGCAGTACCTAGGACTCCAACACCGGGACACCCGTAGTAAATGTTTTGTTGTGTAATGTTGAACTTTAAGCCTACAGAGACTTTGCCTGTTGGACTTTTTGAATTTCCCTTTCTTACTTTCAAAAATGGACCATAGCCACAGGACTGGTAGTGGCAAACACCCTTTAAACAGCCTGCAGCGGATGGACTAGCGCTGTATGGACTGGTTACCCATTTTTCCCATTTCTCCCTGGTTTTTGCAATTTTTTATTTTGAGACTCTGTTCAAATTCAAATGTAAATAGTTATTTATGTTTATGGAAAAATGTTTCAGTCCCGGAGGACTGTATTTAACTAGGGGGGAATGTGGCACCCCTACGACTCCCCTCATCCATCCCTGCTGCCCTGAGGTAAAGCTCTACATGTGCGGAGCCGTACTGCACTGAGCTGCACCTCCATCACCTCAGCGGCCGGCCGCAGCGCTGGTATACACGTTACCAGGTACCACAGGTGGCGTCACATAGCCTATCCCCTTTACCACCATTATTTCCCCACCATCCCCGCCATTGAGGGTCCAGGGCATGGGACCTGGGACCGACCAGCCGTGATCCCCCATCTAAGTCGCCCTCAGCTCCAGTAACCGAGTTCTCCCTACCCTGTCAAGCGCCTCATTACAATGCAAGCTAGCGGGGCGGGCCTACCACCGTCTGCCCCATCAAGTGCATCCGTGTGCTCTTCATCATCTGTGACTGTGGGGACATGCTTTTGGACAGAGACGTTCAACCTCATTACCCACAACAGGCAGTGTGATTGGCAGGTCGTCACTTGGTTTTCAAGTGGAAAATGCTGCTGGCGTTGAGCTCTCTCGGACATCGAGAGCACCACCTTTGGATGAAGGCAACATTACATCTTTGCCTGCAGCTTGCAGCTCCCTCACAGACCAGCAGTTTGCTGGGGACACCCTACTCAACCCCGCACAGCAGCCAGCCCTCCGTCCCTTAGATGTGGTCAAGTAAAAAAACATTTCCTCCTAGGCATGAGAAAGCTAAGCGCTTGAATTTCACCATCTGCAAGCTGTTGGCTACAGAAATGCTGCCTTTCTGCCTGGTGGACACAGAGGATTTTCGAGACCTTATGTCCGTTGCAGTGCCCCAGTACCAGATGCCCAGTCGCCACTACTTCTCCAAGAAAGGTGTGCCTGCGCTACACCAGCATGTCGCAGAAAACATCACCGCTTCCTTGAGAAACTCTCTGTGTGACAGGGTGCATTTCACCACATACACTTGGACCAGTAAGCATGGACAGGGGCATTACATGTCGCTGACTAAGCACTGGTTAACTATGGTGAGAGCTGGAGAAGGGTCTGCTGTCCAAGTCTTGCCATCCCCACGAGTTGTGCGTCAATCCTCTGTAGTTAGAAGTTCCTCCACTGCTTCTGCCTCCTCAACCTCGTCTCGGTCCTCCACCTCCGCCCAAAGCCTTTCTGGTAATGTCACCCGCGTTGTAACTGCACAGAAGGAATCCTGCACACCTCCTTACTATGCTGGCAGCAGGGCTCAATGCCATCAGGTGGTCTTTACCTTGAAATGCCTGGGAAATGTGAGTCACACAGCTTAGGAGTTGTGGTTATCTCTGAAGATCGAGTTTCGGCAATGGTTGTCTCTGCTCAACCTGCAGCCAGGGAAGGCCGTGTGCGACAATGCTGCAAACCTGGGTGCAGCCCTTCGCTGGGGCAATGTCACTCACGTGCCTTGAATGGCTCACGTGTTGACCCTGGGTGTCCAGCAATTTTTGACACACTATCCCAGCCTAGATGGGCTTCTGCAGAGGGCACGGTCGGTGTGTGCTCATTTCCGGCATTCGCATCCCGCAGCTCAACGACTTGCTTCGCTCCAGAAGCTTTTCGGCTAGCTCGTTCACCGGCTGAAATGCGTTGTGCCGACATGCTGGAATTCTACACTGCACATGTTGCAGCGAATGTGGCAGCACCGTCGAGCCCTGGTGCAATACGTTATGACGTATAGCCTGGGCCAACGAGATCCAGAGGTGGGCAGATCACGCTGCTGGAGTGGTCTCAGATCAAGGACCTATGTACCCTTCTGCACAGTTTTGAGATGGCTACGAAGATGTTTAGTGCTGACGATGCCATTATCAGCATGACTATTCCGGTCATCTACATGCTGGAGCACACTCTAAACAATAATCGGAGTCAGGTGGTGGGACAAGAGGAGGTGGAGGAAGTACACGAGGAGTCGTATGCGGAAGAGATAACAAGATCTCCAAGGTCCAGACGATCGGCAGCGCCAAGGCGGCAGGCATGGGAGAGGGATTAACGAGGGCGCATGGTAGCAACCAAACTGTTGAGGAAGGTGCAGGAGCCCAGGAATAAGTGGAGGACAAACTGGCGATGGGCATGGAAGAGTCATCAGATGAGGGAGACCTTGATGACATTTCTGTTTTTCTGTTGTGCGAGGTTGGGGGGAGAGGGCAGAGGAAGGAAGCATGATTCTAACCTCCCCACCACCAACACAACAAGGACTTGGTCCTCCTGGATGCGCAAGACACATGAGCGCCTTTTTGCTGCACTACCTGCAACATGACCCTCGGATTGTCCGAATTAGAAGTAATGCTGACTACTGGGTTGCCACACTCTTAGATCCCCGGTACAAGACCAAATTTGCCGAAATAATTCCTGCCATACAAAGGGACGCACGCATTCAGGAGTATCAGCAGAAGCCTGCGATCAGCACAGGCCTGCGATGAAAAAAATACAAGAGAAGGACTGGCTTCACCTTTTTATATGTGCAGGTGCAGGCAAAAAATATGTGTATGCACTATATATAATTATGTATTTAATATGACTTTTTTTGACTGTGCTCCCTTCCCCGCCCAGTAGCTACACCTACACCTCCATCTTACTGTAGCCCTGGTCCTGGTTCAGACCACTACCAGCTGGTTTTTTAATTGCACTACACCGGCATATAAACCACTTCCCAGCAATGTAGACCACACATAGTGTCAGAGTAGGACCCAGTAAGCTTGAGAGCACTTTGGCGTAGTTACCGGGTTCTTCGCAGTGACGTCAGTGATGAAGCTAAGTCTCTCAATTCATTGATTCCAGTACAGTATTTACTGTGTTCATTTATCACATATGCATTTTTTAGCTGCACAGACAAATCCTGCATTTCATGTATCAGCCATTTAGCTCATTCCCTAGCATATTGTGTTCAGTGTAGTGGCAATTTCATTATATATTTTGCATTCAAGTCACCATTTTAAGTTTGCAACTGTGGGGCAATTGTTGCCACTTAAGTGTTGTCTGTGAAAAAATGGGAGACTCTTGCTGTAGTCCCCTAAATGTGACACAATGCTCAGCATGTGCACCAGGCCTTACAAATAATGAGGAAAAAACTCACCAAATACTCATCGTATGCACGAGGCCTTACAAATACTGAGGAAAAAACTTACCAAATACTCATTGTATGCACGAGCCCTTACAAATACTGAGGAAAAAACTCACCAAATACTCATCATGTGCATGAGGCCTTACAAATACTGAGGAAAAACCTCACCAAATACTCATTATGTGCACGAGGCCTTACAGATACTGAAGTAAAACTCACCAAATACTAATCGTGTGCATGAGGCCTTACAAATACTGGAGTAAAACCAGATTTTTAGAGGGGCATGACATGCCTATATCTGTGTCTCCTCCTCCTTTTACTCGTCCATCTCTTTTCGCATTTTTATATGTACTTTTCACTTTTCCATGTGTTTGTTGTATTTTCTGAGTAGTTTGTCACCTTTTGGACACCTTAGAAGTTGTTTTCTATTTGCTTTCTAAGTGTTTGTATGTATTTGTGTTTGCCCGCCATTGTTTTCAATGGTGTTCGATGGTGTTCGACGAACATTTGACGAACACACCCCCAATTCGACAAATCAAATTAAATTCAAACACTAGGGTAGTGCCACATCTCTAATGGTGGCTCAAGTGGTTAGCACTGCAGCCTTTGCAGCACAGAGAGTCCTGGGTTCAATTTCCACCAAGCACAACATCTGCAAGGAGTTTGTATGTTCTCCCTGTGCTTGCGTGGGTTTCCTCCCACATTGCAAAGACATATACTGATAGGAGAGCCAAGAGGGACAGCATTACTGATGTACCGTATATACTCGTGTATAAGCCGAGTTTTTCAGCCCAAAATTTGGGCTGAAAAGTCTCCCCCTCGGCTTATACACGGGTCATACGGTAGGCTGATGTGGTGGGGGCTGTGGAGGCTGGAGGAGGCGGGGGGAGGCTGCTGTATGAGCGGCCCCGTCACGTGGGGCCGCTCATTATATATGCACTGCTTCCCCCTGTCAATCAGCGGCAGGGGGAAGCAGTGCATATATGCCCCCCAAATGCTGGCACTCTCCTCCCTTGGAAGGGACCCCCCGCTGCTTATATTACCATCCCGGTCTTCTGCTCAGCGCTGCTCCTTGGTGCTCCGTCCTCGCTGCTCCCGTCCTGCTACATCCGGGATCTCCGGCCGTCGCAGGCATATGACGTCATCGCGCGACGGCCGGGGATCCCAGATGTAGCAGGACGGGAGCAGCGAGGACGGAGAACCGAGGAGCAGCGCTGAGCAGAAGACCGGGATGGTAATATAAGCAGCGGGGGGGGGCCCTTACAAGGGGGGCGAGTGCCAGCATTTGGGGGCTGCTGGGTACCCCCTGGGGCTTGCTGGATACCCTCAGGGGGCTGCTGGGTACCCCCAGGGGGCTGCTGGATACCCCCAGGGGGCTGCTGGGTACCCCCTGGGGGCTTCTGGGTACCCCCTGGGGGCTGCTGGGTACCCCCAGGGGGCTGCTGGATACCCCCAGGGGGCTGCTGGGTACCCCCAGGGGGCTGCTGGATACCCCCAGGGGGCTGCTGGGTACCCCCAGGGAGCTGCTGGGTACCCCCTGGGGGCCTGCTGTATATACCCCTGGGGGCCTGCTGTATGTACCCCTGGGGGCCTGCTGTATGTACCTCCGGGGGCATCTGTATATACCCCCAGGGGCCTGCTGTTTGTACCACCCGGGGGCCTGCTGTTTGTACCCAGGGGGGCCTGCTGTATCTACCCCTGGGGCCTGCTGTATAAACCCCCGGG
Organism: Allobates femoralis; assembly: GCA_033576535.1. Taxonomy (NCBI): domain Eukaryota; kingdom Metazoa; phylum Chordata; class Amphibia; order Anura; family Aromobatidae; genus Allobates; species Allobates femoralis. Next base: position 91,164,040 of record JARQOC010000008.1, read on the forward strand.
GCCTGCTGTATATACCCCTGGGGGCCTGCTGTATATACCCCTGGGGGCCTGCTGTATATACCCCTGGGGGCCTGCTGAATACCCCTGGGGGCCTGCTGTATACCCCTGGGGGCCTGCTGTATACCACTGGGGGCCTGCTGTATACGATACTACTGGGGCCTGTATACCACTGGGAGGGCCTGTATACCACACTGCTGGGGGCTGTATACCTCACTGCTGGGAGTTGTATACCTGTCTGGAGTCCACCCTCGGCTTATACGCGAGTCAATAAGTTTTCCCAGTTTTTGGGGGCAAAAGTAGGAGGGTCTGCTTATACACGGGTCGGCTTATACACGAGTATATACGGTATGTAAAGTGCTATGGAATTAATAGTGCTATATACTGTAAATGAATAAATATTATTATTATAGCTATATTTGGGTACACAATGAACATTTATATGTGGGTCTGTGATATTACTCATGTGATGCCTGGAATAATAATATAATAATAATAATAATAATATTAACACAGGCCTCCAAAAATTTTTTTTCGAGAGCTGTTTTGGTTATTCCACGTAATCTTTATGTTTTTGAGTGCGCTGAATCCGAAAATGACCTCCATTTTGTCATAGGACACCACGTTTTCTGACAATTTAAGTAACTATGTTAAATAAGACAATACCTCAAAATAAATGAAAATAGACTCATAAAATTAATTTTTTATTACAAATGTTTCATGCAAATCATTTTTTTAACTGCAATGAGCTCACTAACACACACTAAAATCGATTCTTCTTCCCTGTGAGGCTTCTCTTGGTACATTTCCGCTTGTGAGTAGCATCTGTAATGTCTCTCTGAGGAGTCCAACATTAGTCTGCCATTATTGTAATGCTCCATCTTCCCTGGTATCTTCTGCCATCATTGTAATGCTCAATCTTCCCTGGTATCTTCTTTCCATCTCTTTAATGTCCTGGTGGAATCATTCACCTTGCTCTTCACTCACAGCTCCCAAATTTTCAGGAAAGTTGTCAAGGTGGGAATGGAGGAAATGCACTTTCAAACTCATCAGGCAACCTAAAGCTTGAAATGCTTTCAGCATTCGTCCGACGATTTGTTTGTAGCCAGGGTCTTTGTTATTGCCTAAAAATGTCTCTACGACCTCTTTAAACTCAATCCACCCTTCTTTTTGAGGATGCGTCATGGTATTGATAAACTCTTGATCAGCTATAAGCCTTCTAGTGTCTGGTCTAACGAACACACCTTCCTTCAATCTTGCCTCCGAGAGGCCTGGAAACTTGACGACCAGTATTTGAAGCATTCTCATCTTTTGGAAGTGATTTTACGAATTGCTTCATCAATCCCAATTTGATGTGGAGAGGTGGTAGAAGAACTTTATGGGGAGGAACCAAAGTTTCTCGGAGGACATTTTTTTCACCAACTGTGAGCACCCTCGGCTGCAATTCTTCTTGGTCCAGTGATTTTGTCGGTCTCGACTGTCCATGGACACAGAAAACAAGGGTATTTGGTATACCCAGCTTGTTGCCCGAGCAGCATGCACAAGACTTTCCAATCCCCGCACATTTGCCAACCATGGTCTTCATATTTAAGTTTACTAAGAACCAATTCCAAGTTCTTGTAGGTTTCCTTGAGGTGTACAGAATGACCTACAGGGATGGAAACATAAAAAACGCCGTTGTGGAGTAAAAATGCTTTGAGACTTCTTTTTGAAGAATCTATAAAAAGACACCATTGCGCTGAACCATATTGGATTTTGAATTGACCCATCAAACCTTCAACATTGATGCAATAAACCAACTTATCTTCCTGGACAAAGTAAGGAACGAACTCGTCTTCACGATGTCTGAACCATGAAAAAGACACTCCTGGCAACAATAAATTCTTGCTTTTGAGCCTTGAGCCGAGTAACTCAGCGGCATCTTTGGGAAGATTCAAATCTCTTACCAAATCATTCATCTCCTCCTGGGAAAACAATATTGGTCTTGTATCATCTTCAAAGTCAGAACTTGATTGATCATCTGGTTTAGGTATGACTCCACCTTCATCGGAGCTAGTTATCTCTTCCAAGGTAGCAGGGGCCTTGGGTACTGGTATATCTGTGCCATGGGGGATGGGACGAATTGCTGAGTGAATATTGGGGTATGAAATGGAATGCTTCCATTTTGAATTATACCCTTTCTCATCGCATGAACAAAAGTAACAATGATCACTATGGTTCTTTTGCTCTCGCCATACCAAAGGAATCCCATAACGGAAAGATTTTTTCTTACCCTTGAACCAATTTCGGAGGTCCTCAACACACCGTTTGCACACTTTATGAGGCGCCCAAGCTTTATCTTGATCTCCAAGCTTTAGTCCGAAATATGCAAAGTATACTTTTTTCACAAAGTCTGTAATATTCAGCTGTTGCTTCAACACTGTACAGTTGTGGCCAAAAGTATTGACACCCCTGCAATTCTGTCAGATAATAAATACTCAGTTTCTTCATGAAAATGATTGCAATCACAAATTCTTTGGTATTATTATCTTCATTTAATTTGTCTTCAATTAAAAAACACAAAAAGAATTGTCCTAAAGCCAAATTGGATATAATTCCACATCAAACATAAAAAAGGGGGTGGAAAAAGTATTGGCACTGTTATAAAAATCATGTGATGCTTCTCTAATTTGTGTAATTAACAGCACCTGTAACTCACCTGTGGCACCTAACAGGTGTTGGCAATAACTAAATCACACTTGCAGCCAGTTGACATAGATTAAAGTTGACTCAACCTCTATCGTGTGTCCTTGTGTGTACCACATTGAGCATGGAGAAAAGAAAGAAGACCAAAGAACTGTCTGAGGACTTGAGAAACCAAATTGTGAGGAAGCATGAGCAATCTCAAGGCTACAAGTCCATCTCCAAAGACCTGAATGTTCCTGTGTCTACCGTGCGCAGTGCCATCAAGAAGTTTAAAGCCCACGGCACTGTGGCTAACCTCCCTAGATGTGGACAGAAAAGAAAAATTGACGAGAGATTTCAACGCAAGATTGTGTGGATAAAGAACCTCGACTAACATCCAAACAAGTTCAAGAGCTGCCCTACAGTCCGAGGGTACAACAGTGTCAACCCGTACTATCCGTCGCCGTCTGAATGAAAAAGGACTGCATGGTAGGATACCCAGGAAGACCCCACTTCTTACCCCGAGACATAAAAAAACCAGGCTGGAGTTTGCCAAAACTTACTTGAGAAAGCCTAAAACGTTTTGGAAGAATGTTCTCTGGTCAGATGAGACAAAAGTAGAGCTTTTTGGGCAAAGGCATCAACATAGAGTTTACAGGAGAAAAAAAGAGGCATTCAAAGAAAAGAACAAGGTCCCTACAGTCAAACATGGCGGAGGTTCCCTCATGTTTTGGGGTTGCTTTGCTGCCTCTGGCACTGGACTGCTTGACGTGTGCATGGCATTATGAAGTCTGAAGACTACCAACAAATTTTACAGCATAATGTAGGGCCCAGTGTGAGAAAGCTGGGTCTCCCTCAGAGGTCATGGGTCTTCCATCAGGACAATGACCCAAAACACACTTCAAAAGCACTAGAAAATGGTTTGAGAGAAAACACTGGAGACTTCTAAGGTGGCCAGCAATGAGTCCAGACCTGAATACCATAGAACACCTGTGCAGAGATCTAAAAATGGCAGTTTGGATATCAGGGACCTGGAGCAGTTTGCAGAAGAAGAAAGGTCTAAAATTCCAGCAGAGCATTGTAAGAAACTCATTGATGGGTTGATCGCAGTTATTTTGGCTAAAGGTTGTGCAACCAAGTATTAGGCTGAGGTGCCAATACTTTTGCCTGGCCCATTTTTGGAGTTTTGTGTGAAATGATCAATGTTTTGCTTTTTGCTTCATTCTCTTTTGTGTTTTTTCATTGAAGACAAATAAAATGAAGATAATAATACCAAAGAATTTGTGATTGCAATCATTTTCAGGAAGAAACTGAGTATTATCTGACAGAATTGCAGGGGTGTCAGTACTTTTGGCCACAACTGTATATTCACCACAAATGTAATAGAAACTGTCAGGCGAATTAATACACTTCCGCTGAGCCATAATGCTAATTTTGGGAAACACGGTTGAATATGATGAGCTAACACGAACTGAGATTAAAAAGTGTGAACAGGCGAGAACCAAGAGAAAACAATTGAAACAAGCCTGGGCATGTCAGAGCCCGCTCGTTCAGCTTGCAACATGTTGATGCTGGTTTCATTAGCTGATTCTGAAAGTTCTTTTCTTTGAAAGTCATATTTTTTTGGCATTGTATATCTTCAGTGCATTGATGTGAATTAATTAATAGTAATTTTGACTTTCAAAACCCTAAGATAAAAAAAATACCAAAAATTTAGAAAAATTTACTAAATTTGAAGAGAATTTTGCATTTTGTGGCAAATCCTGATGTCCAGGATTTTTTTCAATATTTTTTTCGTTTTCAGCACATCAAAATACATGGAAATTAGATGAAAATAATCAAACAGCTTTTTAGTCACAGACCTGTGTAATGGGAATAGGGGCTCTTCAAAGATTAACTTATTTCTAGGAAAAATACCTCTCCATCATTTCAACAGGATCATGAAGAGACTAGTTAGTATATTACCACATTTAGCTTTCCCTCCTTGTCCTATTCATTTGTGCCTTTATTTCATTGACTATCAGATTTTATTCTCAGTTGTTTTAGCAGATTCCAAAATAATAAAAAGTCAGTCTGTTCATGGACCCCTGTGATGTGAGAATGTCTGAGTGCTCACAGACTAAAACACATTCAATTTGTCCCATAATGTGAAAATAGATTTTAATTGCCAGTGTGCGCTCCTCTGTTCAGGCATTTTGTTTGTATTGAACTACTTTAGTAGTGATAACATTTTTTCCTTCCATATGAAAATTCTCCATATTTAACAATTGTATGACATATAATTCTGTAAATTTATTTAAAAAATAACGTGTTCAGTAGAGATCTGGGGATGAGGTTGGTCTCTGCTCACTGCGTTCTCTTCTTAGAAATCTGTTACACGTAGTGACGCACCAGCGATCCCGACAACGATCCGACCTGGCCGGGATCACTGGTGCATTGCTACGTGGTCGCTGGTGAGATGCCAGACAGGCAGACTTACCAGCGATGACCCAGCAATGCGCTGACACCCGATGGTCGTTAGAATCCGTCAGGTTCTCGGCCGCAGAATGGGGATTGCTGGACATTGCCCCTGTCACACACACGATGCAGCATGCCCAGTGGGAGATCGCCGATCGAAAAATGGTCCTGGCCATTTGTTAACAATCAGCGATCTCACAGCGGGGGCCCGCTTGCTGGTGTGTGTCACACACAGCGATATCGCTGGCGAGGTCGCTGCTACGTCACAAAACCTGAGACGTTGCAGCGATATCGCTAGCAATATCACTGTGTGTGAAGTACCCTTAACAATTTGCACATTCAGTGTCAGCTCATTACTTCTCATTTGAGTCAGCGAGGGAGGACCCTGTCAAAGCGTGCTAAAGAGAATATTGCAAACAAGGAAGGTTGCACTGAGAGTATGTCGGAATTGAAAACAGACCATGCTCAGTAGACTAGCTAAGCACCTTTAATGGACTCACTGATGACAATTTCAGAGAGGGTACAGAGACTGTGACAGTGATGATGTCCCATTACAGCATCTCAGCATGCACTGGAATTCTCAAAGTGTCATCAAAATGGAAGTAGGTGAAAAAAATAAGTAGAGAAAAGAAAGAGAGAGAAAAATAGAGTCTGCAGAGAAAGAAAAGTATGGTCTTTTTGATTAAACCATATTATAGAAGAGGTTAGATTATTATTATAATAAATAGCTAGACATTTAGGGCTAAAATGAATATTCGTTTTGGACCACCCCATCAATGACACTGGCTGTATATATAGAGTTGTTGTGCTTCTGAAGAACACTTTTGGAGACAATCAGATGTTTTCCTTCTATTTCTCAGCACTGAGGGCACCATTACAGTGGTTATCCACTACTCAGAAAAACCCTTTCTGAATGAGAAGCTAGCATCAGAATTTTATACCACTAACTAATGGCATGCATGTAAAGGTGATTTAATGCTGCTGATTACTTTCTTATCTTTATTGCAGCTTTACAAAAATCCATAGATGAAATTGAATGCTAATAGGTTGCAGGTTCAGTTGGCGGACCCTACACTTACAGCTTTACTGCTTTCTCCTTTTTTCTCCACCCACTGTCTGTCTCATTTCTCATGTTTAATGCCATGGCGTACCTTTAATAGTGGCAAAGCATACAACATCTATGAGGCCACTGAAATGGGGGTCACTGTGCCAAACAGCACCACAGCCCTCCACAAAATGGCTCAATTTCAACGGTATCTACACTACCGTTCAAAAGTTTGGGGTAATTTAGAAATGTCTTTATTTTTGAAAGAAAAGTACATTTTTTTTCAATGAAGCTAACATGAAATGAATCAGAAATACACTCTATACATTGTTAATGAGGTAAAGGACTATTCTAGCTGCAAACATCTGGTTTTTAATGCAATATCTACATAGGTGTATAGAGGCCCATTTCCAACATCCCACACTCCAGTGTTTTAATGGTACATTGTGTTTGCTAACTGTGTAAGAAGGCTAATGGATGTTTAGGAAACCCTAGAAAACCCTTGTACAACATGTTAGCACAGCTGAAAACAGTTTGGCTGATTAGAGAAGCAATACAATTGACCTTCCTTTGAGCTAGTTGAGAATCTGGAGCATTACATTTGTTTGCTCTATGAAACTCTCAATATGCCCAGAAAAAAGGGAACTTTCATGTGAAACTCGACAGTCTATTCTTGCTCTTAGAAATAAAGGCTATTCCATGTAAGAGATTGCCAAGAAACTGAAGATTTCCTACAATGGTGTGTACTACTCCCTTCAGAGGAGAGCACAAACAGGCTCTAACCAGAGTAGAAAGAGAAGTGGGAGGCCCCACTGCACAACTGAGCAACAAGACAAGTACATTAGAGTCTCTAGTTTGAGAAATCGACACCTCACATCTCCTCAACTGGCAGCTTCATTAAATAGTACCCGCAAATCGCCAGTGTCGACGGTTACAGTGAAGAGGCGACTCCGGGATGCTGGCCATCAGGGCAGAGTGGCAAAGAAAAACCCACATCTGAGACTGGCTAATAAAAGGAAAAGATTAATAAGGGCAAAAGAACACAGACATTGGACAGAGGAAGATTGGAAAAAAGCATTATGGATAGACGTATCAAAGTTTGAGATGTTTGGATCACATGGAAGAACATTTGTGAGACACAGAACAACTGAAGAGATGCTGGAAGAGTGCCTGACGCCATCTATCAAGCATGGTGGAGGTAATGTGATGGACTGGGGTTGCTTTGGTGCTGGTAAAGTGGGAGATTTGTACAAGGTAAAAGGGATTTTGAATAAGGAAGGCTATCATTCCATTTCGCGATGCCATGCCATACCCTGTGGACAACGCTTGATTGGAGCCAATTTCATACTACAACAGGACAATGACCCAAAGCACACCTCCAAGTCATGCATGAACTATTAAGGAAAGAAGCAGGCAGCTGGTATTCTATCTGTAATGGAGTAGCCAGTGCAGTCACCAGATATCAACCCCATTGAGCTGTTGTGGGAGCAGCTTGACCATATGGTGCGCAAAAAGTGCCCATCAAGCCAATCCAACTTGTGGGATGGGATTCAGGAAGTATGGGGTGAGATTCCTCAAGATTACCTCAGCAAATTGACAGCTAGAATGCCAAAGGTCTGCAATGCAGTAATTGCTGCAAGGGGAGCATTCTTTGACGAAAGCAAAGATTGAAGGAGAAAATTATTATTTCAAATAAAAATCGTTATTTCTAACCTTGTCAATGTCTGGGCTATATTTTCTATTCATTTTGCAACTCATTTGATAAATAAAAGTATGAGTTTTCATGGAAAAACAAAATTGTCTGGGTGACCCCAAACTTTTGAGCGGTAGTGTACATCCATTGGCATTGTTGGCTCCCTGTTCCACTATTCAGCCTGAGCATCTTAGTACAGCAGTGGAGAAATTCACTAGATTGCTCCTGCTGCAAGTAACCTCAATTCACAGAGCTGAGCAGCGCATCGTGGAAACAGAACTAGGTGAATAGAATTTTTTTTATTATTTCAGTCAGCATTTGGCTGTGTCTTTACCTTGTATTTTTTTTCAGTGTTGCAGGTTGTGGGGGTTATCATATTATGTAGGGGGCTGTGGGGAAGGAGTCACTTTGTGGTCATCATACCGTATATACTCCAAAAATTGGGCTGAAAAGTCCCCCCCTCGGCCTATACGCGAGTCACTGTATACTGTATACAATGTATACAGTATACAGTGCCCCCACCATATCAGTATACAGGCCCCCCCTTGGGTAGTAATCCTGTAAAGGAAGAGATTAGTATACTTATCCCTCCGCTGTCTCGCTGCCGCTGTCCCGCCGCCGCCATCGCGCTCTTCCGTCTTCATCCAGCGTCTTCTGGCTTCCTCTCGATGGTCGCAGGCAATGACGTCATTGCCTGCGAGACAGAGGAGGAAGCCGAAAGAAGACGGAAGACGCTGGATGAAGACGGAAGAGCGCGATGGCGGCGGCGGGAGAGCGGCAGCGGGACAGCGGAGGGATAAGTATACTAATCTCTTCCTTTACAGGATTACTACCCAAGGGGGGGCCTGTATACTGATATGGGGGGGCTGCATATACCTCTGGGGCTGCATATACCTCTGGGGCTGTATATACCTCTGGCGCTGCATATACCTCTGGGGCTGCATATACCTCTGGGGCTGTATATACCTCTGGGGATGCATATACCTCTGGGGCTGCATATACCTCTGGGGCTGCATATGGGGCTGCATATACCTCTGGGGCTGCATATACCTCTGGGGCTGTATATACCTCTGGGGCTGCATATACCTCTGAGGCTGCATATACCTCTGGGGCTGCATATATCTCTGGGGCTGCATATGGGGCTGCATATACCTCTGGGGCTGCATATACCTCTGGGGCTGTATATACCTCTGGGGCTGCATATACCTCTGGGGCTGCATATGGGGCTGCATATACCTCTGGGGCTGCATATACCTCTGGGGCTGTATATACCTCTGGGGCTGCTGCATACTACCACTGGGGCTGCTGCTGTATATACCACTGGGGCTGCTGCTGTATACTACCACTGGGGAGGCTGCTGTATACCTCACTGCTGGGGTTGTATACCTGTGCTGGAGTCCACCCTCGGCTTATACGCGAGTCAATAAGTTTTCCCAGTTTTTGGGGGCAAAAGTAGGGGGGTCGCTTATACACGGGTCGGCTTATACACGAGTATATACGGTAATTTGTGTAAGGGAACTGTATGGATATAAAACTGTGTCATGGACATTGTAGAGGCATTACGGACAGTGTGGGGTATCATACTGTACGTATAGGGGATATTATGGAGGAGTTCACTGTGAGAATATAATATAATATATTGGATGCAATCTTAAGGGTATCATACTTTATGGTGGCTATGGAAGGAATTTCATACTAGGTGGGAACACAAAGGGGCATCAATAAGGGCAAAATTACAATATAAATGCATGTCCATATCTTTACAATTTCATAAAATGCAATTACATAAAATACAATTACATAAAATTAAATAAAATAAAGTTTACAATTTCATAACTACACTTTGTGCAGAATTATTAGGCAAGTTGTATTGCAGAGGATTATTTTATTATTGATCAACAACTATGTTCTCAATCAACCCAAAAGACTCAAATATCAATGCTTAATATTTTTGGAAGTTGGGGTGGGGTTTTGTTTAGATTTGGCTATCTTAGGAGGATATCTGTTTGTGCAGGTAACTATTACTGTGCAGAATTATTAGGCAACTTAATAAAAAACAAATATATTCCCATCTCACTTGTTTATTTTCACCAGGTAAATATAGAACTGCACAAAAATTAGAAATAAACATTTTTTTTTAAACCAATTCTTTTTATTGGACATATAAAATCAGGTAAAGGCCAAAGCGGCGGTACAAATACAATGCAAGTTATAAATGTGCATCCATTTTCAAACACAAGAAAAGAAAACTATATACCTAATAGGAGGATTAGAGATTTAACCAAAACAACAGGGGGCAGGGAGCAACAAGAAGAGCAGGGAAGGAGGGGAGGGGAAGTATAGGGGACAGGGTGGGGGTTATGCAGCATATTTAATTATATATATAACACATCAACAGAAATGTCACAATGTCAGTTTAGGAGAGGGTAGCATAATAGAGGAACTCATCTGCTGTCAAGTAATCCGTCAGTCAAGAATTGTCACTTCATTAAATTTGGAGGCAACCCAAGGGTCCCACCAGTTGAGAACCTTGGTCCTCTGGGGAAGATCATGCGAGAGAAGGAGTTCATGTGTCAGGTGGCGATTTAGTCTAACTGTCACCTCCCTTAGGGAGGGGCGGGTCGGAGGAAATAAACATTTGTGATATGCAAAAACAAAACCCCAAAAAAATTAGTGACCAATATAGCCACCTTATTTTATGATGACACTCAACAGCCTTCCATCCATAGATTCTGTCAGTTGCTTGATCTGTTTATGATCAACATTGCGTGCAGCAGCCACCACAGCCTCCCAGACACTTCCGAGAGGTGTACTGTTTTCCCTCCCTGTAGATCTCACATTTTAGGAGGTACCAAAGGTTCTCTATGGGGTTCAGATCAGGTGAACAAGGGGGCCATGTCATTATTTTTTCTTCTTTTAGACCTTTAATGACCAGCCATGCTGTGGAGTAGTTGGATGCATGTGATGGAGCATTGTCCTGCATGAAAATCATGTTTTTCTTGAACGATACCAACTTCTTCCTTTACCACTGCTTGAAGAAGTTGTCTTCCAGATACTGGCAGTAGGTCCGGGAGTTGAGCTTCACTCCATCCTCAACCCAATAAAAGGTCCCACAAGTTCATCTTTGATGATACCAGCCCATACCAGTACTCCACCTCCACCTTGCTGGCGTCTGAGTCGGAGTGGAGCTCTCTGCCCTTTACTGATCCAGCCTCTGGCCCATCCATCTGGCCCATCAAGAGTCACTCTCATTTCATCAGTCCATAAAATCTTTGAGCCTGGATGGAGGTATGTTCACACACTCAGGTTTTAAATGCACACATCAGCTAGGGACTGCCTCGTTAGGGCAACCGTGACGAGGTGAGGCAGCTTGCGTATATTTTTTGCAAAAAACATACAGACCAATAGCCCTGTTTTTGATACTTTTTTGATAGCACTTGCTACAAACTGGAAAAAATACTTATTATAAACAGAGAGCTTTTTGTGTGATTCCTGTGCGGATTTTTTGCACTGATTTTTTGCAGATTTTCTGGTGGTGGATGAATGCGGTTACTAATCGCATTCATCAGTGTTGGACTACTCATTATTGTTTGGTGAATGTATTTCTCCTGTTCGCAGGAAAGGGAAGTGACCCACCCTTCCCCTATGAGTAGTCCACACACGAGCTGTTTCACAGGTAAAAAGCCCACAGAGTTGAGTCCTGGCTGGAGCCTGGATGGAGGTATGTTCACACACTCAGGTTTTAAATGCACACATCAGCTAGGGACTGCCTCGTTAGGGCAACCGTGACAAGGTGAGGCAGCTTGCGTATATTTTTTGCAAAAAACTTACAGACCAATAGCCCTGTTTTTGATACTTTTTTGATAGCACTTGCTACAAACTGGAAAAAATACTTATTATAAACAGAGAGCTTTTTGTGTGATTCCTGTGCGGATTTTTTGCACTGATTTTTTAAGATATTTCTTGGCCCAGTCTTGACGTTTTATCTGATATTTCTTGTTCAAAGGTGGTCGTTTTTCAGACTTCCTTACCTTGGCCATGTCCCTGAGTATGGCACACCTTGTGCTTTTTGATACTCCAGTAATGTTGCAGCTCTGAAATATTGCAAAACTGGTGGCAAATGGCATCTTGGCAGCTATTTGCCATGAAACACTTGATTGTTAGATGATCATGCTTCAAAAGTTTGGCAATTTCAAGACTGCTGCATTTCTCTGCAAGACATCTCGCAATTTTGGACTTTTTAGAGCCCGTCAAATCTCTCTTCTGACCTATTTTTCCAAAGGAAAGGAAGTTGCCTAATAATTAAGCACACCTTATATAGGGTGTTGATGTCATTAGACCACACCCCTCCTCATTACAGAGATGCACATCACCTGATTTACTTAATTGATAGTTGGCTCTCAAGCCTATACAGTTTGGAGTAGGACAACATGTATAAAAAGTATCATGTTCCACGTCTGGTGGAACTGCTCACCCGAACAATCCCTATAGCAACATGTATTTTGGGTACACAAACACGTATCAGGGATTCATGTCCCCTGCCTGCCTCAGATAGGGCTGCTATCTATGATTCCCGGGGCGTTCAAAGGAGATTAAGCTTGGCTTGTTGAGACATTGTTTGGCCACAACTAGAGTTGTAATACCTCGGAAGTGGAAGTCGAGGTCAGCTCCTACCGTGATGGACTGGCTCCATGAGATGGATCACATCTGTCGCATGGAAAAACTTTATGCCCACTCTGATATCAGTTGAGTAAATACTTTTGCACATGGACGGCCTGGCTTCTGTTTTGTGAGTCCCCAGAATTCACAGGTATTCTTTCTGCCTAGTCTGACTGCTCTTGGCAAGGTGCAATATGTACTTCTGATATGGTGATGTGGCGTGATAGTTGCTCCCTGACCACCTACCCCTATTGTCCTTTCCTTTTGCCCCCTCTCCATTTTCTCACCATCACATTGTTTATATTACTTTCTTCTACGCTTAACATACCCCCTTCTTCCCAACTTTTACTATACTCTTTTCATCTCTTGCCCTTTTTTCTCAACTTTCTTCTCTCTCTTGTCTCTTGGCCCTTCTGGGTCTAATGGTTATTTGATTATGCCGAATGAATGATTTGTTAATTTTATTTTGACAGGTAAAATAAGTATTAGGAACAATTTCTAATCCTATGTTGATGCCAAGCATACTATGTCTACAATGCCTGATTTCCAGAATTTTTTTTTATGTGCTCATAACTAAGCCTGTAATCGATTAAGTCTCTTACTGGTTGATACACTTTATTTGTTTAATAAAGAAAATTCTTGAAAAAAAGTATTGTGATCAAAATACTCATTTGCCTAATAATTCTGCACACAGTGTACATAAATTACATAAATACATAAAATACATTTTACAGATTTGCCTTTCTATCAGTACACCTATGAATCATGACTCCATCTGCTCCACAGAATATTTATTTTGGGAAAGAGAACCAATTAGGGCTTAATCCTCTGGGACCCTCTTTAATTTACAATATATAATATGTAAAATACATATGAATTCAAATATTAAATCCTAACATCAAACTTCAGCAGTTTATTGTTAGTAGTAAACTGAGTTTATATTAAACAAGCTGTGATACTTCGGTTTTAGATTCATGAACCTGTAGTAACAAGGTAGGTATATTTGCCGTGCTTTTGGGAAGAAGGCACTGATATTTGGAAAAGATGATGGTTACTTTTATTTAGTTGTTCCTTCTTCTGGAAAAAATCACATACAAAAATAACGGTATAACATAGGTGTATATATAACATTCGAATCTTTGTCCCTATCGGTATCAAAAAGGCGCGAAATTCAAACATACAATTGTTACTTTAAAACTACGTACAAATTCCTTCACAATAGTTATAATATCATTTATCTTTGTTTACAGATGAAAATAAGAGAAAAAGACAAAAGAAAATATCTAAAAAGAACGAATGTCAATGTTTTATGTTTTTATATTTTCTTTTGTCCTTTTCACTTATTTTCATCTGTAAACAAGGATAAATTATATTATAGCAGAATTGTAATAATTTTATACCATTCACTACTAAAAAAGCTTATGAGAGAATTGGTAGGTAGATCTATGCAATTGTCAATTCAGTGAGGAAGTGAAAAACTCTAATGCCACCCAATAAGGGTAGCCATCCTTAAAGTCATAATCAACTCTTTAACAAGCCTTTTAATATGACTTAGGATTTGTGCCAGATCAGATTTTTCATGAGACTAAGCAATCTGAGATGTAAAGACGCTATGATGGTGATTTCAGGGATCTTGATGCAATGAATATGAAAAAATAAATGACACTTGTTAAAATAATTTTATTAACAATATTATAATTTGAATATTATTTCTGTTTTTGTTACCAATAAATAAGTAAATAAGTAAACATCTATTCTAATAAAACCCTAAGCCAACTTCCGTCAGTATGTCATCGAAATGACGTCACATCCTGACAGAAGCCGGCTCTATACCTAACTAAGATGGCTGACCGTTAGCAAGAGTGGGGCTAATACTGCCCCACTCTCGCCATTGGTGGCCTCTCCTGCGCCCCACACCCTCCTGCCCCTCCTGTGCCCCTGCTCTTTCTGCCCCCCTCGCTCCCACCGGCCCCACCTCCTTCCCCCCCTCGCTCCTCGCGGCCCCCCCTCCCTCCCCACTGCCCCCCTCCCTCTGCCCCACTGCTCCCTTCGGCCCCCACTCCCCCTGCCCCTCCGCTCCATCCTGACCCCCTGCATCCATCCTGCCCTCCCCCGCATCCATCCTGCTCCCCCGCATCCATCCTGCCCCGCTGGCTCCATCCTGCGCCACCACCATCCTGCCCCCCGCCATCAGCCTGCCCCGCCGGCTCCATCCTGCCCCCCCACCACCATCCTGCTTCGCTAGCTCCATCCTGCCCCAGCCACCTGCCCACCGTGCTGTTGCACTGACCACTCTACCCACCGCACTGCTGTGCCGACCACTCTGCGCCCACTGCGCTGCTGCGCTGACCACTCTGCCCAACGCACTGCTGTGCTTACCACTCTGCCCACTGCGTTGCTGCTCTGACCACTCTGCCCACCGCGTTGCTGCGCTGACCACTCTGCCCACCACACTCACTGCTAACCACCGAGCTACAGTACAGTGCTAAATACTGAGCCACAGTACAGTGCTAAACACTGAGTGACCATACTTTGCTAACCACTGAGCCACCACGCAGTGCTAACTACTGAGCCACCGCGCAGTGCTAACCACTGAGCAACTGTGCAGTGCTAACCACTGAGCTACTGCGCAGTGCTATGCACTGAGCCACCGCGCAGTGCTAACCACTGAGCCACCGTGCAGTGCTAGCCACTGAGCCACCGCGCAGTGCTAACCACTCAGCCACCATATACTCTGCTAAGCACTCTGCTGCAGGCAGGAGTGGACCGTGGAACAGTGGCCAGGTGTGGGCAGGAGGGGCCCCCTCTTGCACTCACCCCGCCGCTGTTCCCCGGCCCCCTCCTGCCCGCACCCACCCGCTGTCCCCGAGCCCCCTTCTGCCCGCACCCCTCCGCTCTTCCTCGGCCCCCTCCTGCTTGCACCCACCCGCTCTTCCCTGGCCCCCTATTGCCTGCACCCGGCCCCCTCCTGCCCACTGTGCCCTGGCCCTCTCTTTACCGCACCACCCGCTGTCCCCTCCTGGACTCCGGCACCACTGCTCACTGGCACCGTTGCACACCGGTACTGCTGAAGGTATCTACTATATAATTGTCTACTTTTGTCTGTTTGTCTGTAACGCAAATCCTGCGTCGCTGGTCGCGGGCGGCTGGCCTGACCAATCAATCAGCAACAGGGACAGTTTGCCCGCAAATTGTCGCAGGATTTCAACCACGCTTTGCTGATTCGTTGCGCCCGGCCAGTTGCCTTGCCAGCAATCAGCGATATTGGCGCAGGATTTAAACCCAGCTTCCCTTTGCATTATTCTTAAATCTTCATAAATAAGCTACATTCATACTGTAGTCTAGAATACCCGATGCGTTAGAATCGGGCCAACATCTAGTAAAGTATATAAATAAGTATAAACATAGTGGCTCAATATGTTGTATAGGGGGTTCCCCTGCAAGACTTTCTTTTCCTTGTACTGATGATTATCTGTGACACTTTACAAGATGATTAACATCAGAAACAGGGCCGGGCATGTTTGGATCACTAGACTCACATCTAATTATAATCATGGAAATGCCTTGAAATGTAAACATAGATACATTTTGTAACAATCTCTCAGTCATCACCAACTAATATCTATTCATTGTCCTCATAATAGAGAAAGTAGTCACCACAATTCACTATGATCCAGGATTACAAGCTTCTTTGAGTCTGTGTTGTTATGTTGTTATAGTAGACCAGAGTAGTAGTTGTATTTTCAGGCTCCTTAATGTCCGACCTGTAAATCACCTTACACTTAAAAAACCTGTCACCCACTGTGGGCATTTTAACCCCTTACTGACAGATATACCCATCATGGCTTTGAACTGTCACTTCATGTAAACACTCTCTTTAGTCAAAGAAGTGCAGAAATTATCGTCCTAAATTTACCACCAACACAAAATCCAATATGTCATCAAAAAAACAATCTTGGAATTACTGGGATATGTTGAAGCATTTAAGAGTTATCTATTATATAATTGTCTAAGGGTTTTTTGAGTGTGTCTGTCGCCGAAATCGCGCGCCAGACAGAGGCCGCTCAATGGTGCTTGCTGAAGGTGGGCGCCAATGAGCGCAGGCTATGCAAATAGGCGCAAGAATTTAAAGTTCGAATTTCGCGCCTATTTGCAGCTGGCGACAGTGGCGCATTAGCGCTGCTGTCGCTGAAGCTCAGGGTTTGCCGGGATATACAGGGAACCCACCACCCCCACCTCGCCTCTCCCCCCACGCCCTCACCTCGCCTCCCCCCTCGCCTCCCGCTGTTCTCACCCGTCTGTTCACAGGGCGGGCTGTGTGATGTCACATCAGCCCGCCCTGTGTACAGACGGGTGAGAACAGTGGGAGGAGAGGGAGATACTGCCCCCCGCCTCCCACCTCACCCGCATCAATACTGCCCCCCCTCGCCTCCCGCTGTTCTTCTCACCTGTCTTCTCTGTCACTATGGTCCCTCACTGCATCCTAAAAGGTGCTGATTCACAGGCGCACTCACGCCTGCGCAGTGGAGCAGGTCACTGTACTCCATTGAAGATAGTGCCGATGTCTCGCAAGATTTGTGAAGTCTCACGAGGCTTCGGCATCATCTTCAATGGAGCACGGTGATCCGCTCCACTTTGCAGGCATGAGTGCACCTGTCAATCAGCTCCTGGTCACAGGAGGGGCGGCAATTTTGAACATGCAGGGTGGGTTTTGCAGCCAGGGGGCGGCAAGGACCTAATTCACTAGGACTGCAGAGCAGGCCTCCCGGGCCTTTTAGAATGCAGTGTGGGACAGAATAAAAGTTGATTTCTCAGATATAAGGGGGATGTCTGGGCACATAGAGATGGACTGAATTCCACAGGGCAATCTGAAAGCCCAGGATTTAGCCACAATAAATAATAATAATTCTATTGAGTTGGCATGAGAACCACCACTGAGAATTGGTGCAGAAATTGTGTTCCATACAACTTAAGAAGAAAAGATTGTGACAGTCAAAGAGCTCCACTACAGCCAATTGTCACTAAGCAGCCACTAGAACTTGTAGCCTTGGATCATGGGAAGTTGACACCCAGCAGGTCAGGCTATAAGTATGCCCTCAATATGGTGGACCACTATTCCCGATTCCTGGTGGTAGTTCCTGTAAAGGACTTAACAGCAAGAACTGCAGTGAAAACTTTTCAAGCCTACTTCTGTAGACCACATGGGTACCCAGAGCAGGTGTTGACAGATCAAGGTCCTGCGTTTGAAGCTGAAGTATTACAGGAGTTTTGAAATTTGTATGGGTGCAAGGAAATACAAACCACACCGAACCACCCACAGACCAATGGCATGTGTGAGAAAATGAACCAGGTGGTCATTGACCTTTTGAAAACCTTGCCCTTGGAAGAAAGAAGTATGGAGAAGTTGCCTGACTTAGTGGACATGTACAACCACATCCCTGTAAGTTCCACCAATTGCACGCCAGCGTACTTGATGAGAGCAAGACCTGAGAAATTACCAATTGACCTTGAGATGGTAATTGTTGTTCCTGAAACCAATTCACCTAATGCTAATTGGGACACTAAATGCCACGAACAGTATAAAAAGGTACAAGTGTGTAGAGAGAAGCTTAACTCAAATTAGAGAGAAGCAAGAGAAAGATTACCACAAGAATGCACCAACTACTCCCTTAATACCTGGAGAAATTGGTTTGAAAAAGAAAAAGAAGAACAAATAAACTTGATGACCAGTTGGAAGCAGAAACCTATACAGAATTGTCCTCTAACTTTGATAACAAGAAAGTCTGCTTAATCAGCAAAGACCAGGGAGAAACATCAGCAGCAGTTTCTAGAGATTATCTTAAGAAATGTCCTGAGCAGTTGAAGCTAAAATAACTCATTCCCTGTGTACCTCAACCTAAAGAAAAAAAGAAAGAGAAGATGATACAGACTGTACTTGGAGATTTTCCTGAAAGTTGGCCTCAGTACAATGAAGCCATAATTGTACCACTAATAACTTTCCCTCAACCAGTAGAAGTCCCAGAAAGATTGGAAGAACCCGTGGAAGTCTTAGAAGAACCACAGGAAGAAAGACTTGAAGAATCACCTGTTGCAGCAGAACCAGAAAATCCTGCTATCGGTGAACCTGCTAGTCCTATGGTAAGACTAAGGCAATACTATGGTATACCAGAGTAACATAGGTCTACACACAGACTACTGGATAGTGCACGCACAGCACCAGACGTAGACACTAGTACACAATCCCAACCAGTTGAGACACCAGTGTTGCGTAGATCCAGCCGTAGTAACTTTGGTCAGCCCCTGTCCCGGTATAGAGGCTAAAGTGTAATATGGAAAATGTGTACATATATGTATGTAAATAGTCAGACAGAGAAGATTAGTGTACAGAAGGGTGGAGGAACTGAACTCAACCCCAGGAACATTAAGTTAGGAGGGCAAGTACCTGGGGGAGGTAGAAACCAGGACTCCTAAGTCGAGACACCCATAGGGAAAAGTGAAATGTAAATGTGTCTTTCTGTGTTTATTCATTGCAGCCAAGTGAAACTGTAACCACCAAGAGTATTGTGCCTGCAGGACTTATTGCATGAACTTTTATATTTTTCTTGCACTTTTATTTAAACATGGACCAGTAGACCACAGGGCTGGTAGTGGTCAAAAAATTTCTTGTATATATTAATCCACAGCCTGCAGTGGAAGATCTAGGGACCGCAGTGAATAGAGCGGTGCCCCGCAGCAGAGCTCTCACTTCCAGCCATACAAGTGAGGACAGCAAGAGAGGGTCAGGGCCTAGCTTCAGACAGCCTGGACTAAGATTCCGCATTCCATCTGGGACCCATGCCCTGGTTGGGTCGAGTGCTGGGCGCACATGTGCGAACGGGACTTCCGCGTCTCAGTGTGGAAAGCACACCTTTGAGAGTGTGGTGTTGACCATGTTGACTTTGAGGTGTTGACCACCAAGATGGGGGAGGATTATATTAAGGGCTCTTAAGGTGGTAGCACTCATTGCTCCTCATATGTGACGGGAGGAGACTGGCTGTTTCTGAATGGCCCACTACTGGGCAAAAGGAGCTGACATGATGCTGGCCTGCATTTACCTACAAGGTATCTATACAATCACAGGACAAATGTGTAGAAGTTTGTAAACCTGCCAATAAGTATAGGGAGAGTCACATATCTTGTATATTTTGCAGGATAATTGGGATTCTGGCATAAGGTACCCGGAGAAATGTGACTGGGACCGATCGGTGACAATACAGATATATCATACCTTTGAACAAGGCAATTCTCTTTTGAAGGAGCTTCTCTTTATCCACATCATTGAGATTGCATACACAGGTATGGGAAAGGCACTATCTTTTATAGACCGATAAATGCATGTAGAAATTTAAATGGGGTTGCATATTTATTTATAGCATGCTGGGAGTCTAGGCCCGGACCTACTAACTCTGACTGATGCTGGAAGATTCGTCTTGATTTCACTGATCTTCAAGGTCAGTCTACTCTCTTTTGACTCTGGTGCTATACACTGTATGTGGCTTCACTAAATTTCCTGCGATGCTGATGTCTATTTAATTTCAAAGGTTCAAGGGAAGTGAGGGTAGTTGTACACAGATTGGGTTTTATGATGACATCTCAAGGAAAGTAAGGGTAGGTCTAGTGACATACTAATTACTGATCATACATTCATCAGTGTATTTTTGAAATGCATATCCACTTTACATCCATATGTATACTTAGACCGATTGGGATACTACTGAGGACACCGCCATGATGGAGATGGGCTTGTAGTGACACAACCCTCCGGTACGATCCTCAATTTTAAACACCCTATTCACTAGAGGATGATTAATGTTAACATCACACTCACATAATGGGCTACACTTTGGGAATAACTGCTTGAATCACAAGTAGAATCTATTACCACATCCCTTTCTTTTACATTGTCCACAGAAGGAACATCCAGCAGAGCCCTCTAACAGATGCGATTGTTACACTCCTTCTGAACTCCCTACATTCTTGGTTGCATGGATATATCTGGGATCCAGGCTTGCAATACACAGGATGCCATATCTTTGCTGGTACCCGTGCATCGAATGATGCATACACTATATCACTAACCAGAATGCCCCTGATGAGCCTTTTGTGAATTAGAAAAGGCGAAACGTGTCGGGAAGGGTTGTAAAACCATATTGCTTGTTTAAAGATTGCTTTCATCTCTTTCACTTATTCACTAGGACCTCTGACTAGGGGTCGGGTTCTGACCTAGTGACTTAGGTGCAGAAAAGGTACTTTCCATCAATACAGCAACATATAGACACACACAAGGGTCTTCCGTTAAGTAATTGACCTGGAGACGTAATGTGTCCGCACTTATCCTTGGATGACCACCTTCCAACAGTACGAGACTTGTTCTGCTAATTTGTGAACCCATTAGGACCTACCGCATTCTCTTGAACTAGTGGAATTATTGTTTGCTCTGTGTTGTGCTTTCTCTTGGGGGGTGTATTATTCTTGTGGATAATCACGATTCACCTATTATCACATATCCACACTGGATTTTTATTGTAACAATAAACATGTCGATAAAGAAGTGGTATATCCTGTTGTGCTATATTGAATGAAGTTGGATAACTCTAAATCGTCGTTTCGGTGAACTCTAGCTTCATGCAGCAACAAAGAACAGGAGATGTGTTGGGGGCGTGGACCCTGGGGGCTGCAGGATCATCCTACATTCCAGTGGAGTGATGATGATGATCCACTGAAAGTTGGAGGGATGGGAAGCTACCATATTTATATGGAATAGAGGAGAGCATGCATAGCTGAATCGATCAATGTAATGATTTGCTTCTGCTCCTAGCTTCACAATAACAGTACACATTATGCATCATCAAACAACAGAGGATCACAGCGTTTATTTGTATCTTCTTGGTGACATGATTGCTATTTCAAGCCTGCACCCGACTGTCACATAGGATGGTATATCAGGGACAGAATTATAGAGTGAGCATGAGTCCGGCGGGCAAGCCACTTGCCACGCCCTTCCAGCAATCCCCCACCACGCCCCCGACACACCTCCTGATCTGTGCTCCTGCATAAAGCTGACATGCTGAGATTCTCTATCACATGAGGGGTTCAGAGCTGAGGAGCAGGCATGATTTTATCGATTTATAAGAGATCTGTAGATCCTAGAACTGCAGTGTACAGCTCTGCTTCATCATGTAGCAGGGCAGGGACAGTGCTAAAATGTTTTCTGTACCTGGAGTTCTTCTTTAAATTGGAATAAGGTGTAAGTAGAGGAAATGTCATGTAATCATTCTTAAAATTTTATTCCAGCACTCCGCTTAATAAAGCACTCAACATACATACACATTCCAGTTCAATAATCTAAAAGCCATTCAGTGTTTTAGAATTCATGACTTTCCTGGCATCTGGTAACAGGAAATGAGCTGCCATAAACCTTGTACCTTCCTTGTTCATACCTTGCTAACTATAGTAGGTTTATCTTACCTGGCTATAAAATATGTGCCTCATGGTAATAGCAACTGTTTATTCTATTTTAAAAACTTGACGTTTAATCAGTAGGTAATTTTCTGATAACACATTCTTTTTAACGCTGGCGAATTTTCAAGCTCCTGAGCCTGCTCAATACACTGTGTTCCAAATTATTATGCAAATGTTCTTTTTCTCTGATTTTCTTAAATGGTCGGTGCAAATGACAGTCAGTGTAATAAGTCATCACCCGTTAGAGTATACATCAAATTTTATTGAAGAAACCTCCCAATGATAACAGTATAATTTTAAAAATTAAAAAAACTCTAAATGCACTGTCCCAAATTATTATGCACAGTAGTTTCTAAACATTTGATATGTTTTAAAGAACTGAAAATGCTCATTTATTCAATTTGCAGCATTAGCAGGTCACATTCACTGAAATAAAAAGGTATTTAACTCCAAAACATCCTAACAGGCTAAGTTACATGTTAACATAGGAACCCTTCTTTGATCTCACCTTCACAGTTCTTGCATCCATTGAACTTGTGAGTTTCTGGAGAGTTTCTGCTTGTATTTCTTTGCATGATGTCAGAACAGCCTCCCAGAGCTGCTGTTTTGATGTGAACTGCCTCCCACCGTGATAGATCTTTTACTTGATCATACTCCAAAGGTTCTCTATAGGGTTGAGGTCAGGGGAAGATGGTGGCCACACCATGATTTTATCTCCTTTAATGCCCATAGCAGCCAATGACATAGAGGTATTCTTTGCAGCATGAGATGGTGCATTATCAAGCATGAAGATGATTTTGCTCCTGAAGGCACATTTTTGCTTTTTGTACAATGGAAGAAAGTTCTCAGTCAGAAACTCTATATACTTTACAGAGGTCATTTTCACACATTCAAGAACCTTAAAGGGGCCTACCAGCTGTTTCCCAATGATTCTGGCCCAAAAATGACTCCTCCACCTCCTTGCTTACATCACAGCTTTGTTGGGACATGGTGGCATCCACCAACCATCCACTACTCCATCCCTTTGGGCCATCCAGGGTTGCTCGTTACTCATCAGTAAACAAGACTGTTTGAAAATTAGTCTTCATGTATGTCTGGTCCACTGCAACCATTTCTGCTTGTGAGCACTGTTTAGGGGGTGGTCAAATAGTAGGTTTATGCCCCACAGCAAGCCTTTGAAGGATCCTACAACTTGAGGTTCAAGGGTCTCCAGAGGCACCAGCAGCTTCAAATATCTGTTTGCTGGTTTGTAAGGCATTTTTAGCAGCTGCTCTCTTAATCCGATGAACTTGCCTGGCAGAAACCTTCCTCATTCTGCCTTTATCTGCACAAACATGTCCACCTCCCTGCATGTTGGCGCTCTTTTCTGAGCCAGCCCGCATGCAGGGATTGGCTGACAGACACTGTAATGCCACAGCCATGTTGGTTATGGTATTACAGTGATTGCCTGGCCGCACAGCGTCATCAGGTCTTTATAAGACCTGACGGCGCTGTGCTCGTCACTCTGCTCCATTAGACAGTCAGTGTAGGGAGAGCTGCTGCTGACTGAGGGACAGATTTGAGGCCTTTCATCTGGTGTAGGCACAGGGCTGCCAGTCTAATTACCACAACAGTCCTGCTGAGGACTAATAGAGCTGTATACAGGCAGGCAGGGAGGCAGGGTATATAGCAAACTTCGTTGTGCCAGTATACCAGCCTGCATCACATCTGGGGCTGGTGTGCAGGCTGCAAATCTCATCCATCCATCCCAAAACAGTGCTTTTAGGGAATAATTTTAGTGCTGCTACTGTAGGTTGCAGCGTAAATTAGGATACGGCAAAAGACTCATGCTAAAAACCAACTCTTGTCTGCACTAATTTAGCATCTTAGTGCTGCTACTGTAGGTTGCAGCGTAAATTAGGATACGGCAAAAGACTCGTGCTAAAAAACAACCCTTGTCTGCACTAATTTAGCATTTTAGTGTTGCTACTGTAGGTTGCAGCGTAAATTAGGATACGCCAAAAGACTCATGCTAAAAACCAACTCTTGTCTGCACTAATTTAGCATCTTAGTGCTGCTACTGTAGGTTGTAGCTTAAATTAGGATACGCCAAAAGACTCGTGCTAAAAACCAACTCTTGTCTGCACTAATTTAGCATCTTAGTGCTGCTACTGTAGGTTGCAGTGTAAATTAGGATACGCCAAAAGACTCGCTATTGTAGTCAGCGTTTGTGTCTGACTAGTCCACCTGCAGGGCCTTAATCTCAAATCTCAGGGTCGTGCTAAAAACCAAATCTTTTCTGCATTCATTTAGCATTTTAGTGCAGCTGCAGTAGGTTGTAGCGTAAATTAGGATACGCCAAAAGACTCACTATTCTTGTCAGCGTTTGTGTCTGACCGTTCCAGCTGCCGGGATTAAACCGCTGTAATCTGTAATCTCAGTGTGCAGCTAAAAACCATCTTTTGGACGCCTTCATTTATCTGTATACAGTCAGCACACCATTGAAAATGCGCAAGTCCGATGGCAAGGGACAAGGAACTGGACGTCATGGTGGTGAAGACAGAGGCCGAGCCCGTGTGCAAGCTCGAATTGCGCCACGACAAACGCCCACATCATTTTGCTCGACTTCCTTGTCCCAATTTCTAGGTGAACGCAGCAGTACTCCACTATTAAACCAAGACCAGTGTCAACAGGTTGTTAGTTGGATAGCGGCTAATGCTTCAAGTCAGTTTGGCACCTCCACAAATACCCTGTCTTCTACACGGTCAAGTTTCCAGTAGCCGTGAGACTGGACCGCACATTCCACACTATGATCCTCCTTCCTCCCACCATGCCGAGTGCCCGATCCCGGACATAACTGATCCCACACTTGGACACTCTGAAGAGCTGTTCACTTATCCATTCGTAGATTATGGTCTTCTCGCCAGCTCCAGTTGAAGTGGGTCATGAGGAGATCATATGTACCGATGCCCAAATATTTCAGCAGCCACGGTCTCATGAAGGCAACGGTGGGAACGTGTCTCAACAAGAGGTAGACGATGATGAGAAACATTTGCCAGAAAGTCAGGAGGAGGACCAGGGTGCCGAAGTGGAAGACAACGTGGTGGATGATCCAACCTGGCAGGAGGACATGCAGAGCAAGGACAGCAGTGCACAGGGGGAGTTAGGCGTAGCATCACAACAGGCCGGAAGAAGCAGGGTGGTGTCCACAGGCAGAAGGCAGGCAACCGTTACCCGGAACAACAACACGAGTGATGTTGCCAATACAACTGGTAGGTCTTCCCGAGTCTGGCTGTTTTTTAAGGTGTCTGCAGATAATTCGAAAAAGGCCATTTGCAACACCTGCCATTCCAGCATCAGCAGGGGAAGCAAAACTAGCAGCCTGACCAGCACCAGCATGATCAGGCACATGGCAGCAAAGCACCCAACTTTGTGGGATGTACAGCAGAGTACAGGAGCATTGTCTGTGGGTGACACAGCTGCATCTTCCACTGTTGTGCGTGCAAGCCAATCCCCTGTCCATACTGCAGGCGAAGATGCCTCCTGTCCTTCACCTGTACTTGTACAAGCAGAACTAGCACCATCATCAGCTACGTTCTTGTCCCAGCGCAGCGTTCAGTTATCCATACACCAATCTTTGGAACGCAGGCGCAAATACGCTGCCAACGCCCCACATGCCACAGTTCTAAATGCACACATTTCGCGACTGCTTGCGCTGGAAATGTTGCCTTTTAGGCTGGTGGAGATGGAAGCATTCCACAACCTGATGGCGGCAGCTGTCCCACGTTACTCGGTCCCCAGCCGCCACTATTTTTCCCGGTGTGCCATCCCCGCATTACATAAGCACGTGTCACAAAACATCATATGTGCCCTTGACAACGCAGTTTTCGGCAAAGTCCACCTAACCACGGACACGTGGACAAGTGCTTGCGGGCATGGCCGGTACATCTTACTGACGGCACACTGGGTTAATATTCTGGAAGCCGGGACCCAGTCTGACCTTGGGACGGAACACGTCCTTCCGACACCAAGGATTGCAGGCCCTAACTCAGTCAGGGTTTCACCCACAGTGTACAGCTCTGGCACGTCATGCTCCTCAGCCTCCTCCTCCTCCTCTTCCTCCACTTCACCCTTCAACACCAGTCCCAAGCTGGAAGCACTGCAGCAATGCCTCGGCTAAGCGGCAACAGGCTGTGCTAAAGCTAATATGCATAGGTGACAAACCCCACAACGCTGAAGAGTTGTGGACAGCTCTGAAACAGCAGGCAGATCACTGTCTCACACCGCTGAACCTACAGCCAGGCATGGTCGTGTGTGACAATGGCCGGAACCTTGTGGCGGCTCTGAGGCGAGGCGAGCTGACACATGTTCCATGCGTGGCCCATGTGCTCAACCTCGTGGTTCAGCAGTTTATTAAATCCTACCCGGAGCTGTCTGATCTGCCTGTCAAAGTACGCCACCTGTGTGCCCATTTTAGAAAGTCACCTACTGCTTCTGCCAGCCTTGCCGGCTTTCAGCGGCATTTGCAGCTTCCGGCTCACAGACTGGTGTGTGATGTCCCCACGCGTTGGAATTCCACACTGCACATGTTGGTCAGGATTTGTGAGCAGCAGAGGGCAGTTGTTGAGTACTAGCATCAACTAGGCCATCGGTATACGGTTCAAACTCCACACATAAGACCTCAGGAGTGGACATGGATGTCCGACATATGTACCGTCCTCCAAAACTTTGAGGACTCCACCAAGATGGTGAGCGGCGATAACGCCATCATTAGCGTCACCATCCCGCTTTTCTGTCTTCTAAAACGCTCTCTGCTCAAAATCAAAGACGATGCATTGCAGGCAGAGCAGGATGAGTTGCAGCAAGAAACCGTACTGGGTGATTACACACAGCCCAGCCTCATCTCACCCCAACGTGCATTGGAGGACTATGACAAGGAGGAGGAGGATGAAGAAATGGAGCTACTTTCATTCGGAATTGACGGTAATACATGCACAACCATCAGACCGTCGGTTGAGCGTGCATGGCCAGAGGACAGGGGAGAGGAGGAGCATGAGTTCAGCATGGCCAGTCATGCTGTTGGTGAGGACCCTGAAGTCTTGCCTGTTGACAGTCTGGCGCACATGGCTGATTTTATGTTACGCTGCCTGTGTCGTGACCCTCGCGTTATCAAGATCTTGGCGGACACTCATTACTGGTTGGTGACACTTTTAGACCCACGATACAAAGAGAACTTTATTTCTCTTATTCCCGAGGTGGAGAGGTCTACAAAAATGCTGCAGTTCCTAAAGGCCATAGTCGCGGAATTATTAAAAAAATTCCCTTCTGAAAACCCTAGCGGCAAAGGTCACGATTCAGTGGACAACCAAAGCGTCCGGCAGAGAGAGGCACAAGTCCAATCCAGCAGAAGTAGGGGAACACTCTCAATGATCTGGGACACTTTTCTCAGCCTCTCCCATACCACAGGCCCTGAGGTGCGGGGTAGTGTCACAAGGAATGCAAAGTTTGCAAAGATGCTGAGGGAGTACCTTGCCGATCGTACTAAAATGCTCCTAGACTCCTCTGTGCCTTATAATTATTGGGTATCCAAGCTGGACACGTGGAAGGAATTGGCTCTTTACGCCTTGGAAGTCCTGGCCTGCCCTGCCAGTAGCGTTTTGTCAGAGCGTGTTTTTAGTGCCGCAGTGGAATCATTA
This sequence comes from Allobates femoralis, assembly GCA_033576535.1. NCBI lineage: Eukaryota > Metazoa > Chordata > Amphibia > Anura > Aromobatidae > Allobates > Allobates femoralis. The sequence goes on from JARQOC010000008.1 coordinate 91,191,731, forward strand.
CAGATAAACGCACCCGCCTGTCAACTGAAAATGCTGACAGGCTGACTTTGATCAAGATGAACAAGGGTTGGATTGGGCCTGACTTCACCACACCACCACCAAATGATAGCGGAATTTAAATTTTGTGCCGGTAGATTACCATGCACCTCCGCACACCCACACATCGGTACACACTTCATGTGTTTGGCTACTTGCTGTACTGCTCCTCCTTCTCCTCATCCGCCACCATCATATGATCAGTGTGACCGTGGTTCATGATGCCACAAAACCATAATTTTTTGACATCATATTTATGATGATGATGACCCTAACCATTCAAAAGTTAGGCATTAGTTTCATGTATACCCCCCAGGGGTAAATGTTTTAGTCCATGCTTGCAGAATGGGCATTACAAGTACAGGAGATCCGCTCCTTTGTAATGGGAACAATTTTTAGAGGCTCTCCTCCATGTTTCTTCCCAGGGGCATTGCAATGCCTCCCAATTTTTGGCAGCCCTTCCTACGGCAGTCCTACAAAAGACCCACCTGCTTAAAATGGGCACATTATTTAAAAAGTCTCTCATGCACGTCTCTATCCAGGGGCATTGAAGTGCAACACAATTTGTGGCTTCCCTGCCTAGGGCAATCCTACAAAAGACCCACTTGCTTAAAATGGGCACATTATTTAAAAAGACTCTCATGTACGTCTCTATCCAGGGGCATTGAAGTGCAACACAATTTTGGGCTTCCTGCAAATGGCATTCCTACAAAAGACCCATTTGCTTAAAATGGGCACATTATTTAAAAAGGGTCTCATGCACGTCTCTATCCAGGGGCATTGAAGTGCAACACAATTTTTGGCTTCCCTGCCTATGGCAATCCTACAAAAGCCCACTTGCTTAAAATGGGCACATTATTTAAAAAGGCTCTCATGCATGCCTCTATCCAGGGGCATCTTGGTGCCTCCAAACCTTTGGCTTCCCTGCCTAGGGCAATACTACAACAGACCCACTTGCTTAAAATGGGCACATTTTTTGAAAAGGCCCTCATGCACGCCTCTATCCAGTGGCATATTGGTGCCTCCCAATTTTTGGCTTCCCTGCCTAGGGCAATACTAAAAAAGACCTACTTGCTTAAAATGGGCACATTTTTTAAAAGGCCCTCATGCACGTCTCTATCCAGGGGCATCTTGGTGCCTCCCAACTTTTGGCTTCCCTGCCTAGGGAAATACAACAACAGACCACTTGCTTAAAATGGGCACATCATTTAAAGAGTCCCTCATCCAGTGGCATATTGGTGCCTCCCAATTTTTGGCTTCCCTGCCTAGGACAATACTAAAAAAGACACACTTGCTTACAATGGGCACATTTTTTGAAAAAGCCCTCATGCACGCCTTTATCCAGGGGAATCTTGGTGCTTCCCAACTTTGGCTTCCCTGCCTAGGGAAATAACACAACAGACCCACTTGCTTAAAATGGGCACATCATTTAAAGAGGCCCTCATGCACGTCTCTATCCAGGGGCATTGAAGTGCCTCCCAATTTTTGGCTTCCCTGCCTAGGGCAATGCTACAAAAGACACACCCTTACAATGGGCACATTATTTAATGAGGCCCTCATGCACGTCTCTATCCAGGGGCATCACAGTGCCACACAATTTTTGGCTTCCCTGCCTAGGGAATTACTACAAAAGACCCACTTCCTTACAATGGGCACATTATTTAAAGAGGCCTTCATTTACATCTCTTCCCAGGATCATGGGAGTGCCACACAATTTAAAAAAAAAAAATCTTTCATATAATCCAAAAAACTAACATACACCAACTCTGTCTCACAAGTGGGTATGAACCCTTAATATTTTTTCCATGAAAATCCGTTTTGGTTTCATTTTGTAACGTTTTCTTGACAGTCCGTGAAAGTGGCGTAATAGTCTGACAACATTGTTCACAGCAGTGACCTTGGAGTCTGAAATGCTTACAGGGTTTTTCCCCATGCTGTTCCCATGTCATTTGAGCACTGTTCTGATACTTTTGTGACATTTTTAGGGTTTTTCCATGCTGCCGGGGGTCATGTCAGAAAAATACTCGGGTCTTCCATAGGATAACATTGGGGTCGGTGCTCGGGCCGAGTACACAAGTATCTTGGGATGCTCGGCCCGAGCTTCGAGCACCCGAGCATTTTAGTGCTCGCTCATCTCTACTCTTCACAGTACGATGATCACGCTTAATTTTTCGTGAAAAATCTAATGTTTTCATCCCTTGGTCAAGGCATTGCACTATTTGTTGCTTTTTGGCAGCAGAGAGATCCTTTTTCTTTCCCATGTTACTTGAAAACTGGACTGCATAATATTGTGGAACACCCAGTTTTCCTTTTATTGGCTCACCTGCCAAACTAATATCACAGATATCTGAGATTGATTTCAATGATCCAAAGAACCCTGAAGGCCACTTCACACACACAGATATCTGAGTCCAATATCTGAACAGATCTCTGGTTGCAGTGAAATCATGGATACATTGCTCCATGTTGTACACAGCCACAAAATGGAGCAATGTATCCATGATTTCACTGCAACCAGAGATCTGTTCAGATATTGGACTCAGATATCTGTGTGTGTGAAGTGGCCTTTAGACACAATACCATCAATGGGTTTCATTAAAAAAAAAAAAAAAACAACCCTATGACACTTAAAACCAATTTGCATAATAATTTGGAACACAGTTTATAATATTAATTCCTCTTCGGTTAATCTTGTTTTTATTGAATTTTGAACAACAGAACAAAATCAAATATATATTCCATTGGTACATGGGAAAGAAACGAAACAAATTGCATTAGTATCATCATCATTAATGTATGCAGTTAAAGTCTGGCAACATCTTCACCTGTAGTAATGATACTGCACTTTAAGTAACAGTTAAAATAGACATATATATAGACAGTTAGTTTTTGTCCTTTATACCTAAGCCCATTTGGGCGTTGTTTCTAATTATTGTTTTTGTCCTTTATACCTAAGCCCATTTGGGCGTTGTTTCTAATTATTAAATTGTTATGTAGACATCTCCCCCATTTAAATATTTATGTGACATCTCCCCCATTTAAATTGTTATGTGGAGGTTTTTGTCCTTTATACCTAAGCCCATTTGGGCGTTGTTTCTAAATATATATAGACATATAACTCTTCTTTACAAGAGGAGATAAATTGATCCTGCGGATATAGGAAGCTGTATCTGGAGTGTATATCTCCTCTCTATTTTCCCTGCTTTACCAGGTATTTAGAGTATTTCCCGTTTAGTTTCTACTCAGAAATTCCCACAATTTGACTAACATCTAGGGCCCCATTAATGGATACCTTGACCTACGAACTTCTTGAACCTATATACTATCAATACTGTTCACAAATCCTCTAAATTCAGAGGATGGAGGTGTAATTGAAGGGTATATTGTCTAGTATAGAGAAGATATATCAGAGAGAGAAATATAAAAAGGGAAGGGGGAAGGGGGGGAGAGGGGGAAAAGGCAGAATCTGGTACCAAGACATTCAAGAGTAAATATAGTCACATAAGAAGGATTAGGCATGGGAAAGGAGGGGAGGTATATGTTACTCTGGCTCCCCGTCTACCACCAAGCTCGTCAAGATATTTTTAAAGTCGGTAGAATCCTGGAACATGATCCAATCAAACCAGGTCCTCGAGAATTGGTCACTAGATCCCAATGCCTCTGCTGTAAGCTCTTCCATTCTGAAAATAACCATCAATTCCCTGTACCAGTCAAGTAAAGTTGGAACCTCGGCTGATTTCCAGAACCTTGGGATGACCGCACGGGCGGCCGAGACACAAAAACGAAGAATATCCTTCTTCTGAAGCCCAATAGGACCAGGAATGATAGATAACAGTGCTGACTCAGGGCAATAATCAACCGGTTTACCGGTTATCCGGATGTATGTGTTAAATATTTCAGACCAAAACCGCTGGATCTTCTTGCACCCCCACCAAATGTGTAACATTGTACCTGTCTCTTCTTCACATCGCCAACATATGTCGGAGGTTCCCGGGTACATGCTCCGAAGAGACGCCGGGCAGAGGTACCATCTAGTGAGCAGTTTGTAACTTCTTTCTTGCGCAGAACATGCATTGGTTAGTCTATGCGCAAATATAAAGCATTTCTGCCAGTCATTCTCTAAGATGGTTTTCTCTAGTTCCCTCTCCCATGCACGTTGGAAATATAGAGTACCCCTATCTCTCAAGAACCCCAATGTCTGATATAGGGTTGATATTTTGCACCTCGGGGAAGTCTCTAATTGGAACAGTTTTTCCATTTCGTTGAGCTTCAATCTCACCCTACACGAGTGGTCTGCTGAGTATAAGAATGCTCTATACTGGAAATATTCAAACCACTTTAGTGGCCTCATGAGATCTTTAGATTGCAGCGCTGCCAATGAGGGTAAATCGCCATCAGACAAAGTCTGACCCAATCGGGTATCATTCACACTCTTCCAACATAGGAATCTCTGTCGTCTAAATCCCGGAGAAAAGGAAGGGCTGGAAAAAAAGGGAGTCAATGGGCTAAGACCACCTTCTGTGTGGAGGGTTCTCATCACAGAGTGCCAAATTTTTAGAGTTGTCCTGGTCATATCTGTCAAGTGTCCTATGTCCGTAAGATCTTTAGGGGGGATCCAAAGCAAATGTTTCAGTGGAATCCCCAGACCTTCTTGCTCCACCTCAACCCATTTCTTGGAGGACGCACTATATTGCCAATCTAGGGCTCTAACGAGTAAGGAGGCCTTAAAGTACGTCTGTATGTTGGGCAATCCAACTCCACCTCTAGCTTTAGGTAAGGAGAGAATATTCATCCTTAAACGAGATCTCTTTTCCCCCCAGACAAATCTGAGGATCAGAGATTGTAATTTGGAAAAAGAAACCCTATCAAACTGTACAGGAACCATTTGAAAAGTAAATAGGAGTCTGGGCAGGATGTCCATTTTGACTACGTTGACTCTCCCGAACCAAGATAGTCTTAGCTGTCTGTATGAGTTAAATGTCAATTCCATATTAGTCAAAAGGGTCTGATAATTCAGTTTAAATAACTGTTCAAGATCTTTCGGTATAAGGATTCCCAAATATCGAATGGATTCTGTCCTCCACTTAAACGGATATTGGGCAGATAAATGAAAAAACAAATCTCCGGGCAGAGTGATACTAAGTGCCTCGGTTTTGGTACAATTCACTTTAAAATTGCTCAATTGTCCGAACCGTTCAAACTCCTTCAGAATAGAGGAGATGGAGATCATGGGCTGTGAAACATATAATAGGAGGTCGTCTGCAAATAAGGCCAATTTGTGATTGCTCTGCCCCTGTTCAATCCCATGGACACTGACATTGGTCCTAAGTGCTGTGGCCAAGTGCTCCATTACTACAATGTATAACAGGGGTGACAATGGGCATCCCTGCCTGGTGCCATTAGCTATTTTAAAAGAAGAAGACAGGGTTCCTCCCATCTTCACTTTAGCAGACGGGGAGGAGTACAAGGATAGGATTCCGTGCAAGAATCTTGGGCCCAGGCCAAGTTGTATCAGCGCCTCCTTCATAAACCCCAAGTGGACTCTGTCAAAGGCCTTCTCAGCATCTACAGAAATTAGGCCTAGTGGTGCCGAGCTGTCTTTGGCCTTGGCTATAAGGAGCAGGGTTCTAATAGTGTTATCCCTAGCTTCCCGACCTCTGACAAAGCCCACCTGGTCTGCATTAATTACAGAAGGAAGGAATGGAGCCAAACGATCTGCTAATAGTTTTGAAAAGAGTTTTACATCCACGTTTAATAACGAAATCGGCCTATAGTTCGAAACCAAAGATGGATCTTTCCCTGGTTTAGGAATGACGCTGATATGAGCCTCTAAAGACTGGGGCACAAAATCCGATCCCTGAAGTATATCATTAAAGGCCGTCAACATTACCGGGGCTAGTTGTGACCTGAACGCTTTATAAAAGTTGGGTACAAACCCATCAGGTCCCGGACATTTCCCCGAGGGAGTAGATTGGATAGCCTGGATCAACTCCTCTTCGGAGAAATCTTCCTCTAACCTTGCAGTTGTTTCTGCGGCCAAAGATGGGATTGCCGTCTGATTAATATATGTTTTAATCTTATCCGACAACTCAGGGAGTGAGAGATCGGAGAAGTGCCCTTTAATATTGTAGAGTGCACAATAGTATTTTCTGAATTCTTCCAAAATTTCATTTGGGATGTATGTTCGTCTACCTTTATTGTTTGATATATATAGAATATATGGTGTATTCAGTCGAGGGTGGAGCAATCGGGCCAGGGGACGTCTGCATTTGTCTGAGTTGGAATAGAAATAGCTCTTCGACTTCTCAGTGTAGTTGCGATATTTTTGGTCCAGTAAGTTTTTAAGTTCAGTTTTTTTTCAGTGTCAAGTCAGTTAAAGTCAGTCTAGATAGGTTTTGCTTGTGAGAAATTTCTAAAGTATGAATTTGAGAGAGGAGGTTCTCTATCTTTTCTGAGTTATTTTTCTTCAAGCGGGCACCATGCTTTATGAATACTCCCCTCAGAACGCATTTCAAAGCTTCCCACTTAGTGGGAGGAGACGTGGGGTCCGTAGCATGATCCCGATTGAAGAATTGGATAGTTTCCTTCACCTCTGTCATACATAACTCATCCTTTAGTAAGTGTTCGTTTAACCTCCAGGTCCACAGTCGTCTACTTGTGTCAGGCAAAGTAAGGGATAAGAAGACAGGGGTATGGTCAGAGAGAAGAATGTCTCCTATGGTTACCTTAGGACTCCAAGATATATAAGCTGTGACTTGTAAAAAATAAATCAATTCTGCTATAGGAATTGTGTATTGGGGAGAAACATGTAAAGTCTCGACCCTGGGGATTTAAGATCCTCCAAATATCAATGAGTCTCAGAGTGTGAAGGAACCCTTTCAGGGAGGTAAGTTTTTTGTCAGGGATAGATCTCTTACCCGAAGATGAATCAGCTGCCGGGTCTAGGGTGAAATTGAGGTCTCCTCCGATGATGACTGATCCCTCTGCGAATTTCGTCAGGCGCATTAGGTACAGTCTACACGTTTTGGTCTGAAATCTATTGGGTAAATACCAATTGGAGACAGTTAGCAAGGATCCAGCTATTCTCATCTTAAGAAACACATACCGACCCTGAGGATCAACACTAGTCTCTAAAAATCTCATGAGACAGTGATCTGTGTATCGCGATAGAGACCCCCTTCGTCCTTGCCTCTGGATTGGTGCCGTGATGCCAGACTGAAAAATATCTATTACGGAGACTCGGGACATGGCCAGATTTAAAATGAGTCTCTTGAAGCATCAGAATCTGGCATTTCTGTTTGTGGGCATAGTACAGGATCTGTGACCTCTTCTGGGGGGTGTTAAATCCCCGGACGTTAAACGAGCAAATTTTTATAGATGACATGGTAGACGGGCAGTTCAGAGATGGGAGGGAGACAGAGGGGGAGAGGATAGAGGGATGGGAAAGGAAAGGGGAAATAAAAAAAAAAAAAAAGAAAGAGGGGGGGGGGGCAAGAAAGCCTGGGGGTATAGAAAGTAAGCTGGAGTATAGGATAGTAGAAATGAGTGAAAGGAGAAAGCTGAAAAGATTCTCAGAACTATCTGAGATAGTAATATAGGGTGGTCTATCTGACCCGTCAATCCTGTAATCAGGAGACAATCCGGTGGGGCGTAACCTGTCTATCCCGGGTTTGTCCCCCCTACCTAGGGCTCAAAAATCTTTATTTTTTTGTTACTTCTTTATTTTTATAGAGTGTTGCAGAAGATAAACCCCTGTGTCAGTAATAACTGAAACATGTGAATAGCACCCTCTAAACTTGAAATTCAGTAACTAAAGCAACGTAAGTATCTAAGTCGGTGCAGAGTACAATAACTTCCTAACATCATCTAACGTCATTTATAACATTGTATAGAAACTTTCTATATTTTGGCCCACTTGTACTGGGTGGGTAAATCTATTGTTTTATTGAATATTCCTGTTATAGAAAGCTCTGTATTTAAACAGTGGAGCGATGTAGATATCTATAGAAAGAGAACGAGGGATCTTCAACCCTTGTCTAACGATTCCCCTCTTCGTCTTCTGTTCCTTCGTCTCCGGGAGGCACCCCGTCCCCTCCTGCTCCTCTCACTGGTTGGCTCTGGAACATGGGAGAACTGACCTAGACAATCAGTGTAACCCGGCCAGTCCTCCATGTCGATAAAGATCGGCTGAAGGCCCAGTGCAGCCGCGAACTCTGGGACTCCTCTCGGGTGGGAAACAAAATGGGTCACTCCTTCTCTCCGCACCTGAAGGCGGAACGGGAATCCCAGGTATATGGCATGTCCCGCTGTCTCAGGGCCTCCGTAAGAGGGCGGAATGCTCTACGTTTTTGAAGGGTGCGTCTCGATAAATCCGCTAATATTTGAAGAGGAAAGTCCTGGTATCGTACTTGTAGTTTAACCCGAGCTTTGGCGAAAATAGCCTCCTTTATTCTGTATTTGTGGATCTTGCACACCACGTCTCTGGGTCTATCTCCTTCTAGAGGTGGGGCCCTAGGGATCTATGTGCCCTATCGAACTCCAAAACTGAGTCCGCAGGTATTTCTCTAAGGGAATTAAAAATAATTTTTAGGACATTTTCAAGATCCCTAGGGCCGACACTCTCGGGGAGCCCCCTAATTCTAATGTTGTTCCTCCTCTCCCGATTCTCCAGGTCTTCCATGGAGTCTAACATCCGTTCCATATGGGAGGCTTGTGCATATACAGTATCGTCTAGGAGCTTCATTCTCTTGTCCAAATTTTGTGAGGACGATTCGCTAGAGTCCACCCTTAGGCTCAGTCTATTGACCTCTCCTTTAAGAGCAGAGGATTCCGCTTTAAAGGATGCTTCCATCCTTGTAATAAAGCCCTCCATTTCTTCCCTAGTGGGGATGGTTTGAATCCTCATCCTGAGGTCATCCCATATCTCTTGGCCCCCAGAAACTGGTGGCATTGACATACAGCTGGGGGAAGAAGGGCGAACAATAGGTGGAGTGTCCGGTGTCCAGGTGCTGGTCATGGACTGTGGGGTTCTTTCACATCCTCCTATCATGGGACTGTCTCTTGAGAGTTCTCTTCCTCTCACAGTCTCTGATTCTCTCCTATGTTGTGGCTGTGGGGGGGGGAGCCCTGTTTTTCCCATCATATCAGCTCCTGTGCCTGGCATATCCTGCTTGCTGTGTCTCCCATCTTGTACACCCCCTCCCTCATGTTCCTGGGGGAGTCTGTGGCTTTTATTTGCTGGAACTGTATAGTTAAAAGTCAGGGGCCACTGCTCTCCTTTTAGGGGGGCCTTCAGGGCAGCGTGTATTGGGGCCCCAGAGTTACCATGCTCTGTAGGGGTCTGGATCGGCATATCTGTGATAACAGGGGCCCTCATGGCGTCTGTGCCGCTCTCTAGCCCATTCACAGCAAGCATCGGAGGAGGGAGGGGGGGAGTGCATATTACCGGTTCCTCTCGGTGCTCATTCCTGGTGTCATCATCAGGCTGCGGGGATGGAAGCCCGGAGCTCTCTCCCTCTTCGGCAGTCCTGTGGGGTCTGCATTCTGCAGCGTCCTTATACGCTCCCGCCGCCATCTTCCCTGCAGCGGTCCCGCTGTCCAGGGAGCCGCTCCTAAGGTAGTGCGATATCTTTGCGGCGGGAGGCACCGATGACTCCCTGGATGGTTGGGGTCGGGTGCTTCTACATCTCGCCGCCATAAATAACGGCTAATGCAGGCCTTTAGGCGGCAGGGGGGACAGGAGCTCAGCTCTTTTTAGCGTCTGTTCCCCGCCATGTCCAGGACACGCCCCCATATTAATTCCTCTTCTGTCTCACTTTATTATGACCTTTTGCAAAAAAGATAAAGATGTATCAATTCCATAGCCCCCAAATTGTTTTTGCTTCCTGACATTCCAACTCACACATCTTCTTTGTCTTTTTACTTATGTAAATGTACAATGTAGTAGGATGATTTCTCCTGGACTACTTGTATATTTTCTTTGGATATCATATATATATATATATACATATATATATACGTATAAAAAAGTTTCACTGCAGCACTCCTCAAAGTAAAGTTCAGTAGTCCTTAATTTCTGGCTTCTGTTGGACAAACAGACAGGAGATGGCCACGTATCGGGCATACACGCCCTTTGTCAAGCCTTGACAAAGGGCGTGTGTGCCCGATACATGGCCATCTCCTGTCTGTTTGTCCAACAGAAGCCAGAAATAAAGGACTACTGAACTTTACTTTGAGGAGTGCTGCAGTGAAACTTTTTTATACGTATGTATGTAAGGCTGTGAAGTAAGCCAAGCTGCTCTGCACCCGGAATACGTTTGCTGCTTAAAAGGTTTTCTTTCTTTATATATATATATATATATATACATATATATATATAACTAGCTGTGAGCCCGATGCGATTGCATCGGGATTCTAGAATGTGTGTATAGTTTACTGAGTATACTTGAAATATGGCGGCATAGCAGCAGCTGCTATTCCGATTGTTCGGCGCGCTGAAGGCGGCGAACAATCAGAATAGCGATGTTCTGTATGGCGCCATACTTCAAATAGATGGAATATGTAGAGTTTCACATTGACCGCTGTAAGTGCTGTGGTCGCTCTGTGTTGACAGCGAGCAATCAGTATAGCACCTTACTTACAGTGGTAAATTTGAAACTCAAAGTCGTCCACTCTATATGTATGGGAAGTGAGGTGCTATTCAGATTGGTCGGCGGCAGCACACAGCAACGAATGAGAATAGCGTGTGACTTACTATAGAGATATAATGGAGGACTTTGAGTTTGAAATTTACCGCTGAAAGTGAGGAACTATGCTGATTGGTCGCTGTGTGGTGCTCCGAGTATTCAGCATAGCGCCTTACTTCCCATAAGGATGCATAGGGGTGTTTAGAGGAATTTATGGCCGGGCCCTTGGTTCTATTTTCAGGCACGGCACTCAGCGCTTGTCGGTCGTCGGCGGAGCGGGAGCTCCAGCAACGGCTTGCAATGGCCGCTCTGCGAAAGATAGATTTAGATAGATATAGATTGATATATAGATATAGATAGATAGAGATAGTAGATAGATAGATAGATAGATAGAAATACATAGCTACATAGATAGATAGAAAGAAATCGATAGATACATAGATAGATAGAAATAGATAGATAGAAATAAATAGATCGATAGATAGATAGATAGATAGATAGATAGATCTAAATAGATAAATAGATAGATAGAAAAATATAAATAGATAGATAGATAGATAGATAGATAAAAACAGATAGATAGATAGATAGATAGATAATAAATATAGATAGATAGATAGATAGATAGATAGATAGATAGATAGATAGAATAGATAGATAGATAGATAAAATAGATAGATAGATAGATAGATAGATAGATAGATAAAAACAGATAGATAGATAGATAGATAGATAGATACATAGATAGATACATAGATAGATATAGATAGATAGATAGAAATAGATAGATAGATAGATAGATAGATAGATAGATAAAAATAGATAAATAGATAGATAGATAGAAATAGATAAATAGATAGATAGATAGAGAGATAGTAGAGATAGATCGAGAGATAGATAGATAGATAGATAGATAGATAGAAATAGATAGATAAAAATAGATAAATAGATAGATAGATAGAAATAGATAGATAGATAGATAGATAGATAGATAGAATAGATAAGATAGATAGATAGATAGAGAATAGATAGATAGATAGATAGATAATAGATAGATAGATAGATAGATAGATAGATAGATATAGATAGATAATAGATAGATAGAAATAGATAGATAGATAGAAAATAGATAATAGATAGATAGATAGATAGATAATAGATAGATAGATAGATAGATAGAGAGATAGATAGAGAGATAGATAGAGAGATAGATAGATAAATAGATAGACATAGATAGATAGATAGATAGATAGATAGATAGATAGATAGATAAAAAACAAATAGATAGATAGATAGAGAGATAAGAATATAGATAGAAAAAGAGGTAAAAATAAAGAAAGATAAATAGAGAAAAAAAAATTTTTGGACCGGCAATAGCCGATCCCCGTGGCCGAAAATAGAACCAGAAGGCCGGCCATATATTTAGTGAGACACCGCTAATGTATGTCTATGGGAAGTGAGGCGGTATTCTGATTGGTCGCCGTTAGCACACAGCGACCAATCAGAATCGCGCCTCACTTCCCATAGACATACATAGTGGTGTGTCGGCGATTTTATGGCCGGGCCCCTGGTTATATTTTCCGGCCATAAAATCTCCGACACACCGCTATGTATGTCTATGGGAAGTGAGGCGCGATTCTGATTGGTCGCTGTGTGCTAACGGCGACCAATCAGAATTGCGGCGCACTTCCCATAGAGATAGAATGGACGATTTTTGTCCATTCTATGTCTATGGGAAGTGCGCCGCAATTCTGATTGGTCGCCGTTAGCACACAGCGACCAATCAGAATCGCGCCTCACTTCCCATAGACATACATAGCGGTGTGTCGGCGATTTTATGGCCGGGCCCCTGGTTATATTTTCCGGCCATAAAATCTCCGACACACCGCTATGTATGTCTATGGGAAGTGAGGCGCTCTTCTGATTGGTCGCTGTGTGCTAACGCCGACCAATCAGAATTCCGCCTCACTTGCCATAGACATACATTAGCGGTGTCTCGCTAAATATATGGCCGGCCTTCTGGTTCTATTTTCGGGCAGGGGGCTCGGCTATTTTCGCTTGAAAATTTTTTTTTCTCTATTTATCTATCTTTATTTGTATCTATTTTTCTATCTATTTTCTTATCTATCTATCTACTATCTATCTATCTATCTATCTATCTATCTATCTATCTATGTAAGAATATAGATAGAAAAATAGATAAAAATAAAGATACATAAATACAGAAAATATTTTTTTCGACCGGCAATAGCCGAGCCCCGTGGCCGAAAATAGAACCAGAAGGCCGGGCATATATTTAGCGAGACACCGCTAATGTATGTCTATGGGAAGTGAGGCGGAATTCTGATTGGTCGGCGTTAGCACACAGCGACCAATCAGAAGAGCGCCTCACTTCCATAGACATACATAGCGGTGTGTCGGCGATTTTATGGCCGTGCCCCTGGTTCTATTTTCGGGCAGGGGACTCGGCTCTGGTCGGTAGTTCGACGGGGCCGGAAACTCGCAATGAGCGCTTTGTGGCGATAGGTAGCGTATCAGCAACGACTCGCAATGATTGCGAGTCGTTGGTAAGGTGCGAGCAATGTCCGCGAAGTGCTCATTGGAGTTTCCGGCCCCGTGGAAGACGGATCAGAGCCGAGTCCCTGGCCGAAAATAGAACCAGGGGCACGGCCATAAAATCGCCGACACACCGCTATGTATGTCTATGGGAAGTGAGGCGCTCTTCTGATTGGTCGGTGTGTGCTGACGGCGACCAATCAGAATAGCGCCTCACTTCCCATAGACATAGAATGGAAGAATTTTCGTCCATTCTATGTCTATGGGAAGTGAGGCGCTATTCTGATTGGCTGGCGGCAGTAAACAGCGACCAATAAGAAGAGTGCCTCACTTCTCATAGACATAGAATGGAGGATTTTTCGTCCATTCTATCGCAATGAGAAGTGAAGAGGACGTCGGAGCCGGAGATGGCGGAAAGAAGAGAGAAGACCCCCGGGGCCGGACGAAGAGGACGCCTGGCCGGACGGAGGACTTGTGGATCGGACGGACGATGAGATGAAGAAGAAGACATGTAAGTGATCGACGCGGCGGTGGGTTAGGGGACGGCGGGGGCTTAGGGTGTAGCGCCTTAGGGGGTAGAGACAGTGCGGGGGACAGCGGCGGGAACTTAGGAGGCGGCGGGCTTAGGGGGTAGAGGTTTAGGATGCGGCGGGCCTTAGGGGGTAGGCGGGGCTTAGGGGGTATCGGCGGGGGCTTAGGATGCGGCGGAGCTTAGGGGTAGGGGCTTAGGAGGCGGCGGGGCTTAGGGGGTATCGGCGGGGGCTTAGGATGTGGCGGGGCTTAGGGGGTAGGGGCTTAGGGGCGGCGAGGGCTTAGGAGGCGGCGGGGCTTAGAGTGTATCGGCGGGGATTAGGATGCGGCGGGGCTTAGGGTTAGGGCTTAGGGGGTAGGGGCTTAGGAGGTGGCGGGCTTAGGATGCGGCGGAGCTTAGGGGGTAGGGGCTTAGGAGGTGGCAGGGGATTTAGGATGCGGCGGGGCTTAGGGGGTAGGGGCTTAGGAGGCGGGGGGCTTAGGGGGTATCGGCGGGGGCTTAGGATGCGGCGGGGCTTAGGGGGTAGGGGCTTAGGAGGCGGCGGGGCTTAGGGGGTATCGGCGGGGGCGACGGGGCTTAGGGGGTAGGGGCTTAGGGGAGGCGAGGGCTTAGGATGCGGCGGGGCTTAGGGGGTTAGGGGCTTAGGAGGCGGCGGGGCTTAGGGGGTAGGGGGGCTTAGGGGCGGCGAGGGCTTAGGAGGCGAGCGGGGATTAGGGGGTTATGGCGGACTTTAGGATGCGGCGGGGCTTAGGGGGTAGGGGCTTAGGGGGGTAGGGCTTAGGAGGGGGGGAGGGGGTTAGGAATGCGGCGGGGCTTAGGGGGTAGGGGCTTAGGGAGGCTGGGCGGCGGGGCTTAGGATGCGGCGGGGCTTAGGGTAGGGTGGGCTAGGCGGCGAGGGTTAGGCGGCGGGCTTGAGGTACGGCGGGGATTAGAGCGGCGGCTTAGGGTTAGGCTTAGGGGGTAGGGGCTTGGAGGTGGCGGGGCTTAGGATGCGGCGGAGCTTAGGGGGAGGGGTTAGAGGTGGCAGGGGATTTAGGATGCGGCGGGGCTTAGGGGGTAGGGTTAGGAGGCAGCGGGGCTTAGGGGGTATCGGCGGGGGCTTAGGAGCGGCGGGCTTAGGGGGTAGGGGCTTAGGAGGCGGCGGGCTTAGGGGGTATCGGCGGGGGCGACGGGGCTTAGGGGTAGGGGTTAGGGGCGGCGAGGGCTTAGGATGCGGCGGGGCTTAGGGGTTAGGGGCTTAGGAGGCGGCGGGGCTTAGGGGGTTAGGGGCTTAGGGGCGGCGGGGCTTAGGAGGCAGCGGGGATTAGGGGGTATCGCGGGTTTAGGATGCGGCGGGGCTTAGGGGGGGGGCTTAGGGTAGGGTAGGCGGGGGCTTAGGATGCGGCGGGAGCTTAGGGGGTAGGGGCTTAGAGGGGGGGGCTTAGAGGCGGCGGGCTTAGGGGTACGGGGGGCTAGGAGCGCGTGCTTAGGCTTAGGGGAGGGCTTAGGAGCGGTGAGGTAGGTCGGGAGCTTAGGGGGTAGGGGCTTAGGAGGCGGCGGGCTTAGGAGGTGGCGGGTGGCTTAGGGGGTATCGGCGGGGGCTTAGGATGCGGCGTGGCTTAGGGGGTAGGGCTTGGCTTGGGGGTATCGGCGGTGGCTTAGGATGCGGCGGGGTTAGGGGGTAGGGGCGGCGGGGCGGCGGGGGTTAGGGGGTGGGGGTAGCGACAGCAGCGGGAGCTTAGGAAGCGGCGGGGCTTACGGGCGGACAGGCGTATGGGCATGGGGCTGTAGTATACCATAGCGGTGTAGACTACAGCCCCATGCTGTGGGTTTGTTCGCGGGGTAACGACTCTCAATGCCCGCTTTGCGGGCATTGCTTCGCAAGTCGGCAACAACTCGCAATGCCCGCTCTGCGGGCATTGCTTCGCGAGTCGCTTGGCCGCTACGCGGCCACGGACAGAGTCCTGGAGAAAGTTCCGAGCTACGCGAACAAAGCCACAGGAAGTAGCGCCGGTCGCGACGGAAGTCGCTACGGCAATTATATAATAGATATATACAGTATATAGCATATAATTAATACTTCATTTTTTTTTAACACTGTAACTTAATGACAGATGGTTTGGGAAACAAGTACTATGGCTAATGTTTTATTCAATTTATTTTTCTTATATTACAATATGTTTGCCGCCGAGAATCTCGCGATTGTATTGCGTAGGCACAGGATCTCGCGGACGTCTGAGTGCGAGATTCTCGTTGGGAGTACTGCGCATGTGTGAGACTTGATGAAGGCGCTGGTGAGCATGCGCGCAGATCGTTCATAGAATTACATGGCGTGCAACATGACGGTATGTGTGGGCTGCATGCAAGCAATTTGATGATCACTTTTCATCACCATTATACACAGGTGTACGTGATATGCACTTATTAACTAATCATAGGGATTTTTGTCTATTATTGGATAATCTATGATTATGTTTTATATATATTTATTCACTGTATTTTATAATGACACCGTGTGGTGTTTTTTTCACTTTCACTGTATATTCACTGTCTTCATGACCTAATTTTATTATTAATGATGTGATTTTCACAATCTGAACTGCCCCTGTGTGGGCCTCATGGCCACTTTACACACACCAACTTATCTGTCCAACTTCTGACCAACTTGCTGGTTGCAGTGAAATCTTGGACACATTGTTCCATTGTACACAGCCACAAAATGGAGCAATGTGTCCAAGATTTCACTGCAACCAGCAAGTTGGTCAGAAGTTGGACAGATAAGTTGGTTGTGTTAAAGTGGCCATTACATATGTGAGCACATTACACTAAGCACTTTTAGTAGTAGACTGTACTGCTTGAAAAAGGCTGTTAGGTAGCTGAAACGTCGCAGTCCAGGATTAAAATCCACATTTTTACCATTATAAAGGAAGTGCTGCTGTCCATTTTTTCTACTCTCTCTCTCTCTCTCCTTCTCTCTCTCTCTCTTCTATTACAATATGTTTGCACTAAGTGTATATTTTCCTTTTGGCCCTAGATACATCTACTTTTGATTTTTATTTTTCAAGTTTAATGCATTGGAACACTTACTGTAGTTATTCATTATTGTTCTCTAAGGCTGGCTTCAGACTTGCGGACCCTCCGCAGTGTCCTGCGGAGGAGATCCGCAAGCTGACCGCAGCCCCTATGTTTAGAATGAGAACGCACGGTGCTGCGCAGGTCTGCGCATGACCGTGTGCTCCCATTCACTGCAATATGTGATTTGTACGCAGGCGGATGCCCGCGCATAAATCACACACTCTCTTCCGCACCAGGAACGCGACATGGTGCGGAGGAGAGTGTGTGATTGTGTGTGATTTGTGCGTGGGCATCCGCCTGCGTACAGATCACATATTGCAGTGAATGGGAGCGCACGGTCATGAGCAGACCTGTGCATGACCGTGCGTTCTCATTATAAAGATAGGGGCTACGGTCAGCTTGCGGATCTCCTCCGCAGGACGCTGCGGAGGGTCCGCAAGTCTGAAGCCAGCCTAAGAGATATTGGCAGAAATCTGGCATTAAGCACTTTGATAAGTCGCAAAACAAGTGCAATTTGAGATTATGCAAAAATTTTGAAACTTTTAGCATTTTCACAACAGTTTTTCCCAGGTCTGCAAAAATGGGCAGAGCTTGGGTAAAACGTGCATAGAATGGTGGCATGTGATGTACTCTTATATCAGGAATGTTACTCCAGTCCCTAATGAATCAGGTATCTATGGGTCCAACACACTCTCATAAAGAACAGTGTAAGGCTGCGTTCACACGTTGCGTATTTTTACGCGCGCGTATTTTTACGCACGTAAAAATACGCGACTGCGTTTTTTTACGTGCGTATTTCCAGTGCTTATAATGGGGCCTATGGAAAATACGCGCGTAAAAAACTGGAAACAATTGACATCTTCATTTTTTTTACGCGCGTATTTTTACACTGCGTAAAAATACGCGACGCGTGAATGGCAAAAGTGAATGTCCATTGACTTTGCTGGGAAATACAGATGCATATTCTTCTGGAGAAAATACGCGCGTAAAAATACGCGTCAAAATACGCACTGTGTGAACGCAGCCTAAGGCTGCGTTCACACATCGCGTATTTTGTGCGTTTTTTTACGCGCGTATTTGCTCCAAAAACGCATGTGCGTCTGCGTTTTACAGCAAAGTGAATGGACATTCACTTTGTGCCTTGCAGACATCGCGTAATTAAACGCAGCGTTTTTGGAGCAAAAAACGCGCGCGTAAAAAGAATGAACATGTCAATTCTTTGCGTTTTTTTACGCGCGCGTTTCCATAGGCCCCATTATAAAAACGCGCGTCTAAATGCACGATTGAAGTAGAAGCGAGTTGTTCTCTCGCGTATGCTTATCGCATTTTTAAATGCGCGTTTTTCCCTTGAAAAGACGCGCGTAAAAAAACGTGATAAAATACGCGAATGTGTGAACGCAGCCTTAGGCTGCGTTCACACATTTGCGTATTTTGCTGCGCTTTTTTGCGCGCGCTTTTTGCCGTGTTTTTTGGCCACGCAAAAAAGCGCAACAAAATACGCAGGGGCTTTCACACACTGCGCTTTCTTTACTCCAGAAAGCGCAGTGATGTCACAGAGGGGAGGAAGAATCCTGCTTCCTCCTCCCCTCTGTGACAGCCCCATTAGATTTCACAGTGTATTAATATACACTGTGAAATCTAAATAAAACAGAGGCAAATGTATCTATTATATAATCACGAATGGGTTTTTTGCCCCTTTTGAGTCCGCTCTCGCTGCGAGTCAGCGTGGTCATGTGGATACGACCGAAGCATTGGCCGCGCAGCGGCCATTGCGAGCAGTTCTAAGGCGACTCGCTATGCCCGCGCAGCGGGCATGGCGAGTCGCCTTAGCAGCGCGAAGCATTGGCCACGAAGCGGCCATTGCGAGTCAGAGACTCGCTCTTCTAGAATCCCGATGCATCTGCATCGGGCACCCAGCTAGTGTAAAATAAAAAGAATGAATACTTCACCTGTCCGGTGCCTTCTGCCGCTGTCTGGTGCCTTCTGCCGCTCTCCGGTTCCAAGTGAGAGGTGTACTGAGAAGACCTGTGGTGACGTCAGAGGTGGGGCGTTCCCAGGGCGTTCCCAGCGCTGATTGGCTGTTCGCGGTCATGTGATATGTATCACATGACCGCGAGTGCCCGGGAACGCCCCTCTGACATCACCACAGGTCCTGTCAGTACACCTCTCACTTGGAATCGGAGACCGAACACCGGAAAAGGCGTCGGACAGGTGAAGTATTCATTCTTTTTTATTTTACATACATTTGCCTCTGTTTAATTTAGATTTCGCAGTGTATATTAATACACTGTGAAATCTAATGGGCGGCCACAGCTGTCACAGAGGGGAGGAGGAAGCAGGATTCTTCCTCCCCTCTGGGAGAATACGCAGAAGTAGCTGCGTAAACAATTGACATATCAATTGTTTATGGAGCTGCGCTTTCTCCCGGAAAACGCACTGCGTATTTTTACGCAATGTCTGCACTGCAAAGTGAATTTCCCATTCACTTTGCAGGCAGACAAAAGGCACATTGCGTATTTTGAAAAGCGCGCGTAAAAAAACGCGGCAAAATACGCAATGTGTGAACGTAGCCTTAGGCTGGTTTCACACTGCAGTTTTTCCCTATTCAGGGTTCATCAGGTTTTCTGTGCCAACACCAGGAGTGCCTCCAAAACCCAGAACAGGTGTCAATCTTTCTATTATACTTTTTCTCTGCAAGTTTCACTCCTGGTTTTGGCACACAAACCTGATGGACCCTGATCGGGGAAAGACTGCAGTGTGAAACCAGCCTAAGCAACACTGGTAGGGTACCTTTACACGCCGCTACTGGCGGGTGGATACAACCAGCTACTTCACGTGCACGAGCACGCACAAACGGTTACAAACGGTAAACGCACCACCTTTACACGCCGCAACAAGGTGCGCTACGCTACGTTACATCTATCTCTGGATACACCGCCGGGTGCCACAAGTTACCTTCTGTAGCTCACCTTACCTCATTTACACACCGCTACAACAAGCTAATATGGGCGGACCTGGTGCAGCAGGGACAACACATAGGCGTGCCACAATTGTGGATTACGAGACGTCCGTACGCTGATAGGACAAAGCAAGGACATCATGATTGGCCAGGCATCGCAGGAGGCTGTTTAATACATGACGCTCGAGCAATTGTGTAGTGTGACTGGTCAGCTCCTTAAATATGCCTCCCTATGCAGCGTCTACCAATCATAATGCAGGAGCTTCCTCCAATGATCGCTGATGGGGCGCGGTAACCCGGAGCCTGTGTCACGCCCCAACTACATACCAGGTACATAGCATGGTGTAGAAACAACTCTTCTGTTCCTTCTTTACACGCCGATACAGCTCGCTACAATCGCCTGTGTAGCCACCTGTTTCAGGGCAGTGCTCGGAAACAGATGCATCTACTGCCGGGTGCCTCCTACCGTCTTCACACGCCGCTACTACGGAGTACATTGCCGCTACAAGCTACATTTGTAGCCTGTAGCTGGTTGTATCCACCCGCCAGTAGCGGCGTGTAAAGGTACCCGTACTGATGAATCGGGGCCTAAGCATTAATAATACGTGCCCCAACTGTAGGATAAAACTGCCAAGATCACAGTCATGTGTGTTCCTGATTATTTCTATCTTCACGCAGCTGTCCATCAAAATTGCGATCATCTGCATATAATGCCACACACTGCACATAAGGCTACTTTCACATTGCGATTTTCTGGCATCCACAGGGACGTATTTGGAGTTCCTGCTGCCCTAGGCACTGTCAGCGGTGCCCCCCCTCCCTCGTCACGGCTCCTTCCCCCCATTTTGGCTCCTCCTCCTGTCATGGACAATCTTCCCCCTAGTCACAGCCATCCCCCCAAGCTTCATGTAGCTTCTCCTCCCTTATTGTATCATGTAGTACATATAGAAGGTTTGTCCAACCACACTCCAGAGACATACTGATAGGATGTTTCAAATTATGAGCCCCAATGGGGACAGTGTTGATGTATGTAAAGTGCTGTGGAGTGCATAGTGTAATATAAGTGCAAAAGATATTATTCTTATATTATGTCACAATACCAGGATTTGAGGATCTTCTATTTCGAGGTCAGGGGCTCTCTGATGCCATGTCGCTGCCTGTCTCGCTGTCTTCCTCTTTTGACACTGCAGTGCGGTGGACAAAAGAGCATTAACTGGTTAATAACTAACTGAGCCATAAATCCTCCCCATACCATGAAGTATGGAGTGTGTACTAACTGAGCCATAAACCCTCCCCATACCATGAAGTATGGAGTGTGTACCAACTGAGCCATAAACCCTTCCCATACCATGAAGTATGGAGTGTGTACCAACTGAGCCATAAACCCTCCCCATACCATGAAGTATGGAGTGTGTACCAACTGAGCCATAAACCCTTCCCATACCATGAAGTATGGAGTGTGTACTAACTGAGCCATAAACCAACCCCACACCATGAAGTATGAAGTGTGTACTAACTGAGCCATAAACCCTCCCCATACCATGAAGTATGGAGTATGTAATAACTGAGCCATAAACCCTCCCCATACCATGAAGTATGGTGTGTACTAACTGAGCCATAAACCCTCCCCATACCATGAAGTATGGAGTGTGTACCAACTGAGCCATAAACCTTTCCCATACCATGAAGTATGGAGTGTGTACCAACTGAGCCATAAACCCTTCCCACACCTTGAAGTATGGAGTGTGTACTAACTGAGCCATAAACCCTCCCCATACCATGTCCAGCAGACATTGTAGGATTACTATATGGATTTTAGTATTAGGGTACGGACACACTGGCGTGAAACTCTGATGAGTGCAATGCGTGATTTTATCGCATTGCAGTCGGACCAATGTTATTCAATGTCTGAGAGCAGATTGTCGAGTGTCGAACACTTTTTTTCTCAGCCAGATTCAGGATGAGAAAAAGTCACAACATGCTGCGACAGTATGAGATTCACGTGTGAGACTCATCAATGCAAGTCTATGAGTCCGACAAAATCACAGACCACACATGGACAGCACACGAACCATCCGAGTCTGACACGTTTTTTTCACGGATACATCATTCTGCAGCTGAGAACACTGTAATATGTTCCTGTAAATGATTATACAGTAATAGTGTGGCGCCCCGCAACGAGTGCGTCACAGGAGGGTATTACAGCCACAAATGCAGCCGCAATATCCTCTGACTCAGCAATGAAATAGTTAACTTGGAGATCCAACCCAACATGCAAACACCTAGAACAGGGGACCAATCATAGGTCCTGGGGGGTGGAGTGTTAGGGTAGTGTAGTAGAACACACAATAATCTAGAAAGAAGAAGGAGTCTAGAACTTGGAGAGGAGCGGGGGCTCCGCACCCCGTGCGGGCCCCTGGGCCGTCACCGGTCGGGTGTCAGCACCTGAGGCCTTAACCACCGGGATTGGGCATATTCACACGGGTTCCCAAAAGACTCCCGTGCCCACAACTCACAGCCGGTTCACTGGTACCGAAGCTGGCAGCAGTTCACCTCTGCCACGCGAACCAGAAGAGTGGAGGATCAGCTTTACAGGAGCACCCCACCACCAGCCAGTCTCCAGTCGTCTAACCAGCGGTGTACCCACTGAGGGATCCAAGGCTCCCCAAAGCATCCAGAACGTAAATCATGGATAGGGCATTGAAGCAGCCTCCCCGTACCCGACCTGGTATTCCTGGGCGACGCTGGCGATAAACTAAGTAGGTATAATGGAGGAACACTGCGGATCTCTGAGGGACACCGTCACTGCTGAGTCCACCCGGTCTACTACTCAACCACTGTATGCCATGTACTGCCTGCTGGTTACAGTAAAGACCCGTTATAGAGACTTTCTGTGTCTGTGCTTCCTTATGAACTATCCGTCCGCACAACAAGGTAATCGCAGCTGCCGCACAACATCTTGAGCAGCTCCAGCCCCCGGGGATCACCGCTCAGCCTGTGGGGAGCGTAACATCTTGCTGCTGTCCATCCCCCGGGGGTTCCGCAGCGTCGGTAGCCCTTACCGAATCTACTCATAGGTGGCGTCACGAATAAATTAAAAACCCCTTTAATCTGTTCCACCAAGACGTCTTCACTTTTGATCTGCACTACACCGGGCCCCACTAAAGGCAGGCGCGGTCCACCCGTGACAAGGAGGAAGGAAGCATCGCCTGTATCAACCGGAGTCAGCCGGCCACGGTGAGTCAGAAAATGGCGTCACGAACAGGATACGAGCAGGCCCGTTACCCAACGGGTATAATGTGCTTAAACTGGACTTTATTGTCTACAATTTGGACTTTGTTCGTCCCTAAAAGAACTTTCCCGCCTTTTCACCATTGGGTCAAGATGGGGCCCAAGATGGCGTTCCCGCCACAAGAAGCCGCCACGTGCAAGCCCAGGAGTGAGTCAACCCCCCCCTCATCGTGGGAGGGCTAAAGACAAAAGGCGCTAAGCTCTTTGTCCGCCCTGATTGCTCGAATCAACCATGGGGGCGGACCCCAAAGACTTTTCCCACGATTGGACTACAAAAGCCCAGAGAAAATGGGAGTGTCAGAGAGAGAGAGAAAGAGAGAAGACTTCTTCACCAGCTCAACCAGAACGTCTTACCGGTTGAACGGGTGTGGTTTCCCTCCAAAGAAGAGAATGGCCAGCATGAGACTCCAAGACCTAATGCAGGAGGTCGAGGCGGAGGCCAGAGCAGCCATCGGCCAACCGGGTCCGGATCCTGCCCTTACCATAGACGGCAGCCCCGACTTCTGGCTAGAGGCTCTACAAGACCTCCGGGTGTGGTTACTAGAGACTGTGGAATGGACGATTCGCAGCTGGAGTGCGACCCTAGGCAGACGACTACACCATGCGATGCAGCAGAGCCGACCGGGTACAGCTTCTCCAAGCCCAGACGACGTCACCAGCTTCTCAACAGCCTCACCGTCGCCTACCACCTGTCCTGCTCCGTCACCAGAGCCAATAGACTGTGTCATTCCGGTGGAGGCCGCAACTCGACCCGTTCCAGCGACCAATATCGCAACCGACTCCGTTCTTGAGCCGGAGCTTACACTACGCTCCACAGAAGAACTTGATCTCTACCAGGTTCCCACTGAAGAACCCGCGACATCTTTCACCACTACAGAGACTGTCGCCTGTTTTATCCCCGTACCGGAGGCTTCCCTTGCCATTGCCGAGGCCTACCTGGTAACCGGGATTGAAACACCTTTACCTGCGGAAACAGATGAAGAGGCAGGCAGCCTGGAAGCCCTGCAGGACGTCCCTACGGAAGGATCCGCAGCACCACCGCCCTGTTGTACAACGGAACAAGCTTCAACATCTCCAGCCAACGAGCAGCCTGATGTGGTCATCGAGGAAGAGGTCGGAGAGGATGATGGCGAGACCCACAGCACCGCTGAGGATTTCGACACCGGGTTCGCTTGGGGAGACAACAAGGAACTTCCTACCGGGCATACAGCTCAGGTACACTGGTCGGGTGCAATGCCGACACCTTCCCCTGTGCCGTTCCACCAGGTTCCGATACAGACAGCCCGCCAAGTTCAAGCTTCCCGCCAAACCACCAGCTCCGTTACTCATCTCTACACCCCGAGCCGTAACGACGGAGATGTACGCCAGAGACGACGAGAGGAGTGGCAAGCCCGTGAACGCGCCAACATGCAGGCCCGTGCCGAGGCTCGCCGCCAGGCGCCGCTGCCTGATGAACTCCGCCGTGAAGGTAGAATTTCCACCTTTAACTTACATACCGGGTGGGGGTTCGCTTGGGAGGTGGGTTTGAATGAGGAGGTGTTTGTGGGGCGCCGGGACGTTGAGTCAAACTTGCCAAGAGGACATCCCGATCGCGACCTATACCGGGGCGATATTATCACCTACGAGCGCTACGCTTGTGTAGATGGGTGGTTCGCTATCCGGGTGCGCCATCGTTCTCCGTGCCAGTGACTTTAAAACTTGAACTTCCTCAATGACTCTGTTCCCGTTAATCACTGACTGTGAGATCTTGCGGCTACAGCCTGTGGGGAGCGTAACATCTTGCTGCTGTCCATCCCCCGGGGGTTCCGCAGCGTCGGTAGCCCTTACCGAATCTACTCATAGGTGGCGTCACGAATAAATTAAAAACCCCTTTAATCTGTTCCACCAAGACGTCTTCACTTTTGATCTGCACTACACCGGGCCCCACTACCGGCAGGCGCGGTCCACCCGTGACAAGGAGGAAGGAAGCATCGCCTGTATCAACCGGAGTCAGCCGGCCACGGTGAGTCAATAGCTGCTGAGAAAAAAAACCAGATTGCACCCTCTGCACCCCCCCTCGTTCTCTGCATACCCCCCTCCACGTCCTCTGCACCCCCCCTCGTCCTCTGCACACCCTCTACATCCACTGCACCCCCCCACATCCTCTGTACACCCCCCTCGTCCTCTGCACACCCCCCTTGTCCTCTGCACACCCCCCACATCTTCTGCACACCCCCCCACGTCCTCTGCACACCCCCCTCGTCCTCTGCACACCCCCACGTCCTCTGCACACACCCCCACATCCTCTGCACACACCTCGACGTCCTCTGCACCCCCTCGTCCTCTGCACACCCCCCACGTCCTCTGCACACCCCCATCGTCCTCTGCACACCCCCCGCGTCCTCTGCACACACCCACGTCCTCTGCACACACCCCTCGTCCTCTGCACCCCCCCTCCACGTCCTCTGCACCCCCCCCTCGTCCTCTGCACACCCCCCTCCACGTCCTCTGCACCCCCCTCGTCCTTTGCACCCCCTCCACGTCCTCTGCACACCCCCCTCGTCATCTGCACAACCCCCTCGTCCTCTGCACACACACCCCGTGTCCTCTGCACACACCCCTCGTCCTCTTTACACACCCCACGTCCTCTGCACACCCCCCTCATCCTCTGCACACACTCCTCATCCTCTGCACACCCCCCTCGTCCTCTGCACACCCTCCTCGTCCTCTGCACAACCCCCTCGTCCTCTGCACACCCCCCTCGTCCTCTGCACACACACCCCTCGTCCTCTGCACACACCCCTCGTCCTCTGCACACACCCCACGTCCTCTGCACACACCCCTCGTCCTCTGCACACCCCCCTCATCCTCTGCACACCCCCCTCTTCCTCTGCACACACCCATGTCCTCTGCACACCCCCCTCGTCCTCTGCACACCCCCCTCGTCCTCTGCACACACCCCACGTCCTCTGCACACCCCCCTCGTCCTCTTCACACCCCCCTTGTCCTCTGCACACCCCCCTCGTCCACTGCACACACCCCCATGTACCTTGTAAAGTCAGTCCCAGTTCCTCCTAATCTGGCAATTCTTCTTGCCGGGCAAAATGTAGCTCCGCCCACCTGAGTCACATGTGCGTGACGTCATCGCAGGTCCTGTTCCACCCGACATCTGTCCCCACCGGCGGTGCTATGATCCTGCCGCCCACCGACCTCAGCCAGCGTCATGCACCACTACTACTAGTGAGGCGGGAGGGCGCGATGACTGCCGGGGGGGAGGGAGGGGGTTGAAGGGTTGAGGGGTTGAGGTGTCGGGGGGGCGAAGTCACCCAGCCGGGGCTCAGAGCATGAAAAAAAAAAAAAGACAACACTCTTAGTCGCCGCCCTCCCCGAATAGCGCCGCCCTAGGCTCGTGCCTACAAGTGCCTAATGGCCCTAGGCATCCATGGCTGTCCGTTGTAAAACGGACAGCCACGGATCCGATTTGGTCCCATGTGTCCCTTTGAGTGATGGATCTAATTGGATTTGGCCTTATTGCCATCCGATTTGTGTCGGATCCGATTCTGTCTGATTTTTTGCTGTACCCAAAATCGGAGACTTCTACGATTGTGGGCAAAGTGAACCAATTCGGACACAATCGGAGCCAACAGGATCCGCAGCAATTAACATGGGGGCCTATGGAGCACGGGTCCGAGAAAACAGCTGATCTTTTCTCGGACCCGTATTTAGTGTACTGAGCATGCTCAGTACACTAAAACTGCTCTTTACCGTCTAATTTCACTTTCCGCAATGTATATTCATATATTGTGGAAGTGAAATTAAGTAAAAGAAGTGTTAAAAATAAAAAAAATATATTCTCACCTCTCCGGCGTGTGTCCTGCGCCATCTAGCTCCCGGGCCTTAAAGACCTGGCGTTGCGTGGCAACCCGATCAGCTAATGCGGTCATGTGACCGATCAGCTGATTGGGTAGCCCCGCCAGGTCCTTATGCCCTGGGAGCTGAACGGCGCGGGACACAGGCCGGAGAGGTGAGAATCTTTTTTTTTTTTTATTTAACCCTTGCTTCACTCCCACAATGTATATATATATATATACATTGCGGGAGTGAAAGTGCCCGGCTTGCCTGCACTTTGCAGGCTCGGATTTCTGTGTCCGGATCTGTGAAAATTACAGACCTGGACACAAAAATGGCTTCCAATGTGATCCTTTCCTGTCTGTGGGGTCCTGCAAAAAGTAGGATCCCCACGGACAGGAAAAAAATCGCAATGTGAAAGCAGCCTAAGATCACTGCTCCGTACATACACAGAAGCTTGTGCTAATGACCTTTTGTAAAGATAAGAAGACAGGTTCATCACACTGAGATAGGATGTTGATGCTGGAGGAAGTATCCTAGCTGCTGCTATTACCCAAGTCTGGTGCTAAAAAAAGAAAGAAAGATAAAGATCTGATTTTGTCTTTTTACTGTAGCAATAAACTTTCTATTTAAAGTAAATTTCTGTTGTTTCATGGTGCAGCAAATTGGTGTGGTGTGACAAATTGCAGGGTAATCAAAGGATTTGTATAAAAGGAGATTCCCATGAAATCTAACAGCAGTGATATAGATAAAAATAAACATGATGTTGGTGCCAATTACACTGATAAGAAATTATGAGTGTTCAGTTGTTACTCAGAATATAAAATTTCCTTAAGGAACAAGGAAGATGTATCTCAATAAAATGTATCCCACTATTTATATTCCCTCACATAAAAACTAACAAATCTTCTTTATTTATTTGATATAAAAGTCTGCCGATACCGTGCTCATCTATTTGGCTGACTCCACCTGACCTTACCCGTTGAGTCACTGTCCCATCCATGCCTTGTCAATATGTTTTTAGTATGATTGGCTGTTAATAAGTGATAGCTATTAGGCATGGTAATAGGACATGTACAAGCATGCGTCACATAGGGAAGTGGTAGAAGAAAAATGGGAGTCTTTGAGCACCCATTAAAACTGTGCAAATCTCCCAGGCATATGCCAAAGTCTCAAGGAAATGGATAAAGGAGAAAAGGCTCTGCATATAAAAGGTTCAGATACCACGAAATTATAATGCAAACAAGTCTTTATTAAACACACAGCAACATAATACACAAAAAATTAAAAGGTATATAGATAACCCAGCTACCAGGCTAGGTGATTACTGGAAATACAGTACGCAGAAGGCACATGCACAATAACCAAAAGTGCAATGTGTAATGCAACCACCTGTGACCTGCTCCTGACAATGCAATCTTTAAGTGGCAATACATAATGGGCCCTGCTTTTACAGATGTCTATGCCAGAGGGGGTCATTGCCTTATCACCCCCTGTTATGGTTCCATGCATCCCCACGTATTATTGCAGTGATTTTTAGCACTCTTTTGTCCTGGGGGTTCTCTATATAGGTTGCCACATTTTGCAGCGTAGGTATTCAGGTTGCTTTGGACATTGCATTTTTTGAACACTGTATGTTGTTCTGTTTCAGGTCATAAGAGAGCTGTCCTATATTTTTCGGTTATTGGGATTTACTCCCCTGCTCACCTACGTTTCTTTAGAGCAGGGGTAGGGAACCCCAGGCCCCAGGGCCGAATGCGGCCCTCGATGACTTTTTTGTGGCCCTCGGGCAGATTCCTGGGTACCGCAGTGCTCAGGCTGGCAGACGCATTGTGCCAACTGTCTGCCCTTTAAATCCAGCTTTCCAGTGATCTGTATGTCCCACCTTCAGCCTCCCCAGTGAGGTATATCCCCCAGCCTCTTCTGTGATGTCTAGGGCTCTAAGCAAACCTGGAAAAGCAGTTGAGAAGTAACCTGACCAATATCATCTAACATCACAGTCACGCTAAAGAGATGCAAAGAGATGTTTGTATGGCCCCCCGAAGGATTGTAGGAATTTCCAAATGGCCCTTGGCAGAAAAATGGTTCCCCGCCCCTGCTT
Organism: Allobates femoralis; assembly: GCA_033576535.1. Classification (NCBI taxonomy): domain Eukaryota; kingdom Metazoa; phylum Chordata; class Amphibia; order Anura; family Aromobatidae; genus Allobates; species Allobates femoralis. Next base: position 91,220,773 of record JARQOC010000008.1, read on the forward strand.
TAGAGCATTGTATTGTTCTTTGTTTAGCCTTTTTCTCCCCCCCACCTTGCAGGATGTATTAACCACTGGTTTCACTTTACTATTATAGCTGCTTTTGCATTTAGCTTTATTTAACATTCTGTAGGGATTTTCTCTGGTAGGGAGCGGCAAGGCGCAGTAATGAGGCAACACACGGGCTTTGAGTCCAACAAAACGTCAGTCTTTTATTCATACTTACCACTGGCTGTGGCAAAAAGGGAAAAACAACACATAAGATCTCCAACACTCAGGTTTTTTTCCTCCAGCCTAGCTGCTCTCTCACACAGACTGAATCTCCCTTATGCCGGTCTGATTGCTCCAGCTGATCCTGACTCACACTGACGGATGTTGGGTCTCGGAGTTGCGCCTACCAAAATTGTCACCAGAGACATTTAAGTCTGACAATTCAAGTCCCGGCGGCAAGTCATCCCCATCTCCGACCAACACTTCTATGGAACAGTTTTTCCCCTCAGCTATTGAAGGGGAGGTTATCCTGACCGCCAGTACCTCTTCCTCGGGGTCACCAGGTTCATGCCCCACTGCAGGAGAATGTAACCTGGTTGCCACCGGTGCCGGCAGTTGTCCACTGGTTGGGACCACTGTTGGCCATAGTACAGAGAATAAAGGAAAGACTCTTCCCAATATAAGTTCATAATGTAGATCACGTACAACCCCCACTTCATGACACCGCCTCCCCGCTGATGTATTTATTACTACTAGTGCCGTAGGGTAGTCTTTTGAGTCCTCATGTATACACAATACCCCAATACTTCGTCCCGTATACTCGCTGGGTTGTACCAGATTGGCTCATACCAAAGTCACGAGACTCCCCAAGTCTAGTAGGGCAACGGCTGGGGTGCCCTCCACAGTAACCTTACACAGATGTCCAGTACCGGGACCCTCCGAGGTGCCAGTTGCACAAATCAGATTGGCAAAATGGGATACGCAGTACCCACAGTTTGTGTCCATGGCCTCAGCCAGGTGAGGACAGTCAGCTCTCATATGGCCTGGCACCTGACACTGCCAACAGACTAAGGGGGTCATTTCTCCCCCGGACATGTCATGTGCAGGCTTTCTGGGCTCTGCTCAACGGGTCAAGGGTGGGGATTTAGGGACCTTTCCTGATGCCTTACGCTGAGCCCTCCCTGGAGCTCTTTGGTAGCCTCCTATTGTTCTATAAGATCCAACATCTTGAACGCATCATTAGGGGACGCCTGACCAACCCATGATTGGGGGGAGTGGGGCAAAACCCTCCAAAACTTATCGGACACTATGCGGTCTAGCATGGCTGCGGGAGACAGTACCTCAGGCTGCAACCACTTTTGCAGTAAGTGCAGCAAGTCATAATACTGGGATCGAGCCGGCTTGGTGGGGATAAACACCCACTGGTGTACCCGCTGGGCCCGGACTAACACATTTACCCCAAGACATGCCAGTGTCTCACCCTTGACGATGGTGTAGTCCCCGATCTGCTCCGGGGAGAGGTCTTGATAAGCTTTCAAAGGTCCTGGGGCCAGAAACGGAGCGATGACTTCTGCCCATTGGTCCCAGGGTAGTCTCTCCCTCTCGGCCACTCTTTTGAACACCTCCAGGTATGTTTCAACGTCGTCTGATTTCTCCATTTTGGGGATCGCCGTACGAACTGCTTTCCGAACATCATGAATTCCCCGCGGAGGCCCAGTTGTATGCGAGGTCGTGATGTGCTGTATCAACAGTCGATTGGTTTCCTGCTGCTGTTGATTGACTAACAGCTGCTGCTGCATAGCTTCCTGCTGCTGCTGCTGCTGCTGCAGCTTACGCAGGACCTCCTGTTGCTGCTGTGTAGCCAGCTGCTGTTGTTGCATGGTGTCCATAAGCCCTTTTAACGCAGCCACCATTTTGGCAGAGTCCTCCGACTGGATTTGCGCCGCGTCTTTAACCCAGGACATAAAATGAAGTCCAGAGTAAAAAAAAAAAAAAAAAACTGCACTGGCCTCACTGCATTGCCCGCATTCTCCACCAAATGTAGGGATTTTCTCTGGTAGGGAGCGGCAAGGCGCAGTAATGAGGCAACACACAGGCTTTGAGTCCAACAAAACTTCAAAACTGACCTGGAAAACCTGGAGCTTTAGGGAAAATCCAGGCCACGTTTTACCATGCTGGGAGCAATATACCTACCATCCAGCACTAGAACCTTCACTGCACCACAATTCTTATTCAGTAATTTATTCCTTGTGGATCATTTTGGTTATTGTCCATGTTGCCTCTGCTTACTGCATTTCCAGTGCTCACCTAGCTTGGTAGCTGGGTTGTCTATATACCTTTGAATTGTTTTATACTGTGTTGCTGTGTGTTTTGCTTATTAATAAAGACTTGTTTGTATTATAATTTTGTGGTTTGTGCATATCTTATATGCAGAGCCTTTTCTCCGTTATCGATTGTCTATTTTTCTCTGCATGACGTAGCACCTCTCTTTGTATTCTCTTTTGACGAGTTTAGTGCACCCTGTTTACATAAAGCCTTAAGGAAGGCAGTGCTTCCAGATAGTCTCTAATATCAGAAAATTTGAGCCCCAACTTCAGCACAAAATAAAGGCCACGTTACACACACAGATATCTGTTCAGATATTGGTCACAGATCTCTGGTTGCAGTGAAATCATGGACACATTGCTCCATTTGTACACAGCCACAAAATGGAACAATGTGACCTTGATTTCACTGCAACCAGAGATCTGCTAACAATATCTGAACAGATATCTGTGTGTGTAACGTGGCCTTCAGAGGTCAGAAAACAAGGTGTGGGAGGGGTGTAATATTTAAAAGGGCAAGATAGTAAAATAAAATTATATTTATTCACTTATATTGCATGATTAATTCCAAATTGCTTTACATACATCAGCAACACTACCGTTTGAGCTCACAATCTAAATTTCCAATCAGTATGTAATGTGTGAGGAAAGCAGAGAACACAGTGTAAACCCATACCTACTCCTTGCAGATGTTGTCCTTGGTGTGAAATGAATCCAGGACCCCAGCGCTGTCAGACTGCAGTGCTAACCATTGAGCCTAACTTTGCCAAAGACCTAGCCATAAGGAGATATACAGTATTTGGTACTGCCTAGAAACGTGTTGGATTGCCAAAAGACCTGGAAGATTTTATGAACAAATACACCATATTTTTTGCATTATAATACACACTTTTTTCCTCCAAATTTAGGAGGAAAGTGTAGGGTGTTACTTATAGTCCGAATGTAACGTGGTGGCTTGCTGTGGGGAGAAGGCAGCGGTGGACTGGTATTGCAGGGGGCAGAAAAGGGTCACCACTGCAGGAATCCAGCTGCTAGGGAAACCACGTGTTTAAAGTGCTATTGATGAGCCCAGGACAAGGGGTACTCGGATACCGGGCCTGGGTTTGATGGATTTAACTGGGGTATCACAGGTGGTCGGGTTCCGGGTCCGTGCCCTGGCTGTCATTTGTTAGATGGGGGAGGTATTTACAGGGGATAAAGAGTATGTGACGCCACCTGTGGATCCCAGTAATTTGGATACCGACGCAGTAGGCCGGCCGCTGAGGAGATGATGGGTGCAGCTAAGTGTGGTCCAGCTCCCCACAGGTGGAGCTTTTACCTCAGGGCAGCGGTAATGGAGGATGATGAGGGGGATGAGGGGAGTTGTTGTTCTTACCCCTCAGGTGAGATGCTGGTGATGCTGAGGCCCTTCGGGCACCGGTGAGAAGAATGACAGAGACCAGTTCAACTCCAACTCCACTTTACTGGGTCCCAGCAGATGTTAAGGTGAAACACGGTACAGCCTGGTTTAACGGGTGATTGTTGCCATATCAGGGTCCCCCCTATAGAGTCTCCAGATGTTCCTTTCTCAAGTCTTTTGGGGTCTAATTCTGTCCTTCTCTATCTTTCAGCAACCTTGCAGAGCTCTCCCGCCAGTCCCCTAGTCTCCTACGGTTTCCTTTACCGGTACGGACGGGAGCGGTAACTCCTCAGGAATCCGGGCCGATGCTCCTGTAATCTTGGACCTATTTCTGGGCCTGAGGGGCGAGGTACCTTCTTGTGGTGCTTACGACTACCCGGTCATTATGGGCCCGCAGTTTGTCGGCTTGCGGCCAGGGATAAACTGCTGACCGCCTCGGCTTCCCGTGTTGCCGGTGTTCCCCAGACTAAACCAGTCAGCACCAACCGGTTTTGGTCCGTCTCCTACTGTCCTGGGACCCCTCTTGGAGATGGGATCCCTCCTGTCGCAGGGCTGTCAGGCTCGTCCTGTCTGACTGCCTTCCCAGCACTAACTGACTAACTGTCACTCACGTCTTCCTGCACTAACCTAAGCTCCACCCCCTTTTGGACCTACTGAATTATCAATCCCTTACTCTAAGGTGGCCTAGTGTTGTGTGGAAATTCAGACTCCATAAGTTAGACCCTAAACCCACAACTTACAGAGGATCACATATGTTTGTAAAGTGTAATACCTCTCTGTGGCGCCTAGCCAGAGGGGCGCCACATTATAATATTCACTGCTCTTCGAGGGGGTCACCACGTCCACCTCTCAGCGCTGGCTTCTGTGCCGAGAAGTGGGCATGGGGATCAGAAAATTAATATTCGTTTACTTTAAACAGTGGACACATATGGCTGCTTCAGCTGCTGGATTCTTGCAGCAGCTGGGGAGATTGTGTGTCTGCTGTATAAGGAGGTGAAAGGAGCAAGAAATTGCTGTAGTCGTGCCTGTACCAAAGGGCGTGCTGAGTGCCCCCATCAGTGCAGGTCAATTGTAGGACATGCGGTGATGTAATGAATAGGGAGGTCTCTGTGCTGTCATGTGCTGCTCCAGCCTGCCCTCTTCATTACGTCACTGCAGGTCCTTAAAGGGAACCTGTCACCTGGATCTAAGCCCTCCACTATCACTACCTGTCCCTACACCTTCCTAGCTGCTCCCTATCTATCCCTCTCTGAGCTAAATCCGCCCTATAAAACTGCAGAAAAATAACTTATAACTTACAGCAGTCCCTGAGGCTGGGGACTGAGAAGGCGGCGCCAGGCTCCATTCTGCCCTCCTCCATGCAGCAGCACACGCCCCGCTGGGCGGCATTATTCTTTCTTCATCGCCGCCTCCTCCATTTGGAATCTCCTGCCTGCTTTACACCTATCATGTTGTGGTGATGCGACCTCCATGTGTCCCCTGACTGAGACACAGCATATGGGAGATTGTATCTTCTGCTCGGGAGCAGCACACACAGGGTGAGCTGCTACTGGAGCCAAGTGCTGATTGAAATCACTGACCCCCAGGTGTGCGGGTGAATAGGAGATGATATGTGCTGCCCTGGGCTGTGGGGAGGGGGTGGAGTGTGACAGGACAGCAGCAGGAGCTGCTGGGATTGTATGAGGTTCTACTCGGCATTGCCCCGGTGTAACAGGCCAGACTAACCCCCCCAACCAGAATATACTCGGGGTTAAAGTGGCCTAGGCCAGATTATACCCCTCCGTATACCACAGCAGCTGTAGATCAGGGCTACAAGCAACACATGGGGGCCCGAGGCAGCACAAAGTGGCCCCAGGCAGCAGAAAGTGGCCCTACGCAACATACAGGGGCCCCAGGCAGTGCTAGGGCCCCAGGCAGTGCACAGGGCCCCAGGCAGTGCACAGGGCCCCAAGCAGCACAAAGAGGCCCCAGGCAACATACAGGGGCCCCAGGCAGTACTAGGGGCCACAAGCTACACACAGGATCCCAGGCTACACACAGGGGCCCCATGCAGCATACAAGGACCCCAGGCAGTGCACGGGGCCCCAGGCAGTGCACGGGGCCCCAGGCAGTGCACGGGGCCCCAGGCAGTGCACGGGGCCCCAGGCAGTGCACGGGGCCCCAGGCAGTGCACGGGGCCCCAGGCAGCACAAAGTGGCCAAAGGCAGCACAAAGTGGCCCCAGGCAACATACAGGGGCCCCAGGCAACATACAGGGGCCCCAGGCTACACACAGGGTCCCAGGCTAGATACAGGGGCCCCATGCAGCATACAAGGGCCCCAGGAAGTACAAAGGGGTCCCAGGCAGCGCATGGGGGCCAGAGGCAGCACACAGGGGCCCCAGGCAGCACAAAGTGGCCCCGGGTGGCCCACTGCCTGGGGCCCCTGTATATTGCCTGTGGTCACTTTGTGCTGCCTGGGGCCCCTGTGTGCTGCCTGGGGCCCTTGTATGCTGCATGGGGCCCCTGTGTGTAGCCTGGGATCCTGTGTGTAGCTTGTGGCCCCTAGTACTGCCTGGGGCCCCTGTATGTTGCCTGGGGCCTCTTTGTGCTGCTTGGGGCCAATTTGTGCTGCCTGGGGTCCTGTGCACTGCCTGGGGCCCCTAGCACTGCCTGGGGCCCTAGCACTGCCTGGGGCCCCTGTATGTTGCATAGGGCCACTTTCTGCTGCCTGGGGCCACTTTGTGCTGCCTCGGGCCCCCATGTGTTGCATGGAGCCCTGATCTACAGCTGCTGTGGTATACGGAGGGGTATAATCTGGCCTAGGCCACTTTAACCCCGAGTATATTCTGGTCGGGGGGGTTAGTCTGGCCTGTTACACCGGGGCAATGCCGAGTAGAACCTCATACAATCCCAGCAGCTCCTGCTGCTGTCCTGACACACTCCACCCCCTCCCCACAGCCCAGGGCAGCACATATCATCTCCTATTCACCCGCACACCTGGGGGTCAGTGATTTCAATCAGCACTTGGCTCCAGTAGCAGCTCACCCTGTGTGTGCTGCTACCTAGCAGAAGATACAATCTCCCATATTCTGTGTCTCAGTCAGGGGACACATGGAGGTCGCATCACCACAACATGATAGGTGTAAAGCAGGCAGGAGATTCCAAATGGAGGAGGCGGCGATGAAGAAAGAATAACGCCGCCCAGTGGGGCGTGTGCTGCTGCATGGAGGAGGGCAGAATGGAGCCTGGCGCCGCCTTCTCAGTCCCCAGCCTCAGGGACTTCTGTAAGTTATAAGTTATTTTTCTGCTGTTTTATAGGGCGGATTTAGCTCAGAGAGGGATAGATAGAGAGCAGCTAGGAAGGTGCAGGGACAGGTAGTGATAGTGTAGGGGCTTAGATCCAGGTGACAGGTTCCCTTTAAGTAGACAACAAACTTCTTGGTTTCTAGCGTGGCTGGCTGGCAGGATCTCCTGACATGAGCACACATTGTAGTACAGTATATGAAAGCACTCCACTACTCCTGTGGTGAACTATAATTCCCAGCATACCATAGGATCTGCAGGACGTGCAGGGAGTTGTATACTGTGTGCAGGACTATTAGGCAAGTTGTATTTTAGAGGATTATTTTTATTATTGATCAACAACTATGTTCTCAATCAACGCAAAAGAGTCATAAATATCAAAGCTTAATATTTTTGGAAGTTGGAGTGTTTTTTTTATTAGATTTGGCTATCTTAGGAGGATATCGGTTTCTGCAGGTAACTATTACTGTGCAGAATTATTAGGCAACTTAATAAAAACCAAATATATTCCCATCTCAGTTGTTTATTTTCACCAGGTAAACTAATATAACTGCACAAAATTTTGAAAAAACATTTCTGGCATGCAAAAACAAAACACAAAAAAAATGAGTGACCAATCAGCCCCCTTTCTTTATGATGACACTCAACAGCCTTCCATCCATAGATTCTGTCAGTTGCTTGATCTGTTTGCGATGAACATTGCGTGCAGCAGCCACCACAGCCTCCCACACACTGTTCCGAGAGGTGTACTGTTTTCCCTCCCTGTAGATCTCACATTTTAGGAGGGACCACAGGTTCTCTATGGGGTTCAGATCAGGTGAACAAGGGGGCCATGTCATTATTTTTTTTTCTTTTAGACCTTTACTGGCCAGTCACGCTGTGGAGTAGTTGGATGCATGTGATGGAGCATTGTCCTGCTTGAAAATCATGTTTTTCTTGAACGATACGGACTTCTTCCTGTACCACTGCTTAAAGAAGTTGTCTTCCAGAAACTGGCAGTGGCCCGGGAGTTGTGCTTCACTCCATCCTCAACCTGAAAAGGTCCCACAAGTTCATCTTTGATGATACCAGCCCGTACCAGTACCCTACCTCCACCTTGCTGGCGTCTGAGTCGGAGCCCTTTACTGATCCAGCCTCTGGCCCATCCATCTGGCCTATCAAGAGTCACTCTCATTTCATCAGTCCATAAAACATTTAAAAAATCAGTCTTAAGATATTTCTTGGCCCAGTCTTGATGTTTTATCTTATGTTTCTTGTTCAAAGGTGGTCGTTTTTCAGCCTTCCCTACCTTGGCCATGTCCCTGAGTATAGCACACCTTGTGCTTTTTGATTCTCCAGTAATGTTGCAGCTCTGAAATATGGAAAAACTGGTGGCAAATGGCATCTTGGCAGCTTCATGCTTGATTTTCCTCAATGCATGGGCAGTTATTTTGCGCCTTTTTTGCCCAACACGCTTCTTGCGACTCTGTTGGCTATTTGCCATGAAACGCTTGATTGTTCAGTGATCACACTTCAAAAGTTTGGCAATTTCAAGACTTCTGCATCCCTCTGCAAGACATTTTTGGACTTTTCAGAGCCCATCAAATCTCTCTTCTGACCCATTTTGCCTAAGGAAAGGCATTTGCCTAATAATTAAGCACACCTTATTTAGGGTGTTGATGTCATTACACCACACCCCTCTTCATTACAGAGATGCACATCCCCTGATTTACTTAATTGGTAGTTGGCACTCAAGCCTATACAGCTTGGAGTAGGACAACATGTATAAAAAGTATCATGTGATGAAGATACTAATTTGCCTAATAATGCTGCACACAGTGTAGTTCTCTAATGGGATCTTATGGGTATGTGCGCACGGTGGGCGGGTTTGTGGCGGCGGCGGCTGGGCGGGACCCGACAGGAAGCTCCGGAGCCGTCCACCGGCTTCCTGTCGGGTATGTGCGGCGGGAGACGGGCGGGTTAGCGCCGGCCGTTCTGCAGCGGCTGGAAGCAGCACATGATTCTGCTTGCAGCCGCTGCAGAACCGGCCGGATTATAGAACAAGCTCATTCTTTGCTAACCCGCTGGGAACCCAGCGGGTTAGCAACGGATGAGCATGTGTAAACCGCCGCTGTGTGCACAGCGGGTGTCGGTTTACATAGGTTTCTATGTTAATCCAAACGCCGGTTTGGATTAACATAAATTTACATGAAATTTATGTAAACCGACCGGCGGTTTACACACCTAATCCGGCCCTAACCCGACCAGTGCGCACATACCCTAAAGCAGCACTTCAATGAGTTTTTTTCAGCGCTGGAGTGGTGATTTAAATATAAGCCCTGTGCCCCCATTCATGGACTCACCCTCCAGCGTCTTCATACAGTATTTTAGCGACACCACTCCGGTCGCACAGCACTATCATCTGCTCGTAGCTTCCAACGAAATAACATACTATTATATATAACTAGAAATAGGCCGATGCTATTGCATCGGGAGGGCAATGTCTGTGTCTGTGTTCCCTTGTGCGCTCTATCCTGTCTGTGCTGTCTCTTCCCTGTGCGCTCTGTGTTACCTATGCCTTTCTCTCCATTCTGGGTGCTCTCAGCCCCTGTGTGCGCTGTCTCTCCCTGTGTACGCTGTCTCTGCCTATGACTCTGCCTCCCCCTGTGCCTCTGCCTCCCCTGTGCCTTCTCCCTCCCCTGTGCCTCTGGCTCCTCTGTGCCTTCTGTGTCTCGTGTGCCGGCCTCCCATCACTGAGCCACCATACAATGCTCACCACTGAGCCACCGTATACAGTGGTAACCACTGTGCCACCGTATACAGTGCTAGCCACTGAGCCACCGTATACAGTGCTAACCACTGAGCCACCATATACAGTTACTAACCACTGAGCCACCATATACAGTTCTAACAACTGAGCCACCATGTACAGTGCTAACCACTGAGCCACCATACAGTGCTAACCACTGAGCTACCATACAGTGCTAACCACTGAGCCACCATATACAGTGCTAACCACTGAGCCACCAGATACAGTGCTAACCAATGAGCCACCACACAGTGCTAACCACTGAGCCAGCATACAGTGCTAACCACTGAGCCACCATATACAGTGCTAACCACTGAGCCACCATATACAGTGCTAACCACTGAGCCACCGTATACAGTGCTAACCACTGAGCTACCATACAGTGCTAACTAGGGATGGGCGAATCTACCCGTTAGGACTCGTTACTCTGCGAGTAGTAAGGAACTCGCAGGAGTCGGTACTCTACGAGTTTCCAAGCGATTACTCGCACAGTAACGAGTCCAATGCAAATCAATGGCAATCCTAGTTTTGTCAGAGTTTGCATTCAGTATTTTTCTCAGTTTCTAAACTCGCTATCACATCGCTGTCTATGTAGCTGGATTGTCCCCAAATCGTTTAAGCAATAGCACCGGTTCACAGATACCCGCTGTCAGCAGCGAGTCTTATGGATGAGCGAGTCTACGACTCCTGTATACTGTATTCGGGACTCGCTGAATACAGAATATGTTAATGTTCCGAGACAACCTAGCATGTTAGGTCAGAAAACTGTGAAGAAGGACAAGCATGTTAGCCAATCATATTCAGTAATGCCACAGCCCTGTTGGTTGTGGCATTACTATGATTGGCTGCTGTCCATCGTGATGCCTATGTCATGTATGACAGGCAAGGCTGTATATAAAGCTTGCCCCACCATTTTGGGCACATTCCTGTGACGATCTGAGCTAGTGCAGGGCGAGTAGCGAGACTTGGAGCAGATCCTAGCTAGGGAGTGTCAGTGAGTGTAGGAAACCCACCTCAAGATTCCTCACATTTAACCCAATCAGCTAATAACCCAAATAGTTAATAAAAAAAATCCTCTTCCGTCCGACGTAGTCCCAAATGCAGTGTCAGCTCTGCTACATCCCTCTACATAGACACACATGTCTATCCAGAGGGACAGCTGAGAAATGTCTTTGGGTTCACCTCAGGTGAACCTTGCTGTCAAAGCCCGAATCTCTGCTGCAGGCTCCGGAGATTACCGAGCGAGGACAGCAGTCCGTTTTCATTAAAAAAAAATTTTTTTTCAATATTCTTTAAAAGCCGGTGGCTTTTTGCGCTGGCTTTTAAAGAATAAAATGGGGAATTGCAGGTTTTTCCTCTGCTGCCAGACCCCTTATAGGGTCCAGCAGCACAGGAATTGCTGCAATACTCGTTCCCATTCATAACATGATCGCTAACTTGCAATGAGTAGCGAATTCTGACTCAGACTCGTTAGAGTCTAGCGATTCCGAGTTTTAGGATTCGCCCATCCTTAGTACTATCCATGAGCCATACACATGCTAACCTGACACACACAGTGTAACCACTGAGTCCATACAGTGCTAGCAATGAGCCCCATACGTGTAACATTAGCCATTACAGTGCTAACACTGAGCACACACTGCTAGCACTGACCACCATTACAGTCTAACCACTGAGCCACACACAGTGTACTATGAGCCACCATGCAGTGCTAACACTGGCCACAACATGCTAAGCCTGAGCCACCCTACAGTGCTAAGCACTGAGCCACAATACAATGCTAACCATTGAGCCACCATACAGTGCTAACCACTGAGCCATCACACAGTGCTAAGCACTGAGCCACAATATAATGCTAACCACTGAGCCACCACACAGTGCTAACCACTGAGCCACCACACAGTGTTAAGCACTGAGCCACAATATAATGCTAACCACTGAGCCATCATACAGTGCTAAGCACTGAGCCACCATACAGTGCTAACCACTGAGTCACCACACAGTGCTAACCACTGAGCCACCATATAGTGCTAACCACTGAGCCACCATATAGTGCTAACCACTGAACCACCACACAGTGCTAACCACTGAGCCACCACACAGTGCTAACCACTGAGCCACCACACAGTGCTAAGCACTGAGCCACAATACAACGCTAACCACTGAGCCACCATACAGTGCTAACCACTGAGGCTGCTTTAAATCTCTCGCCAATACCGCTGAGCAGCATGGTATTGGCAGCCGATTTAAACGTGACCTCAGCTGATTGGTCGCGCACTATTCGGCTCTCGACCAATCAACTGAGCGGTATTGGCGGGCAGATTTAAATCTCCCGCCAATACCGCATTGCCTCGCAGATTTGTCGCCGGTGACCACGCGGCAAGCAATCAGGGAGGCGCCTCGCGCCTTGGCGGGAGATTTGAATCGTGCTCCGCTCATTAGCTGAGCGGAGCTGGATTTAAATCTCCCGCCAAGGCGCGAGGCGAGATTTAATTCACGCGCCAAGGGCGCTGATTGGTCGGCGCTGGTGGCGGCGACCAATCAGCGCTCTTGGCGCTTGACTTAAATCGGGGCTCGCTGATTGGTTGCCGCTGAGCGCGAAGTCAAAATTGACAGCTCCCGGACCAAGCTTAGCTTCCAAAAGTGGGTCCAGAAGCAAGTGAGTAGTAGCCACCAGAGGCTAAGTATAATTGTCACTACTTTTAACACTTAAAAAACATTTTTTCAGTAACATGCGTTTTTCTCAGGTATGTGTCACATTGATGTCATATGGATGTCACATGAACATATCACACAGACAAACGGATGACACACACGGACACCAGATTGCCATTCGGAATTCAAAAACGTACCATGCAATAGATCCGCATTTTACATGTGTGACTCAAGGCCCAGTCTCACATAACGACGCATCAGCGATCCCGATCCCGATAACAATGCGCAGAGATCGCTGGTGCGTCGTTTACACATCGCTAGTAAGATGTCAAACAGGCATCTTACTAGCGATGTGAACAACGACGCACTAGCGATCCAGAATTATACCGAGGTTGTTGTGAATTTTCTTGCCATAGTATAGCATTGAGATCGTTGCTCATTATCTCTGTCAAACACAACAATGCGGTCCTCGACTGTCTGGGTCCTCCCGGACAGAACCGGACCAGATCACGCCGCAGTGTGAAGCGGCCCTTAGTGAGCACTTCTTTGCCAAGATAATCCATCCACCTCACAGGTGATGATGATTACACAGCATGATTATTGCACAGGTGTGCCTTAGGCTGGCCACAATAAAAGACCACCCTAATTGGCAGTATTACAATATTGAGGGGCTCTGGGGGGTCATTAAACAAGCCAGATTCTGGTGTGATGACCATTTTGCAGTCTGCCATCTGCCCTTTTGCAGTGAAGACTGGGATTCATTTGAGACGAGAACACAATACTAAAATGCCAGCCACCATTGAATGTGAGCAATCAGGTGGAGATCCAGATGGGGATGACAAGCTGCAGATGAGCTGAGATGCTCTCATAGCCAGGGTTCACACTTGGCCATCAGTTTTTGCAAAAGGCTCAAATACTGGAACCTTTTTTTAAAGGGTGTTTTTTGGCTGGTTTTTGACCCTCCTGTGCTGCTCTGCATTTTTTGGACTTTGTTTTTGGCATCAGGTTTTGGACTTAGAAAAAAAAGTGCACAAAATGATGCAAACACCTGATCCATGGCTCAAGTGTGACACTGGCCTTACAGTTTGTGCAGAAATTATGCAAAGCGATTGCTGAGCAGCTGTCTGGGTGACTGGTCTTAGGCCGGCTTCACATTGCGGGTCTGATCCAATCCGTGGCTGTCAGGGTGAACCTGACAGCCCCGGACCGGATAAGCACACAAAACTGGAGGGCCATATGTGCCCTCCGGTCTGGTGTGCAGCCGGACGCAGCTGTCTCTGCTGATGAATCAGGATCGCGGGGAGCTAGCCGAGGTCCTGAAATAACAGCGACATGCAGCCGCCAGTGTCCAGTTCCTGGATCCTCCCTGACCGGGGAAATCCGGCCCCAAAGGCTCCCATGAAAGGGAGAGCCTGATTGCCCCGGATCCGGGAGGATTCGGGAGAATTCGGGAGAATCCGGGATACAGCAATTTGCAAGCAATGTTTTTGTGTACGGTGAGAAAAATCCAATTTCTCCCGGATTCTTCTGGAGAGGATAGAAAGTGGATGGCAGATAGCTGCCATCCGGCTCCATCCGGCCCCATAGGATACCATGGGGCTAAAATTCGGTCCGGGGCTTTCTGGTTTACATTGGACAGCCCCAGATCGGATCTTGCTGCGGTGTGAAGCCACCCCTTAGACCAGATCTTGGAGGTGAAGATGCCGGATATGGAGGTCTTGGGCTGGTAGTTGTAAGACCGGTTGTATGTGTCGGGCCCCAAGGGACAGGGGTACTTGGTACCGGACCGGACGGTGCCGGGGAAGTCACTGCAGGCACTGCAGGGATCTCTCCTCCTGGCTGGTGCTGACAGGCTGGATCCTGTATGGGGGAGAATGGTGTGCAGATAGAGGCAGACAAGAGAGGCAATTCAGGGTTTTCCAAAGCTTTACTCTTCGTTGTTCAATCAGTTCATAGGTAATTTGCAGTTCTTACAAGTTACAGTACACGGGCACGTTCTCCCTCTCCGGGTTCCTTTTTGCTCTGCAGCCAGGCCTCTCTCTCTGTGACCCCTCACACAGTCTATAGTGTCCTTTCCGGGCTGTTTACAGTCTCCGTCTGTGCGGGTAGTGTGTGGTTCGCTGGACAGTATGGCGGTGACTCGGGCTTCTGTGAGTCCTAGGTGCGTCACTGAGCTGCCTGTCCTTAAGGGTAGGGATCTCAATCTGGAACTCAGACCCCTCGTCGTGTTGTCTGGGGATGCCGGGTGAACTACGGTCCCCTCTAGAGCCGACACTGTACTTTAGCCCAGCCTCCAGTAGTCCTCCAGCACGAGGTTCTACCAGGCTCCTTCCCTCTGTTCCTTTCAGTATCCTAGGAGGGACTTCTCTGCCTGCAGTCAGTGGCTTCAGCTGCTGTCTAGGGCACGGGTTCCATCGTCCCTCTCTGTTCTCTCACACTCCTGGTGGCATCAGCATTGGACGGGCTTTCTCTCCCCTCTGGCTCGCACTGGCTCAGTACGGATTCTGCGCTCCTGGCCTTGCACTCACAGAAAGTGTGATTGTCCTTCTGTCTTTGCTGTTCAGCCTGCTTCTTACTCACTTACTTCCTGACTGACTCCTTCACTCCTCCCCTTTCCTATATACTGTCAGTCACCTGACTTCTGGTGTTTGCCCAACCCACTTCTCTGATCCACCACCCCTCGATCTCATAGAGTTCTAATCTCGGGGCTGGATGTTACCTTCTCTGACACATGGGTTGTGTGGGCTGTGAGGGTGTTGGTGTAGGACACTACCTGCCTGGCTGCAGTTTCCTTTGTGGCCTCCTGGACGCAGGGGCGCCACACTCTCCCGGAGTTAATAGCGTGTCCTCGCGCTGCCCGTCATGGATCCCCCTGAAAACATTTTATTTTTCAGCAACAATAACATTAAGGATTCTTGGTTTCTTCCCATCCGGGAGGCACGATTCTTCAAACGTTACTTTAAATTAACTATTTACATTGGCTCATGGGTGTATCGGCTTAGGAGGCCAGGATTCTCGCTACACCACCCCCAGGCACTTGCTTTCCCTAACTTAATATACATGGGGGTTAATCCAGTTCCTCCACCCTTCTAGACCTTTACGTGGTCTAATGCTACAACGCATTTACTTTCTTTAAAACACACATTATAACTCTACTTTGTATCAAAAGTATAAAAGTTCTTCTTTCAAAAAGTGCAAAAGTTCCAAAAAGCAGTCAAAGTTCAAAGTTCACGATTCAAAGCAGTCACCTGCACCACGTCTCATGTGCAGCTGGTCATAAAACCAAAGGGGAGCACACTAAGGTGCTCAACTATATACAGGGAAAGTTTTTATCATATCATCGTCTATGATAGCAATGTTCAGTTCAAATAAAACATATATGAGACAAACAGGGGAATGCTAGCATTCATTCAGGTAAGGGATGGGAGCAATAAGGAACAATGCACATTCACACTTACAGTTTCTTTATCTGTTCTGATGCAGGACACGAATCTCCTATTAAGCCCATCATGTCGTCGTTAGCTTCATCCCGCTCCCACCAGCAACGGAGTTGCTCTCCCTTTACCTCTATCGTCTCAGGCGCTGGTAACAGGGGCTCCGGCAGGGATAACCACTTCTCCTCTAGGGCTCCGAGCGGGTCTGTCTCTTTCTTAGCAGCACGCGGTGCAGCACGTGGCACAGTTAAATCCACAAGGTTTCCTGTACGACATCCACCCCCGCTTTGCATGCGGTCACGGGTGTCGGCAACCCAGCCGGGTTGTGTAGTTACAGTCTCGTAAGTCTGCTGGCGATGATCAATGCTAAGCTGGATCCGGGTACGCTGCTCATGGATCCGGGTCATCTGCTGGGGCAGCAATCGCAATATACCCCTCCGGTATCTGGGACGTAGGGACACTCTCCACCTTCTGCCATCTCTCCACAGTCAATCAGGGTCTCTCCTCGGCCGGGTTCCTCCACTAAGTCGTTCTGTGGGCCCGCCGGGATCCCGTGTGGTCTTCCGGGTGCAGCGTTCTTCTGGGCGTCCTCCGCTTCCGTCCTCGTGTCTCTGAATGGCGACTGCTTCCTTTTTGGTTTGTCGTTCCGCCCCCTCCTGATGACGATTTCCTTCCTCGTCGGCTTGCTAGGAGGAGGGTCTAGGGGCGGAGGCTCTTCCTTCAGAGTGAGGGCTGGCTCTCCCGGAGTTAAGGGGAGCCAGGGCGGGTCCTTCTCTTCGCGCCATGGACCAGGCCGGCCCACGATGGGAGTTTCGGGAACGCCTCCTCTGCACATGGCGTTAATCTACCCTGGCCGCCATTAAGGTCAGATTTTGGTGGGAAAAGTCCAGAACATGTAGTTTAGGCGCACGGGGTCCAATTCTTTTGGACCGGGTTGATCCTGTTCGTGACGCCAGGTTGTCGATCCCACTGGGACGAGGGTACTCGGTGCCGGACCGGGTCTTTACTGGGGAAGTCACGGGTGGTCCTGGTCCGGACCGTGTCCCGGGCCCTGGCAAATAAAGGGGAATATTTACAGGGGATTGTCACTCGTGACGCCACCCACTTGATGCGGCCAGTGATGGGGCCGCCGCTGCTGCAGAACCTCCGGGGGTGATGGGATGGCAGCGGAGATGGTGTAGTTCCAGTGGGAAGAACTGTATCCCCCGGGGCAGTAAGGGTTAAGTCTATGGTGAGGTTGTAGCACACTTACTTTCAGGCACTGCAGGGATCTCTGCTCCTGGCTGGTGCTGACAGGCTGGATCCTGTATGGGGGAGAATGGTGTGCAGATAGAGGCAGACAAGAGAGGCAATTCAGGGTTTTCCAAAGCTTTACTCTTCGTTGTTCAGTCAGTTCACAGGTAATTTGCAGTTCTTACAAGTTACAGTACACGGGCACGTTCTCCCTCTCTGGGTTCCTTTTTGCTCTGCAGCCAGGCCTCTCTCTCTGTGACCCCTCACACAGTATATAGTGTCCTTTCCGGGCTGTTTACGGTCTCCGTCTGTGCGGGTAGTGTGTGGTTCGCTGGACAGTATGGCGGTGACTCGGGCTTCTGTGAGTCCTAGGTGTGTCACTGAGCTGCCTGTCCTTTAGGGTAGGGATCTCAATCTGGAACTCAGACCCCTCGTCGTGTTGTCTGGGGATGCCGGGTGAACTACAGTCCCCTCTAGAGCCGACACTCTACTTTAGCCCAGCCTCCAGTAGTCCTCCAGCACGAGGTTCTACCAGGCTCCTTCCCTCTGTTCCTTTCAGTATCCTAGGAGGGACTTCTCTGCCTGCAGTCAGTGGCTTCAGCTGCTGTCTAGGGCACGGGTTCCACCGTCCCTCTCTGTTCTGTCACACTCCTGGTGGTATCAGCATCGGACGGGCTTTCTCTCCCCTCTGGCTCGCACTGGCTCAGTACGGATTCTGCATCCTGGCCTTGCACTCACAGAAAGTGTGATTGTCCTTCTGTCTTTGCTGTTCAGCTTGCTTCTTACTCACTTCCTGACTGACTCCTTCCCTCCTCCCCCTTCCTATATACTGTCAGACACCTGACTTCTGGTGTTTGCCCAACCCACTCCTCTGATCCACCACCCCTCGATCTCATAGAGTTCTAATCTCAGGGCTGGATGTTACCTTCTCTGACACGTGGGTTGTGTGGGCTGTGAGGGTGTTGGTGTGCAACAATGTCCTACCTGCCTGGCTGCAGTTTCCTTTGTGGCCTCCTGGACGCAGGGGCGCCACATATGTACTTCCAAATTCTCTGAAACGCCTTTGGAGATAACTTATAGTAGAGAAATTAATATTCAATTCAAGGGCAACAGGTCTGGTGGACATTCCTGCCGTCAGTATTCCAATTGCAAACTTCCTAAAAACCTGTAACATCTGTGGCATTGCGCTGTGTAATACAACTGCCCATTTTAGAGGGGTCTTTTATTGTGGCCACTGGCCAGTTTAATGCACACCTGTGCAATAGTCATGTTGTCTAATCAGCACCTGTGAGGTGGATGGTGGATTTGAAGTGGTGCTCAATAACACAGATTTAGACAAAATTGTGAACAACACTTGTGAGAAATGCGTCACCCACTAGAAACACATAAGGATGGCAATCAGAAGACCAAGGCCAGCGACTACACATCAGACCACAACCCCACACCCCTTCTTTCTGGGTATAGTAACAATCTTTTTTTTTTTTTTACATTATGCAGATCGACCTGGGCACTTATATACAGTATTCTAGTATGCTACATATAAGGCCTTACCGGAGGTGACTGCAGCTTATATTCGAAAAAAACTAATAAAAAGTGGACTGTAAATTGCTAATTATCACAATTGTAGGAAAGGACCTGGACAGCACTTGTAAAATATACATAAATCTACAGTATTGTGGCTAAGCAAAAGACCACAAAACTGAGCACAACAGTCTGATCAGACTGAATGAAGCCCCCTGCATGTCATGGTGAACTTCTCAGTGGGTTCCTGACCTTAAAAGTGTGGCTCTGTGCGCTAACCACAGCCACAACGATATTGCACCAACAGGGAGAGGGACTCTCATGCTGCAAGGCTGAGACCCCATGACTCCAGGCCACACCACCCCACAATAAAGGCAGCACATAACAATGGCCTCCCAGCACCAACACCAAGTACAAGAAATCTCAGTTTAAGATCCTTATATTCAGCTTTGTAAATGTTCCCTTAGCCACAGAGGATCAATGTGTGATTTTTGGATGGGTGGTTCATGCCTTTACTCTACAGTTATTGTAAATCACTAATTCATTGTTTTCATTATTTGTTCTCTTCTGAAACTACACAAGAGACATCAATAGACAAATGTCTGGGCATCCACCTGTTTTACATTACCTTTCATTACAGCTCAAGACTTGAAAATAACGGTTATCCTCACATTATAAAGTGGAGCAAAATTCCCTAATTATACTATTTAATTAAAATATCATAGATGAGAATTGTACTGAAATACAAGTTTAAAGTGCAGCATGCAGATATTTAAAGTGAATAGTTTTTCAGGTTAAAGGGGTATTCCCATCTCAAAGATCCTATATAAAGTAGGTGTTATAATAATATTAGCAAATATCTACAATTAGAAATATAATATAGATCTCCTGAATATCTGTCCCTTACCTCACATGCAGGGCATTATAGCTTAGGTATCCATGGTTACCTAACTGTCACTATATGATTGGTCATAACCATGGATACCTAAGCTGTAATGACCTGCATGTGAGGTAAGCGACAGATAATCAGGAGATCTATACTATATTTCTAATTGGAGTTATTTTCTATTATTATTATTATTACATCTACTACATATTGGGACAGGATCTTTGTGATTGGAATAAGCCTTTAAAATTAACATAAATATGATTATTCCTCTTATATTTGATGAATATGTATAACTGGTAATGGGTAGAGCACACAATGTCCTTTCAAAAATTGGATTGCCACTGTCATGAAAAGATGACAACATTTTTTAAAAAAATATTTATTAACAATCTGATAATAAAACAATATAAATAGATATAAAAATTAGGAACTAATATTACATTTTTACAAAATTTGCTAAATTCACAAATGTTTCACTGGGACTCATCATCTGTTGTGAAGCCATGGTTAACATATGATACAGGTCCATTATCTTCAGAGTTGGTGTTGTGGTGCAGGTCTGCCTGGTTAATAGACCCATTTATTTGCTTTGTGATATCTTCTGTGGATCCAGAGAATCCCCCATTAATGAGACCATTCTTGTACTTCTTCTGCACTTGATGCTAATATTTGTAAAACCTGAAAAATATAAGAATTTGTGTTAGCAAAGGAGTTTTCTGATTTCTCTATATATTGACATGTTTTTCACACTTTTCTTCCCAGAATTATTGCTGTAGATTTAGATAAATCATTCACCCTATCAATACAGTGGACTTTAGTGATGAGTGCTGTAAGGATCTGTAATTGAAAAACTGACACTGGTCTAGTATTCTTAAAAAGGTCCTGGTGAGTTGTGGCCTTGGGGAATACAAGTTTCTTTATTATAAACTAGCAAAATCACTGCTCATGGAATATGACATGATTAAATTGTTGGTTAATTTCATAAGAGTCAAGTTGTCTATAACAACCAATCAGAGCTCAGCTTTCACTTTACCTCAGCAGCTTCAATGCTGAAAACTGTACTCTGGTTGTTATACGCAACTAGAACGATGGCCCTTTCACATCAGCGTTTTACGCTGATGTGCGGCAGATCGGCAGTTGGCACTGCATTAGAAATGCATAGGGCTTGCCGGATTCGGGACAAGTTGGCCGTTAGGCGGCAGATCCGGCAGATGCAGCAAAATGATGATGTGAAAGGAGCCTCAAGGCCGCTTTACACATCGCGATATCGCAACGCAACTAGATAAAAAGTCACGTGGTACGGGCGTTGCAGTTTTTATCGTTGTTGCGTTGTGACGTGTAAATGGGCGATGCGAAAACGATGCAACTACGATATCGTTTTGGTATTGTGCATGCTCTTCAACCGTGCAATATTGGCTGTGCGATCTGCCATGATTGTGCTGTGTGACAACGCAACTACGATTTGGAGCGCAACTTCCCCTATTCACTCCAATGTTAAATGATCATTCCCTGGGTTGCTCGTACGCAGTGCAAAGTATGGCGTACACATCGTAGTTGCGTTGCCTGCCAATATCTCCCTGTGTGATATCTACTATGCGATCTGGGACAAGTGCCAAAAACGTGCGCGCTCCCGTGAAATCGTACGCAATATCGGAACGATATTACGACGTGTAAAGCGGCCTTTAGGTCCCAGTTACTAATTGCACTAATTGTTGCTATAATTACAGACTTTAGAACGACTCATCAGTTTGACCCACATTACTAACTATATGTTTTAAGAGTGACTGTTTGTGGGCAGCCTCACTTTTATTCTTTAAGACACTTTGGGCAAAAACTGTGTCGCCAGCTTCAATGCTGAAAGCACTGCCAATGGAAATGTACTGCAGATGGCATACACGTGGGAAATATTAATTTTATTATATGTTCCTTTAAAGAACATATCAATTAGTGAATGGAATAACTGTGCAAAAATGTATAAAAGATAATAATAATACTGTATTAGAATAGCTGCATTTATTACCTGTGACTTGGGAACGATGCCAACTCTAAAGAATGCGATGTTACCAGTTTCTATTTTTGTGCAATCTACCACAGTAGAAGCAATATTTTCAGGAGACGCCCCATCACACAGTACACCGTCAACCTAAAAGAAAATAGACACTTTTACCTTTTGTTTTTTAACTTGTAAACTGTGACTGGCTACATATACATCCATCCATATTGACCTTATCTCCTAATTTTGCATAGACTTGATTGTGATGAGTAGTGTCCGCTTCCCAGAGGGATTGGCTGATGTGACTGCAATTGGGCCGACCTACACATGAACAGAGTTTAATATTAATTGTTCTGCAGCTTTTTTTTTTAATGTTTTTAAGTGTAAATTTCAATTTTTTGTAATCTGTATGAACAAACATATTATTTCACTACAGTTTGGATATGCTTAGATGTCAGTAGCCTTTCCTTTACCATATCAATTAGGTGAGTAGTCACTGAGCAGTCTGGTATCCGGATGGCAATGCTCTGAGCTGTTCCTATGTATTTTGCAGAGTCCCGAGCACCTAAAACATCCAACCATGGTCCTATGAGAAAAATAGATTTATTAACATTTTAGGTAAATTCTGGTGTGAAACAAAAAAGGAACATGAGAGAATTGTGTTATGTAAGGACGTGTATTAAATCTATTGCATGTGGATCTGGAGGAGATGACTATTTCATGTACATGCAGTAGGTCCTCACCTCTTGGGATCACAAGACTGATGGATGATGGCCAAGCCGCTTCCATAAACTCCCAGAGTAAAGGATGGAGCAAATGTTTAGCAGGTTCTAATTGCTGTAGGCTTGATATCCACAGAGACATTGGGCGATCCTGAGCCTGACGTTTTGTCCTTTAAAAGGGTAAAGCTCATTAGAGAATTGTCTGTTACTGTTTACAATATGTAGAAATAACTTTACTTTTATGTCACACTTACTTTACTATCAAACAATGATAACAAAAAAACAAACAATTTGTTGTATTTGGATTTTCTATTGTTAGTTGATATAGGAACATAATAGATTAAAATAACACAATCTGTGATCTTCCTCTCCTTGTAGGCCTGCCATATTCTTAATGGCAAATCTTCAGGGTTCTGCACATCACATATTTTTCACTTTGATATTCTTTACATCACTGTGTCAGATAGCCCCGCAGGTAATAAATAATGTACTGCAGTGTTCCTTCAACTATAATAATGCTACTTTCAGACAACTCATCAAGCACTGTGTTGTAGCTGCACCTACTTGTATGCCCTCTCCACTGCTTCCGGGTGATTACAAGCTGCCACCAGCACATACACCGTGTCAGTAGGTATGCCACATATCCCTCCATTTTTCATGATTTCTAAAAAAGCAGGAACATTACAATGATATTTATGTAAGTTTTCTAATGAAACGTTAGTTAGTTGCCTCCCACATCATTTTACACAAAGTAAACTTCTTAAAAAAGTTAATATTATCTTTCACTTATATCTTACCTGCAATTTTTTGGACTGAGCTGGTCCTTGTAGAAATCAAATGAGGACACTTAGATCTGTCATTGGTGAAACCACTAATTTTGATAATGGGGCTGCCAAATGGTATCAGGGGAGCCTCAAAAGTGCTATTGTGAAGAGTCGAAAGAAATAAGTAGAATCCAGCAAGGCCAAATATAATTGTAACAGCGATATCATAGCCTTGAGGGAGCACATTGATTGCATCAAGAAGAAAGCTGATTAAGATAAGTTGAAAGGTGAGAGAATACACAAACCAGGCTTTAGTTAGGAAAAGTGTGCTGAAAACAATAAAACTATTAAAGAGAATGAAACATATGATTCCTACAGCTGTGTTGAACCCTCTGCTTGTGCTATAGATACCACTATACCTGGAAATTCCCCAGATCACCCACATTACCCCATACAGAATGAAAGCACTGCTTTCTAGTGTCTTGCCACGGGAGAAAGCTACAGACCCACAGATAAGATTATAAAGTCCTCCAGCAACCACAACCCATGGCAAGACAACTGTAACTAATGGTTCACCCGAGTTCCCTGGCACCGTCATGGCAAAGGCAGCCAAAATATTGCATGCATGAGCAAGGATTTCTGCATCGCCATACTTTGAATAACCTAGATACGGTTCATTTATATGTTTATATTGACGGAGCTTGAAATTGTTATTACTGATGAATAGTTTCTTGATAATGCCCTCACCTGTTGGAATAGTTGTAGGAGTCTTTGCATTGTATAAAGTGATGAGAACTATTATGGCTGAAATAATGTATATTGCAATATTAACTCCCTGGGGTCCGCCATGAAAAAATCCTTGTGGGTTAGAAGCTAATGCAATGCAGTAGGCCACATAAAACAATAGATATATGGCTTGTATAGGGCTTTGAATACTTGTAAACAGAGTGAGGACAAAAAATAGTATGGCGAAGACCACCAAGAATGGAAGTGGGTAATTTAATTGACTTGTGTTTAAAGACTGATCCAGTAGAGAGTAGCCTTCAGCATATCTCAAAATGGAAAAAAAGGCAAAATGTGTAGCTTCTTGCATGTGATAATTACGGTATGAAAATATACAGATAACTGTCTGATAGACCGCCGCCATCCACAGCCATGCTACCTGACCAACAAAAAGACTACTGGTTATTCCGAGGAGTCTGCAGCCAAACACACTAGAGGATACCATGTTAAGAATTAAACAAGCAGCTATGAATGCCACCTTACTGGAACCATCAGAACCTTGCTCATTGCCTTTGTTAGCTATGTCTGTTCCTGGTAATATAACCTGCCCTTTGGTGATGCTATTGAGAGTCCGACCACCAATGAAGTATATCCCAAGAAGCACAACTATAAGGTAATTACATGCAATTGCCGAGGGGCCTATTCTAGTATCATAAAAGATGACTATTTCATGAATGCTGGAAAGAGAAAGAGTAACAGACATCAAAGCAAGAAGAATTTCCTTCTGAAGGATCCCCACTATACCAATAATAAGCAGCCCCAGGAAAAATGCTCCTAAACCAGGAACTATTGCATTTCTCATATCAGAGATACTGATGACATTGGTTCCCCTCAGGATCAGGTTGACGCCATATCCACACCATAGAGCTGACACGGTCCAGTAAAATGAGACCCACAGTGATACATTTCCTCGTACTTTCCGGATTCCTATTATGCAAATGACAATGAATATATAAAATAAATGTTTTTTTATTCAATATTTTCAATAATGGGATATTTGTTAATATTAAGATATCAGATAATTTTATAAGGTAATATAATTACTACATAAAATCTACATTTCCTACTCCGTCCGTACTCTGCCTTCTCTTGTTTGCCTCAGCAGCCTGATAACGTATTGTACATGAATGGCTACCTGACAATGTCCCTATGCGACCTATCAACAGGCTGCCAAGGTGATCAAATATGTTGGGTCAATAAAGGGTTGATTTTAAGGGTGATTTGAGTCTATTGATGTTTAAAGGGATTCTGCCACCAGGTTTTTACTAACTAATCTGAGAGCAGCATGATATATGAACAGATACCCTGATTCCAGTGATGTGTCACTTACTGGGCTGCTTGCTGTAGTTTTAGAAATTCATAGTTTTATCATCAAGGGATTATCATGAGTGGACTTGTAAATCTGCTTCCATGTAGTCTTCTGTATTTATAAGCTCTGTATGTACCCTCCTCTACCACTGATTGGTAGTTTTCTGCCTATGCACAGTGTACAGAGAAATTGCCAACCAGTGTGTGTATTGCAGTTATACAGAGCTCAACATCTCAACATTCAGAGAACAGGTAGATGTGCAGAAGTGGTAGATTGATACCGCAGAAGCAGCCCGGTAAGTGACACCACTGGAGTCAGGGTCTCTGCACCTATATCATGGTATTTGTATGTTATCTTAATATGAGTTACATTATCACATTTGTAATGAAGAACATTTTATTGTTATTTTTGTATAATGTGTTTATATATAATTTCAATCAAACTTGCTCTTCCTCATCTATTTCTGTAAGTGCCATTCCTTATATTGAACAATGAAGCATACATTAGAACATATCCATCCCAGGTTGTGGTGCATTATAACATCAGCTCTCATTCTACCCCGAATCTCTCCCAAACACTAAAAAAGTGATTCAGTGCAAATTAGTATAAAGTTTTCTGTTTTCTAAGCTGGTGTGCTGGACTGTCCCCAGAAAACTGGGACATATGGAAAGTATGGAAGTAACACATGAACAATCCTGGAAGCTGGGTGCAGTATGATACTGTTGGGATTAAAGTTCTGTAAGCTCCAGATACTGAAATATATTATTTATCGTGTTATCATTGTCCTTTGTGTCATATTCATTTGTCATGTCTTCATTGATTTACAGCCCTATCATTCCTCTATAATAATTGCATGTTCATACAGTCATTTCTTTTCGCTCTGACTTGTAACATGCACTTTTCTGTTTCGGAACCTGATTTACTTCTATGCAAATAACTTTACAGCTTCCAGCCAATATTTACTATATAGTTTCCATTCTACCTATATTGCTATTGACAGACAACATGCTGCATTCATCTGTGCAGCAAAAATGCAAAATATACTTGTGTGTGTCCCTTAAGGATTGATGATTTGATATGCACAGGCGCCTATGCAATGCTCATGAAAGATATAGAATATAATACACATAATGCCCAACACCTGTTGAACTTTAAGAAAAAGCTGTGAGAATGGCCAGACGCCGCTCACTTCCACATTGGTAGGAGAGGGGGCTGATGACGTCACATCTACACATACCTGCCAGGACATGGGCATAGGTATCATGCACCTGTCCTATTTTGATGGACAAGCATGCGTACCAGTAGGGTTGTCCAGACATAACGTCATCATTGTCGTTCACCTACTGATGCGGAAGTGAGAGGTGCCAGAAAACCCTCTTAGGCCAGGGCACACTTGCGTCTGCAATCCAGTTACCGGATCCAGTTTTTTCATTTTGAGATGTTGAAAAACGCATGCGTTAACGCACCCATAGACTCTAATGCAAAAAACGCATTGCAAAACTGTGCAAAAGTGCAATCTGTTTAACGCATTGTCGTTTTGAGAAATCTGTTTTTAATAGGGTCTGCAACGTTTTTTGGTGCATTTTCAAAAACACATGTGTTTTTATAAAATGGGGGTCTATGGGAAACGCATGCATTAATGCAAGGGCTAAAAATGCCTCCAAATTGACAAGGAACAAAACTGGATCCATTTAGCAAATGCAGGCTCCCAAGTGTGGCCCTAGCCTTAGGCCAACAAATTCTGTAAGTGGATCCCTACCTGTGTATCCTAAAATTGCTGCCAATATAAGGAGGAGGATGCCAAGGGCAGTGGCGGGTATAAGAGAAGAAGATGCTCCAATGCTGTAATGCTGTATTGATAGAAGTAAACTCCCTAAAACAGAAGAATAAAACTCATTAAAACTTAGTATAGTATAGTTATAACCTTATAATAATTTAGATTAATTTGGATATATACAAGAAGGGAACAAGTTAAATCAACATCCCCTACCTGCACTAATAGCCAGCACACCAATGCTGAGGTACAGCGATTCTCCTCTGCTCTTAGACTCGTTCATGGCTGCTGGAGTTTTCTGACTTTCTGAGAGTCATGAAGAACCTGATCTTCTTGGGAGTCTTTATACTACATGATGTCATCCTCCCACCCACAACCAGTCCACACCACACAATAGATTTCCTCATCTCAGACAGCTCTCCTATCCATTTCCTAAGGCTAAAGGAAAGGATACAGGTTTATCCAGCTCCGATACATTGCTTGTGCTGTGTCCGTGCAATAAAAGTGATGTCACTATGACACTATCTAATTTACTCAAATAATTAGGGTAATATTCTGCTCTCTATATACAGCACACCCTGTCCTCGATGTATATAGTTCCTTTCCAGCAGTAATAATTAGCATTCCTGGTCTTGGTCTAGTAGAAATGCTCTGATGTCACAGTGTGGTACAATATCACTAGTCTGAAAATAGCTTCTATCCTCTCATCGCCTAGTAGAATATTAGGTTTTGTTTCCTGGTAGTAGACATTTCAGGAAAAAACCTATTATGTTTTGTGAAAGCATTACTGTAGGAAACCCAGCAACCTCTCCAGGTAATCCCAACCTGTGGTCCTCTAGACACACATCAGGGCTACTACTCTGCTTGAGAAAGAGTCATTATTTTGAACATTGCATGGAAGGACATAGGTCAATGAATATGTCTACCCTAACACACATTATAAAACAAGACATCTATATTTACTAAACTCCGACACTTCCCATTTATGTGATAACTAGATGTTGGCCCAATTCTAACACATCGGTATTCTAGAATATGTATGTAGTTTATTGTCTAGTCTGCCTTTTAGCATGTAAAGCGCCATGGAATATAATGGTGCTATATAAATAAATAATAATAATAATAATAATATTTGTAAGGATTTAAAAATAATGCAATGAACACACAGGATTTTCCCCAATCAGCAACACGGCTTCGTTCAATATATCAGCACGTGCGACACCTCACCAGCGATCAGTAAGGTACCGCCACACTTGGTGACGCTCCAGCGATCTCGACAAATGATGCAACCTGGTAGGGATCGCTGGAGCGTCAGTACGTGGTTGCTGGTGAGATTGTCACACTGAGCAAGATCTCTAGCGCCGATCAGGGTACTTCAATAGCGAGCTGGTCTGCTACCAGCTGCGTCACCGCTCACCTCCGTGACAGGATCAGCAATCTCACAGCGGATGCCTGGTCGTTGCTGCGTGTCATACTGAGCGAGATCGCTAGCGCCATTTGCGCTACTTCCGCTGCGAAAAGCCAGGAGATGACCGGCGTCAAGGCTGCATCGCCGCTGACCTCTGTGTGGCAGAAGATGACCCGCGGCTACCGTTGGGAGATCAGCGCGCTAGTGCCGCTGATCTTCCGAAGGTAGCAGTGGCGTGCGTGGTTCAAATCCTGTGCCAATTCGCGGCCGGACTGCGCCTGTCGCTGATTGGTCGCCGCGCTCGATGCAGGATTTCCGTTACAGAGAGACAGACAGACATGATAAGACAATTATATAGTAGGGTGGTATCCCGAGTGTCGCTATATGGCTGGGGTTCCATTCTCAGCAAGAAAAGTGGGATGATTTTTTTCTCCATGTGTTTGTCCTTATGCAATCCTTAATTTTTTTTACTCAACAGCTTATTTCCAGGAAGGACTTGTTCTGCAGAAAGTAACACAGATCCATCTGTGACCGGTCCCTTCTCCAGCAACTTCCCCACTTTTTACCTCGTTAATACACTGCCACATGAAGAAGAAAAGCGACATAGTGTCGCACTTTCATCCCTTCCCACACAGTAACAGTATTCACAAAAATAAAATATATTACAGAAGGGATATTTCCCTTTGTGACCCGTTACACAAGTAATGGCTACCTCTGTGGTCCCTATACAGTATTAATGGATAAATCCACAATAACAAAATTCCCCATACAATAGTAATGCTTTATGCTACAATACAAAAGTAATGCACTGGCACCAATACAGTATTAACAGTACATCATTTCTTTCCCCCGACAGTAATAGCTTCCACATTTTATGCCTCAATACAGTTGAAACATCCATAAATTAATAAATAATGATGTATGGGCCACAACGTGGAATATTACTAATGTCACCCAATGGAGAGTGATACCCTGATGAAGCCATATTATAGGGCGTAACGTAAGGGGTTTGTTTGCTACCTCCACCCTTATTTTTTATGCTCTTTTCCCCCGAACTGTATATTTTTCATAGCTTGGTTGCTCCTTGGTATCACATGCCTTGCACGTTAATTGTGTACTCTGAATTAGAAAGCTACTATTATTTTTAATGCGCGTTATATGCCCTTTAACCATATACAGTACGTGGTATGTTTTTCTATGCATAGTACATATATCTGTATATTGGGCACGTTCTGATACATTTGTAAGCCCTCTACAGTAGTTGCATTTATCTGTGCGCTCACTATATACGGTATGTACAGTTGTGGCCAAAAGTATTGACACCCCTGCAAGTCTGTGAGATAATACTCAGTTTCTTCCTGAAAATGATTGCAATCACAAATTCTTGGGTATTATTATCTTCATTTCATTTGTCTTCAATAAAAAAAACACAAAAAGAATTGTCCTAAAGCCAAACTGGATCTAATTCCACACCAAACATAAAAAAGGGGATGGACAAAAGTATTGGCACTGTTAGAAAATTATGTGATGCTTCTCTAATTTGTGTAATTAACAGCACCTGTAACTTACCTGTGGCACCTAACAGGTGTTGGCAATAACTAAATCACACTTGCAGCCAGTTGACATGGATTAAAGTTGACTCAACCTCTGTCCTGTGTCCTTGTGTATACCACATTGAGCATGGAGAAAAGAAAGAAGACCAAAGAACTGTCTGAGGACTTGAGAAACCAAATTGTGAGGAAGCATGAGCAATCTCAAGGCTACAAGTCCATCTCCAAAGACCTGAATGTTCCTGTGTCTACCGTGCGCAGTGTCATCAAGAAGTTTAAAGCCCATGGCACTGTTGCTAACCTCCCTAGATGTGGACGGAAAAGAAAAATTGACGAGAGATTTCAACGCAAAATTGTGCGGATGGTGGATAAAGAACCTCGACTAACATCCAAACAAGTTCAAGCTGCCCTGCAGTCCGAGGGTACAATAGTGTCAACCCGTGCTATCCGTCGGCGTCTGAATGAAAAGGGACTGTATGGTAGGATACCCAGGAAGACCCCACTTCTTACCCCGAGACATAAAAAAGCCAGGCTGGAGTTTGCCAAAACTTACCTGAGAAAGCCTAAAACGTTTTGGAAAGTAAAGCTTTTTGGGCAAAGGCATCAACATAGAGTTTACAGGAGAAAAAGAGAGGCATTCAAAGAAAAGAACACGGTCCCTACAGTCAAACATGGCGGAGGTTCCCTGATGTTTTGGGGTTGCTTTGCTGCCTCTGGCACTGGACTGCTTGACCGTGTGCATGGCATTATGAAGTCTGAAGACTACCAACAAATTTTGCAGCATAATGTAGGGCCCAGGGTGAGAAAGCTGTGTCTCCCTCAGAGGTCATGGGTCTTCCAGCAGGACAATGACCAAAAACACACTTCAAAAACCACTTGAAAATGGTTTGAGAGAAAGCACTGGAGACTTCTAAGGTGGTCAGAAATGAGTCCAGACCTGAATCCCATAGAACACCTGTGGAGAGCTCTAAAAATGGCAGTTTGGAGAAGGCACCCTTCAAATATCAGGGACCTGGAGCAGTTTGCCAAAGAAGAATGGTCTAAAATTCCAGCAGAGCATTGTAAGAAACTCGTTGATGGTTACCGGAAGCGGTTGATCGCAGTTATTTTGGCTAAAGGTTGTGCAACCAAGCATTAGGCTGAGGGTGCCAATACTTTTGTCTGGCCCATTTTTGGAGTTTTGTGTGAAATGATCAATGTTTTGCTTCATTTTCTTTTGTGTTTTTTCATTTAAGACAAATGAAATGAAGATAATAATACCAAAGAATTTGTGATTGCAATCATTTTCAGGAAGAAACTGAGTATTATCTGACAGAATTGCAGGGGTGTCAATACTTTTGGCCACAACTGTAGGTGCTGTCCCTCTCTATGGCTGTGCTCAGCTCTATGCATATTGGGAATTCAATTATTGCTTTATTGTAAGCCTTTGTGGAAGCATTTATATATTGTACTAGATGTGGGCCGGATCCTAATTCATTGGGAGGATGGTGTCTGTGTACTGTCTCTCCTCTCTGTGCCGTCTCCCCCTGTGTGCTGACTCTACCTTGTGCCTTTCTCTCCACTCTGTGCTGTCACCCCCATGTGCACTGTTTCTCCTGTGTGCGATGTCACCCCCATGCGTGCTTTCACCCCCCCCGGGCGCTCTGTCACCCCTGTGTGCGCTGTGTCTCTCGTGCGCGCTGTCTCCCCCGTGCATGCTGTATCCTCCCCATGCATGCTATCTCCCCCCATGCGCAGTGTACCCCTCCCGTGCCTGTCTGTCCTGTGTGTGCTGTCCGTCTTGTCTGTGCTGTCTCCCCCACACGCTATCTTCCCCCCGTGAGTGTTCATCCCATCTCTCCCATGTGCACTGTCTTCCCCTGTGGCTGTCTGTTTTCTGTGCCTCTGTCTGTCTCCCCCTGTGCTTCTGTATCCCCCTGTGCCTCTGTGTCCCCCTGTGCCCTGTGTCCCCTTGTGTCTCTGCATCCCCCTGTGCCTCTGCATCCCCCTGTGCCTCTGCATGCCTGTGTCTCCTCCTGTGTCCCCCTGTGCCTCTGTCTCCCTCTGTGCCCCCCTGTGCCTCTGCCTCCCCTGTGCCTCTTTTTCCCCCTGTGTCCCCCTGTGCCTCTGCCTCCCCCTGTGCCTCTGTCTACCCCTGTGTCCTCCTGTGCCTCTGTCTCTATCTGTGTCCCCCTGTGCCAGTCTCCTTCTGCCCTTCTGGGTCCCCCTGTGTTTCTGCATGCTTTTGGTTCCCCCTATTGCCTGTGTACTCCTGTGCCTCTGCCTCCCCTGTGCTTCTGTGTCCCCTTGTGCCTCTGTGTCCCCTGTGACTCTGTTTCCCCCTGTGCCTCTGCCTCCCTTTGTGCTTCTGTGTCCCCTTGTGCCTGTTTCCCTCTGTGTCTCCCTGTGCCTCTGCATCCCCTGTGCCTCTGTGTCCCCCTTTGCCTCTGCCTCCTCCTGTGCCTCTGTGTCCCCCTGTGCCTCTGTTTCCCCCTGTGCCTCTGCCTCCCCCTGTGCTTCTGTGTCCCCTTGTGCCTGTTTCCCTCTGTGTCCTCCCTGCCTCTGCCTCCCCCTGTGCCTCTGTGCCCCCCTGTGCCTCTGCCTCCTCCTGTACCTCTGCCTCCTCCTGTGTCCCCCTGCCTCAATCTGTGCCCCCCTGTGACTCTGCCTCCCCTGTGCCTCTTTTTCCCCTGTGTCAACGTGTGCCTCTGTCTCCTCCTGTGCCTGTGTCCCCCTGAGCCTCTGCCTCCCCTTGTGCCTCTGTGTTCCTCTGTTTCCTCCTGTGTCCCCATGTGCCTCTGTTTCCCTCTGTGTCCCTCTGTGCTTCTGTGTCCCCTTGTGCCTGTTTCCCTCTGTGTCTCCCTGTGCCTCTGCATCCCCCTGTGCCTCTGTGTCCCCCTTTGCCTCTGCCTCCTCCTGTGCCTCTGTGTCCCCCTGTGACTCTGTTTCCCCCTGTGCCTCTGCCTCCCTTTGTGCTTCTGTGTCCCCTTGTGCCTGTTTCCCTCTGTGTCCCCTGTGCCTCTGCATCCCCTGTGCCTCTGTGTCCCCCTTTGCCTCTGCCTCCTCCTGTGCCTCTGTGTCCCCTGTGCCTCTGTTTCCCCCTGTGCCTCTGCCTCCCCCTGTGCTTCTGTGTCCCCTTGTGCCTGTTTCCCTCTGTGTCCTCCCTGCCTCTGCCTCCCCCTGTGCCTCTGTGCCCCCTGTGCCTCTGCCTCCTCCTGTACCCCTGCCTCCTCCTGTGTCCCCCTGCCTCAATCTGTGCCCCCCTGTGACTCTGCCTCCCTGTGCCTCTTTTTCCCCCTGTGTCAACGTGTGCCTCTGTCTCCTCCTGTGCCTGTGTCCCCTGAGCCTCTGCCTCCCCTTGTGCCTCTGTGTTCCTCTGTTTCCTCCTGTGTCCCCATGTGCCTCTGTTTCCCTCTGTGTCCCTCTGTGCTTCTGCCTCCCCTGTGCCTCTGTGTCCCCCTGTGCCTTCTGTCTCCCCTGTGCCTTCTGTCTCCCCCTGTGCCTCTGCCTGCCCCTATGCCTCTGTGATCCCCCTGTGGCTTCTGTCCCCCCCTGTGCCTCTGTCCCCCCTGTGCCTCTGTCCCCCCTGTGCCTCTGTCCCCCCTGTGCCTCTGTCTCTCTATGTGCCTCTGTTTCCCCCTGTGCTCCTGTAAAATAAAATGATATGGAGGCGCAATATGTATACCTTTCTTTCAAAGTGGTGATAAATAAATAAATAACTTTAAAAACCTTTGTGAAATTTCACTTTTTTAGCAATTTCACCACACTTGAATTTTTTCTTACCATTTTCCTGTACACTACTGTACATGGTAAAATGAATGATTTCATTCAAAAATACAACCCGTCCTGCAAAAAAACAAGCCCTCATGTCTACAGTGTATCGATGGAAAAATAAAAAAGTTATGGCTCTTGGAAGAAAGGGAGGAAAAAACGTAAGGGTGCTGTCACACCAGGTGACGTCACCGGAGATGTCGGCGGCGACGGGCGGGAGTGCGCAGTTTTTGGCAACCGCCAGCGTCGCCGTCGCATGTTTACATATATGGCGACACCTACCGGCAACCTACACGGCGATCTTACAGGCGGCGCGCCGTGAGGTGTCTAAACCCCGTTGCAATGCCGTAACATGGAGCCCATGGCTTCCATCGCCAACCAGGCAACCACTCAAATGCGTCGCCATCGCCTATTTACATTAGGCGACGCATCGGCGATGTCGGCGGTGATAGGCCACGCCCCAGCATCGCCTATAAAAATCGCCAGGTGTGGCGGTACCCTAAAATCGCTCTCAGGTGAAGGGGTTCCTAAAAACATTTGAGAAATTTTCTTTAACTTTGCAGCTAGGAAGCAAATAATACAAATAAATAAATATAAAGGGAGCACAATCTGAAATTAATTTTGAGAACAGAAGAAGTTTAATATTATTTTATTGGGAGAGTAATAGATCCTTGGAACGAACGTCAAGAAAATGTAGATGAAAAATCAACAGTAAGTAAATATCAACATATGTCCATCCTAAGATAAAAGGAAAGAGATAATATAGCAGTCTAGATGGAAAGGTTTCATGTACTGCTGTCAATCCACTATGTGTCCAATAATAATGTATACACATATATAGCATATAAGACATTTCAGTGCAGCCTGCAGTGCTAGCGGGTGGAGATATGGCACTAGTGCTATTCAGTATCCTGGAAATTCCCCCTTCACATTCACCTGACGCCCAGGTGAGGACAAGCCGCATCCTAGGGATATTTGTCACCAGTTTTCGGCTTTCTATTTTTAGAGAGATAATAAAGTGTGGTTTCCTCATTATCCTCACGATGTGATACACATCAGGTGACATCATTCAGGGGTGTTTATTCCGCAATGCTTCATCTATTGATACAGTTTATTGTGTGCTCCTGATATACTAGAAATAATGAACTTACGGTATATAATGTTTGATGGATAACATTAGCTGGTTCAATGATTCACATTTCTAAAGATAGATGTAACGACGGTCATTGGATCAAAATGTAAAAACAAATGTGATGCCATTCCTGTTCTTTATCATGTATTCTTATCATGATAATCCAGCAATCGCCTTGTGATGACAGCAGTTATTCCTTTTGTCCTCAAGATAGACATGGTCTGTAATAAAATGGAATATTATATTATAATGAAAATTAGTTGTAAAGTTTCAGATAAATGTACATAAAAAGCTAAAAACAACAGGTCAGTCAATAGCACAAACTGGAGAAAGTGGCAATTGTAATAGCAAATTATAATATACAGTACAGATGGTTTGGGGTGAGCTGGACCCAGAGTGAAGGTAAAAGGGCCAACAAGTACTAAGCATCTCTGGGAACTTCTTCAAGCCTGTTGGAAGACCATTTCGGTGACTACCTCTTGAAGCTCAGCAAGAGAATGCCAAGACTGTGCAAAGCAGTAATCAAAGCAAAAGGTGGCTACTTTGAAGAACCTAGAATATAAGACATATTTTCAGTTGTTTCACACTTTTTTGTTAAGTATATAATTCCACATGTGTTAATTCATAGTTTTGAAGCCTTCAGTGTGAATCCACAATTTTCATAGTCATGAAAATAAAGAAAACTCTTGGAATGAGAAGGTGTGTCCAAACTTTTGGTCTGTACTGTATATATAACATGTAAGACATCTCTTAAATAGAAAAAAGGCAACATGTAGTAATAGCGGATGGAGATATTGTAATCCTTCCCTGAAGTGGCCGTATCACCAAAAGTTATCGTAAGGCAGGAGGCACACTGTCATGCATCAAATACGGAGCATGTTTGATGCATGACAGTGATGCGAGTGTTGTGCATGTTTGTTTGTGAGTGTGGTGTGTGGGTGAGTGTACATGGCTGTATGCATGTGAGTGTGCTGTGAGTGTGCTGCGTGAGTGCGTGTATGGTGCGTGTCAGTGAGATGCCGCACAGAGGCTAAAGATGGGGTTAATATGCAGCTAAACCCCGCGATGTTCAAAATGTGTTCAGCAGCTGGGTTTTTAAAAATCATCTTTCACTGCTGCTGTCACCGCGGTGAAAGATGATTTGTTACTGTAGTGGGAAACCAGCAAATTCAAACTCTGTGGCTTTGACAGCTGTGGAGTTTAAAGCACTTTGCATGCGACTATCGCACCATGTTCTGTATGGGTGCGAGCTTGACTCGCACCCATATACTTTGCATAGCCACTAGCGCAAGGAAATTGTGTTTAATCGTAGCATGCTGCGATTGAACTCACATTTCTCTCGCAATGTGAGTGAAATGCGAGGAACTCGTGCTAATGGGACCAGTATCATTTAATTATACTGGTCCGAGTGCAATGGGAGTTTCCCTCGCATTGCACTCGCGTGAGGCACACAGATAGTGTGCCTTCATCCTAACAGGTAAAGTCGGATCATTTTGTTTTACTGGAAGAGATATTGGTACTTCCGAGTTTTTTATGATATTATTTGAACGTTGACTAACAGTTTTTGGCTTCACATTTTTATAGGAAAAGATGGTAAAGGCCAGTAAAAAACTATACAGAGAAAAGATGAAAAAACTATATTAAAAAAATTATTCCATAGTTTTTTACTGTTACAATGCTTTCTACCTCCACCAACAGTTTAAAATATAACTAATAATATAAAAAATATAAAAACAAACCTCCCCACAAATTATGACATTCCGTACAAAGTGAGTTAGGTCCCTTTCACATCAGCGGTTTTTTTTTTGCTGCCGCAAGTGCCAGATCGCGGCAATGCTGCACTAGCCGCACCTGCCGCAAGCCCCATAGACAATGCATGGGGATTGCCACAAGTGTGCCGCAAGTGCGACCGTTAGGCAGCAGATGCGGTAAATCTGCCGGATCTGACGCAGTTTGAAAAAACACTAGTGTGAATGGGGCCATAATTTAGAAAAGTTCTTTTTTAGGCTGAGGTCACACACACAGATATCTGGGCAGATATTGTTCACAGATCTCTGGTTGCAGTGAAATCATGGACACATGGTTTCATTTTGTGGCTGTGTACAATGGAACAATGTGTCCATGATTTCACTGCAACCAGAGATCTGTGAGCAATATCTGCCCAGATATCTGTGTGTGTGACCCCAGCCTTAGGAGGTGAGAATTCACAGTGTTTTTCTGAAGTAGCTAATAGTAGAATACCATAATAACTCTATTCTAACTAGAGATTAGTGGATTTTTTGAAATTCTGATTTGCTGGGAATACAAATTTACCCTGAAGATTTAATTTCTCATTAATAAATTTGCATGAATCTCAATATTGGAAAATCTTGTATTTGCTAGGAAGAACTGTGTGGAGAGAGAGTAAGGGTGCGTTTGCATGGTAAATTTGTGGTGCAGATTTTGGACTTCCAAAATCTGCACCTACTGGCAGACAAATGCACCCATACCATTCCCCTGTCCACACGATGCATTTTTTATGCAGATTTGGTGCAAATTTGAAATTGTTTTGTGTCTTTTTCAATAAAGTTTAGATACTTTAGCCACAAAAAGAAAAAATAGTTGTGAAAGCCTGCTCCCCCATTCAAAACTATCACTTCCAGCCGATTTCAAGGCAAATTAGGCACAAAATAAGCAACACATACGCTGCGTATCTGCTGCGTATTTTGAGCTAACATGAGGGTCTATGGGTGGAAAACGTGGTACTATGCGCAGCAAGAATGACATGCTGCAGATTTTCCTGCAATAAAATATGCAGTGAGTGGATCCTCTGTGGAAACAAATGCACCATGTGGACAGGAGTTCACAAATCCCATAGACTTTGCTGGGAAAACATGCTGCTGCCTATTTAGTGCAGATCTGCCAAATACGCACCAACAAACGAGCACTAAATATGCCTCAAAATACGCATCATGTGAGCGAGGCCTAAGAGAGAACTTGCTAACTATAATAGCTTACACTCTATAAGAGAGAAAGAGAGGAGCCCGCTACCCATAAGAGCTTACACTCTATAGGAGAGAAAGGGAGGGCCCCCCTGATCATAAGAGCCTACACTCTATATGAGAGAAAAAGAGGACCCAGCTGATCATAAGAGCTTACACTCTATAGCAGAGAGATGGAGAGGACCCTACTAGTCACAAAAGCTTATACTCTATAGGAGAGAGTGAAAGAGAGAACCACATTGATCATAAGAGCTTACACACTATAGGAGAGAGGAAGAGAGGACTCCACTTGTCACAAGAGCTTACACTCTACAGGAGGTATCGACTAAGGCCGGCTTCAGACTGCGTTTGAGATCCAATCCGTAGCTGTCCGCTTGAAGCAGACAGCCACGGACCGGATCAGCACAGGACTGGGGGGCTAGTATGCCCTCCGATCCTGTGTGCAGCCGCACGCAGTTCCTGCTGCTGAAAGGTGAGGACCGCGGGCGCCACGGTCCTGACCTATCAGTGGCTGCGGCTGCGTGCGGCTGCACACAGGATCGGAGGGCATAATAGCCCCCCAGTCCTGTGCTGATCCGGTCCGTGGCTGTCTGCTTCAAGCGAAGCGACAGCTACGGATCGGATCTCAAACGCAGTCTGAAGCCGGCCTTACCCAGTGACTATGGAGATGGAAAATGATTCCACCATACAAATTGCCCACTAGGAACCGCTGATCTGTGATGGCCAAGTACTAACCACTGTACAATGTATGGCAATCTGTAAGATGTCACTGCTGCAGGTCATTGTGGGAAAGCCTGTGCGGCCGCACAATAATACATGAGCTTTCTGATGCGCCAGCTGTGTGGACAATGGTGATTGGGCAATATCTTTTGAGAATTGGTAATCGAATCTCAAAGTCTTTGAATTTGCAGGAATCTGTGAATTTCAGGAAATATGATTTGAACTTGATCATCTGCAGATTGATTCGCTCATCTCTAATATTGACCACATAAGATTTTTTAAAACTTACTGAAACCATTATATTTTTTTTAAATATGTTACATATAAATAAAACAAATTGCTTGTTTTTGTGATATCGTCAGACATATCAGGTTTTTGCTTCCTTTATTGCTGTGGAATTTCCAGGACCGGGCTCTGACCACAGTAAAGTCATGATAATCATGCTGTGGTGATGTAAGAAGGCTAAAACAAGGAAATCCAGCTATAGGGCTGATAGAATGCATGTGTTCATGAAACTTCAGAATGCATCGCTCAGGGCTATAATATTTACTATGTCATACAGGAAACAAGCACAAAAATGACAATAACCAGTTTGTAGACACAGAGGCGTGGGTTGGGTCACTGTCAGATTTCATATATAAGTCAGTGTGACAAGCTCACAGTTATCCGCTCAGTGAGCAAACATTCTCCATACAGCTGAAGCCTCCCAGTACATAAACTATGAAGACTGACAGCAATCAGATGAAGGACTTGTACGATGCCAATGGATTCCTGACAGCAGTTGATGTATTGGATGAGAAGGAATTGCACCAAGCTCAGAAGGAGCATGTAAAGCTGGAGGAGAAGTTTGGTGAGTTTTACCATTACAATGAATAAGTGATTTGTAGACTTTATAGCACATTTATCCGTGATCAGAATATTTTTTCAATGAAGAATACAGTTGCGTTGAAGAAATCATGTATCTAAGTATGTATTAGTGGCTGTGGTCATGATCCTCCCATATATTGTGTGTCTTGCAGGTAAAGAATACACTCAGTACAATCTACATAACATCCACATGGAGTATGAGTGGGTGATGAACCTCACTGCTCATCCCAATCTACTGAAAGCTATCACAGCTGTACTGGGCCCCAACATCATTCTTTTAGACTCAAGATTTATCTGTAAATATCCCTCCTCTGAGGTTCCTCACAAAGATAACACTCCCCCCTATGTTGCCTGGCATCAGGATATCAAGTGAGTATGAAATCTGATAGATAATAATTATGTACTTCTTATCTAATATATAAAGCTGAATGTGTGTATGTGTGTATACGTACGTATGTATATCCGGGATCTACACCGTCCCAACTACAGCCACAAAATTTTGCAGTCACACGTCTGGACCCCAGGAGCGTCATAGGCTATGTTGTGAGGCAAAATTTTAACCCTGCGCGTTCCAGTTCACCAAACAATTTTGCCCCTATCTACATAATGGGGAAAAAGTAAAAAGAAAAGTGTGGGAGGAAAATCGACAGCTGCCAGCTACAGCCACAAAATTTTGCACAGTCACATGTCTGGACCCCGGGAGCGTCATAGGCTATGTTGTGAGGCAAAATTTTAACCCCCACGTTCCAATTCACCAAACAATTTTGGCCCTATCTACATAATGGAGAGAAAGTGACAGTTACCAGTTGACAGTTGTCAATGAGAGGGGCTTAATGACAGCACCAAAGACTAACAGCATATATCAGCATATAGTCACTAAGGTGGGGCCCTGACATGGAATATGCACCACGCACGGGGACATGTATACACACCACATGCACACAAAGAGTAACAGCTAAGGTGGAGCCCCAACATTGGACACTCACCACGCACCCGAGCACAAACACACACACCACAGACACAGAGACACACACCACACTGACAACCCCCCACAGGGACACATACACACCCTATAGGGACACATACACTCACCCCACAGGGACACACACACCACAGGGACATACACACATACACACCCCACAGGGAAACAGAGACATACACACACCTCACAGGAACAAACAGACCCCATAGGGATGGACACACAACACAGAGACACCCCTCCCCTCACAAGGACACACACCACAGGGACACTCCTCCCCCCCAAAAGGACACATACCACAGGGACCCCCCCACAGGGACACACGCACACCACTGGGACACACACACACCCCAGGGACACACACAACCCAGCGACGCACAGACAGACACAGATGTGCACAAATCGCCTCACACAACTCGCCTCATACGTCTGGTATCTTTATTTTCCAAAAATAAACATCTGATTAAAAACAGCCAATGTGCAACACGTGCCATATAGGGATATAAGGCAGATGTCAGTCACATTAGCTGTCTATTATGTGTATGTGTGAGGTAACATATACTGCCAGGCCGGGGGAGGGTTTACTGTTGGCTGGAGATTTATCGGGCTGCCTATAGCAACCAATCACAGCTCAGCTTATCTTTTCCTACAGGTCATTAATATGACATATTCAAATTCTGTTATAGCTAACAGCAGTTATTTATTAACCTGGGCGTAGCCGGGTACTACAGCTAGTAAATATATAAAACTTAAACATTATTGTCTTCCATCTATACAGATACTGGGGATTTGAAGGAGGTCCTGTGGCTTCCGTATGGCTGGCGTTTGATGATGTTGATGCAGAAAATGGAGTCCTACAAATCATTCCAGGTATGGTCTCTTTGTGTCTTTTTTCTTTATTGTTAAGTGTTGAGCACTAAGAATAACCTTCTTTATATGAATTTACATTAAAACTTGTATTCATTTGTCATGTTTAATACCCTAGAGAGTCATAAACAAGGTATCCTGGAGCACAGAATTGCAGAGGTCCCAGGGAACATGCTGACGGCAAACCAGGAGATCCCCGGGCACCTGGTGAATGTAGAAGATCTGGTGGAGTGTCCACTAAAAGCTGGTCAAATGTCTGTAAGTACAAAATAATCCTATAGAGACATCACACATGTAATGATGCGGTACGGTATTATCGCCATACATGCCCCTTAGAATTTAATAGTGAAATTCATTTTATGTAGATGCTGTACTAGTAGTACAATTGCTTCTGTTATAGCTTCATCACATGTTACCAAAATATTAGAAATTTCCTTTTCTGATATATGTACTGGGAAAATTAAGACAGCACTTCTATGTGTCAGCATATTTCTAGTAAGCATGAATGGGAATGTAAGTGTAATTTTTGGAGGATACCAGCACCAGATGTGGACTAGGGCTACGTCAAAGAGATAAGTCACTTATAGTCATTCCTATGGAGAAATCCCAGTCCCAGAGAAAAATGTAATGGACAAATGTAAAAAGCTCTGAATATTCAACAGGAATTGAAATGTTGGTGATGAGTTTCCATGTAATGAGCCAAGTCCATTGTGCAAGACTTGTGTATTGAACAACCCTTGTGTCACCGATACTAACAGGTCCATGATGGTCTGACGGTTCATGCCAGTGAACCCAACATGTCTGACAGAAGAAGATGTGGATTTGTCATCCGTTATGTTCCTACAACAGCTTATCCTGTGAAGGTAAGCAATCAAAACAAGGAAGGTTGTAAATCGGGAAGTATTTATACTCATAGAAAGAGGTTGGTTACCTCACTCAATAGCAGATATACCAGAAATAATGTACGATAACTGTACAGGAGTCCTAATATAAAATGTAAGTAATCAAGGAAAACTATAAAATGTTCAGTAATATAGTAACTCAGCTAATGACAATAATAGAGCAGCTATAGTGGCTACAGATAACTACAGGTTACCCACAGACATAACTGGTGCAGTCACCGGTGAACATTGTGGAGGGTCACAGAGGGTCGGAGCCATAGAAATCTCCCCCATGATGATCTCAAGCTTGGATAGACAGCAGTTTAAGGCATTTGGGGGTTCTTACAGCCAAGTGAAGGTGCATGGCCAGCCTTTCTGGTATCTAATCCCTTTGCTCCAATTTATTTGCAATGTTA
Organism: Allobates femoralis; assembly: GCA_033576535.1. Lineage (NCBI taxonomy): Eukaryota > Metazoa > Chordata > Amphibia > Anura > Aromobatidae > Allobates > Allobates femoralis. Next base: position 91,263,177 of record JARQOC010000008.1, read on the forward strand.
CTCTGAAGATCCTGATAATATTGCTGCCTGGTAATGACCACTCACTAACACAAATTGTTGGGTTTCTTTTTCAGGACCCAGAACGTCCCAGGACTTTTCCTGCAACTGTTCTGGTGGCTGGAAGAGATGAATATAATCACTTCCAAGACCACGCTCCTAATTTCTTCACCAAGACATTTTAAGATCTTAGTAATATGTGCTATATTATGCATGAGAGGTCGAGGATAATTTATTTGTACAGATGTAAATCACAGGAAGTTGTAGAAAAATGTTCACACACAATATATTGTATCAGTTATGTCATAAGAATCTTATGTTCTTCATGTGTAACATGTCGTTCCTTTCATACACGCTCATCAATGTCACACTCACAATACTTTATGTTCTTATTCACACTTATAAAACTACAAATTGTTCTAATGTATAATATTTCCAGACAAAGCCTTAATATATTAATGTAAAATATTAAGTTATTAAACCTTATTGTCCTTTGTTATTTTTTATAACTTGTAAAATAAACTATTTTTGAAGTAAATGGAGACATTTGTGAGTTTTACTTTCTAGGACAATTTTATTTGATTACATGAAATGAAAGCAGAAATAGATTCTGTGACTCCATTGCAACACATTGGCAGATCCCGTGACCAAATTGTGAGACTGACTAAGCGACTAAGCAAACAGGAATAACCAGCTCCACTTTACTGTCACAATGTGTAAATTAGGAATTATATCTGGTTAGATACAATACTGAGAGAAAATTCAGGAATTACACAAAAACAAATCACATTAAATAAAGAGAATTCCCAATGTAAAAATAATTGAAGCTCATATCCTCTAATAAGGCATATAATCTCTTTATAGAGGATACCCCATGTGGAAAAGCCTATTTCATATGGTCACCAGAGCTTAACCTACTATAGGGCAATATGAAGCACCAGAATCTATTATATAATCGCGAATCGGAAAAGCGCCCCTCCGCGCGCTACTTCCGGCGTGGTCATGTGGATACGAATTTAACATTGGGCGCGAAGCGCCCAATGCTGCGCGAGCAATGGCCGCGAGGCCATTGCGAGTCGCTGCCTGAGCCGCAATTCGCTCCCCGGGGACCATGGAGCCGAGGCGGCATTGCCGCCTCCGCTCCCCGCTACACACAATTCGCCACCCCCCCCCCCATCTCCACACAGCCCGCCCCCATCAATGTCCCCACAGCCGACCCCCATGTCCGCACAGCCGACCCCCATGTCCGCACAGCCCACCCCCAGCAATGTCCGCACAGCTCACCCCCATGTCCGCACAGCCCGCCCACATCAATGTCCGCACAGCCCACCCCCCTGTCCGCACAGCCGACCCCCATGCCCGCACAGCCGACCCCCATGCCCGCACAGCCGACCCCCATGCCCGCACAGCCGACCCCCATGCCCGCACAGCCCACCCCCATGTCTGCACAGCCCGCCCCCATCAATGTCCACACAGCCCACCCCCATGTCCGCACAGCCGACCCCCATGTCCGCACAGCCGACCCCCATGCCCGCACAGCCCACACCCCATGTCCGCACAGCCCACCCCCATGTCCGCACAGCCCGCCCACATCAATGTCCGCACAGCCACCCCCCTGTCCGCACAGCCGACCCCCATGCCCGCACAGCCGACCCCCATGCCCGCACAGCCGACCCCCATGTCCGCACAGCCCACCCCCATGTCCGCACAGCCCGCCCACCCCCTGTCCGCACAGCCGACCCCCATGCCCGCACAGCCGACCCCCATGCCCGCACAGCCGACCCCCATGCCCGCACAGCCGACCCCCATGCCCGCACAGCCCACCCCCATGTCCGCACAGCCCACCCCCATGTCCGCACAGCCCACCCCCATGCCCGCACAGCCGACCCCCATGCCCGCACAGCCGACCCCATGCCCGCACAGCCGACCCCCATGCCCGCACAGCCGACCCCCATGCCCGCACAGCCCACCCCCATGCCCGCACAGCCCGCCCCCATCAATGTCCGAAAAAACCCCCATGTCCGCACAGCCGACCCCCACTAATGTCCACACAGCCCCCCCCATGTCCGCACATACTTACATGTCTTCTTAGTCATCTGATCGTCCGTCCGGCCAGGCGTCCTCTTCGTCCGGCCAGGCGTCCTCTTCGTCCGGCCCCGGGGATCTTCTGTCTTCTTCCAGCTCCGACGTCCTCTTCTCTTCTCATTCAGGTACAATGGACGACAAATCCGCCATTGTATCTCAATGAGATATGAGCGGCTCTTCTGATTGGTCGCTGTGTACTGCCCTCAGCCAATCAGAAGAGCCCCTCATTGAGCTCGAATTCTGATTGGTCGGCGGCCAATCCGAAATCGGGCTCACTGCCCATAGACATGTATTAGCGGTGTGTCCGCGATTTTACGGCCGACAAATAGAACCAGGTGGCCGGCCATAAAATCGCCGACACACCGCTAATGTATGTCAATGGGAAAAATAGCGGACCTGAATGAGAACTGTCTCACTTAAAATAAATAATAAATTAAATAATAAATAAAAGAATTTAAAAAGAATTAAAAAATAATAAAAAATAATAATAAAAAAATAATAAAAAATTAAATAAAAATAATAATAAAAAAATAAAATATATGCTAATCAGCTCAGCCATTTTGGCGGACCACAATGAGAACTCTGTCTCACTTAAAATAAATAATAAATTAAATAATAAATAAAATAATTTAAAAAGAATTAAAAAATAATAAAAAATAATAATAAAAAAATAATAAAAAATTAAATAAAAATAATAATAAAAAACATAAATATATGCTAATCAGCTCAGCCCTTTTGCCGGACCACAATGAGAACTGTGTCTCACTTAAAATAAATAATAAATTAAATAATAAATAAAATAATTTAAAAAGAATTAAAAAATAATAAAAAATAATAATAAAAAAATAATAAAAAATTAAATTAAAATAATAATAAAAAAAATAAATATATGCTAATCAGCTCAGCCCTTTTGGCGGACCACAATGAGAACTGTGTCTCACTTAAAATAAATAATAAATTAAATAATAAATAAAATAATTTAAAAGAATTAAAAAATAATAAAAAATAATAATAAAAAAATAATAAAAAATTAAATAAAAATAATAATAAAAAAATAAATATATGCTAATCAGCTCAGCCCTTTTGGCGGACCACAATGACAACTGTGTCTCACTTAAAATAAATAATAAATTAAATAATAAATAAAAGAATTTAAAAAGAATTAAAAAATAATAAAAAATAATAATAAAAAAATAATAAAAAATTAAATAAAAATAATAATAAAAAAAAAAAATATATGCTAATCAGCCCAGCCCTTTTAGCGGACCAGAAGGAGAACTGTGTCTCACTTAAAATAAATAATAAATTTTATAATAAAATTATTTAAAAATAATTAAAAAATTATAAAAAAAATAATAAAAAAAAAAATAAAAATTAAAAAATATTACAAAAAATAATAATTAAAAAAAAAAATCTAATAATAATTATATTACTGCTAATAATAATGATATTAATGCTAATAATTATGCTATTAATGCTAATAATAATGCTAATAATGCTAATAATTATGCTATTAATGCTAATAATTATGCTATTAATGCTAATAATAATAAGATTAATGCTAATAATAAGCGGCCATTGCGAGCACTCAGCCCAATAAGTATTGAACGCGCCCCAAAAAGGTATTGGACCCCCCCCAAAAGTATTGGACCCCCCACCCAAAAGTATTAGACCCCCCAAAAAAAGTATTGCACCCCCAAAAAAAGTATGTGACCCCCCCAAAAAAAGTATGTGACCCCCCAAAAAAAGTATGTGACCCCCCCAAAAAAAGTATGTGACCCCCCCAAAAAAAGTATGTGACCCCCAAAAAAGTATGTGACCCCCCCAAAAAAGTATCTGACCCCCCAAAAAAAGTATGTGACCCCCCCAAAAAAGTATGTGACCCCCCAAAAAACTATGTGACCTCCAAAAAAAAGTATTGGACCCCCCAAAAAAAGTATTGGACCCCCCAAAAAAAGTATGTGACCCCCAAAAAAGTATGTGACCCCCCCAAAAAAGTATGTGACAAAACAAAAAGTATGTGACCCCCCCAAAAAAGTATGTGACCCCCCCAAAAAAGTATGTGACCCCCCAAAAAAGTATGTGACCCCCCCAAAAAAGTATGTGACCCCCCAAAAAAAGTATGTGACCCCCAAAAAAGTATGTGACCCCCCCAAAAAAGTATGTGACCCCCCAAAAAAAGTATGTGACCCCCCAAAAAAAGTATGTGACCCCCCAAAAAAAGTATGTGACACCCCCCAAAAAAGTATGTGACCCCCCAAAAAAAGTATGTGACCCCCCAAAAAAAGTATGTGACCCCCCAAAAAAAGTATGTGACCCCCCCAAAAAAGTATGTGACCCCCCCCAAAAAAGTATGTGACCCCCCCAAAAAAGTATGGGACCCCCCAAAAAAAGTATGGGACTCCCCAAAAACTATTCACACCCCCCCGAAAAGTCCTCACACCAGCTATAACTACTATAATCAAATTAATGCACATTCTAGAATCCCGATGCATTTGCATCGGGCTCACAGCTAGTATATAATATTTCTATAATACCAATAAATGTAGTCCATAAGACCATGAGTTAGCCAAAAAGTGTATACAAAGTTTATTATGTAAACATTAGGACACCATTAAAACCAATTAAAAAGAGAAACGACAACCTTGGTGAGAAAGTGTGGGTACATATTGTTTTCACCTCTATGTAAGCAACTTATTACAGAATTACAAGTACAAATGACAAATTCATTGTGCATACAGGTTTGTTTGTTTTACCAACAAATGCCTCCTACATACAAGTATAGCAAACATGCATATTAAAGTGCATACAACATGTGCAAAGGTGAATGCCTCCTGCATGCAAGTATGAGTGTCATACATATCAAAGTACATATCACATATGCGACCCCAATGTAAAACTATACAGCATAGATGTTATAGCCATACAAATATCAAAATACCCCTAGACCAGTTATGTATCCCTTGGTCTGTTTCTAGGTTAGTTTCCAGATCCTATCTGTCACCCATAACTTGTAAGTGTCTAGAAATCTATGGAATAAACTGGCATTGTAGCAACCTGTAAATAAGGCTAGGGTCACATTTGGGAGTTTGCATCCTTTTGACGGATGCGTTACAGAATGTATTTTTTTCTTTGCGTTCCTATGCTTTTTGTGCCAAAATATGTTCCCGAAATTAACAGATGCATTAACGGATGGTACATCTTTGTACCATGCGTTAATGCACAGACTAGTGTTTTTGCATGTCACTTCAGTTTTATTGTGCGTTTTTGTTAGCCACACCTCTCAACCAATAAAAAGGGTTGATTACTGCGAGGTGAGGCCATGAGCCATTTTGGTTGTTGTGTGTGCCTGTGTATGCAACATGGATGATACTATCTTTGTGGAGCTATGATACCTGTTGTTTCTTCAGCACCAGAGGAGACATGCCAGACAAAGTTGTGTGTGGGTGCGGCCATGTCCACACACCTCCACTTAAGCCGGACACTAGGCTGCCTGCTGTGTGAAATGGTTACCACGATACACATCGGGTAACCATGGGCTGCGTCTGCAGAAAGTGGCGGCACACACGCGCCTCTGCTTCTCTGAAAAAACCTAAGCAGAGGTGTGTGGACATGGCCTGCATGAGATGAGTGTCCTGCGACCTCAATATGGGTCCTTCCACGTCCTGTACCACCAGTTGCGCCAATTCTCTGTCAAGTTCCAGCGCTTTTGGCAGATGTCTGTGGCCACCTTTGACGTGCTCCTAGGCCTTGTTCATAATTACATATTTAGGCAGGATACCAGATGTCACCCAGCTATATCACCAGTGGAAAGATTAGTGGAAGACATGGGCACATTGGCAGCTGTGGTGATGGTGGCTTCGGGCCTTGTTGGCTGAGGATCAGTTTGGATCACATCTGATGGCAAGATTTCATCAGTTTGGTCCCTTTTGCTAGTACCTTGGTGCTGCTTTGGTGGTGCACAGTGCAGGAGCCGTGGGCCAATCAGAGCGCAGGAGCCCTGGGCCAATCACACCCCAGGAACAATCAGCTATGGACTGACATCAGCTGGCCCATGGTTCCTGCACTGTGATTGGTGCAGGGCTCATGGGCAGAGATCGGCACACAGCTCCGGAGCTGTGATTAACTGCGGCGCTTCTGGACTGTGAGCAGTGCAGCTGCTGGAGTTAAAGCAGTACAGAGTGGCGGGCACCGGAGAGTGGGGACAGTGGGAGTGAGACACAACTGCATGCCCTGCTCTTGTGATCGGTGGCATGCTGATGTGGCACAAAACAAGGTATGCCTTATTTTCAGGGGGGGGTGCCTTATATTAGCAGGCACAGTGCTCCCCCTAGCATGCCTTACTTTTGGGGGACACCTTATTTTTGATGAAACATGGTATGTGTATGCCGCCACCTTCTCTTCTACTGGATTTGCCCTTATCTTCTCCTGCTCTGTGTCAATAACACTGCCGCACAGCACTTGGTGTGAGCAGCTGTAAGGCTCATAGCGTGACGTCAGCACCAGATTCCTGCCCTGCTGTATGAATAAAGAATAAATAGGGCAGGCCCTACCACTGACGTCATGCAATGAGCCTTACAGCCGCTCACACCAAGCTCTGTGTGGCAGCGTGATTGACACAGAGCAGCAGAAGAGGAGGACAGACCCAGCAGAAGAGGAGGCGAACGCATAGAGGGGGCGGAACAAACAAGGATAAGGCAGAGAGGAGTGTGAAAGCAGCAAGGACCTCTTAATCAGATCCAACCTAGGGGACTTCTTAACTGTAAGGTTTCAAAAGTCTTTTTTTTAAAGTTACAGGGGTACTAAAGCCATGGGGGACCCCTTCCCTGAATGTAGCAGACATGGAACTCTCTACCACATGCTGTTGTAATGAGTGAGTCACTACTAACATTTAAGAAGGGCCTGGATGCCTTTCTTGAAAACTATAATATTATCAGTTATATATACTAGATTCTTTGATAGGGCATTGATCCAGGGAATTAGTCTGATTGCCGTATCTGGAGTCAGGAAGGAATTTTTTCCCCCAATGTGGAGATTAGTGTTGCCACATGGGTTTTTTTTTGCCTTCCTCTGGATCAACATGTTAGGCTATGGGTTGAACTAGATGGACTTAAAGTCTTCCTTCAACCTTAAAAACTATGTTACTATGTTAATTTGCAACATACATGAGCCAAAGGCTGGGGTCCGACTTCGGTCTGCCCCTGAGCCTGGCCAATTTGTTAGAAACGCATCTGTTAACAAACGCATTTATATGTGCAATGCGTTAATGCATGCGTCGTTCATAGACTCTGTCAGGAAAATTATTTGACATTGTTATAAACTGAATAAGTAATTGTTTGATTTACTGAAGTCTCCATTTTGGAGTTCTAAAATGAACTATGAGATGTGGTCCACTAGGTCTTATGTACCGTATATACTCGTGTATAAGCCGACTTTTTCAGCCCAAAAATTGGGCTGAAAAGTCTCCCCTCTGCTTATACACGAGTATATACTTTTGTGCTAGGTGGGGGCTGTGTCCGGGAGCAGGAGGAGGCAGGAGGAGGTGGGGGGAAGGCTGCAATATGAGCGGCTCGTGACGTGGAGCCGCTCATAACTTATTCATGATATGCACTGCATCCCCCGCCCATCCGCGGGGGGAGCAGTGCATATCGCCTTACAGCCCGCCAGCACGGGGTATACAGCCCCCATCATCCCTCACAGTATGGGGCCCCCTTCCCCTCCTTGCTGCCGCTGCTTAGTGTGCAATAAATACATTGTTATTATCTCTCACCGGCCCGGTCTCAGTGCATTCTCCCTCCTCCCTGCGAGGCTGCGTGTCATGTGACCGGGGCTCACGGCGATGACGTCACCGGCCGGTCACATGACACGCAGCCTCGCAGGGAGGAGGGAGAATGCACTGAGACCGGGCCGGTGAGAGATAATAACAATGTATTTATTGTACACTAAGCAGCGGCAGCATGGAGTGGGGGGGAGCCATACTGTGAGGGATGGGGGGGGCTGTATACCCCGTGCTGGGGGCCTGTATACCCGTGCCTGGGGGCCTGTATACCCCGTGCCTGGGGGCCTGGATACCCCGTGCCTGGGGGCCTGGATACCCTGAGCCTGGGGGCCTGTATACCCCGAGCCTGAGGGCCTGTATACCCCATGCCTGGGGGCCTGTATACCCCATGCCTGGGGGCCTGTATTCCCCGAGCCTGGGGGCCTGTATACCCCGTGCCTGGGGGCCTGTATACCCTGTGCCTGGGGGCCTGTATACCCCGTGCCTGGGGGCCTGGATACCCCGTGCCTGGGGTCTGGATACCCCGTGCCTGGGGGCCTGGATACCCTGTGCCTGGGGGCCTGTATACCCTGTGCTGGGATCTGTATACCCTATGCCTGGGGGCCTGTATACCCTGTGCCTGGGGGCCTGTATACCCTGTGCTGGGATCTGTATACCTGTGCTGGAGTCCACCCTCGGCTTATACGCGAGTCAATAAGTTTTCCCAGTTTTTGGGGGCAAAAGTAGGGGGGTCGGCTTATACACGGGTCGGCTTATACACGAGTATATACGGTAATTACTTACTTCTTGAACATCCTGTGGTACCCATAATATATGGCTTACACAAGATTCATAAGAACCTGGAGAACGATTGTCTCCGGGAGGGGGTCTCTATGAGGTAGGGTGGCCATCTTTTTGGACCGTCTCCTGCGCAAATTTGCGGAGGTGGCTCCCTCCTATACGAGAGACACTGGTGATTTTATTACATCTCTTGAGAACATACGGGTTGATGATGACACATGGTTGGTCTCCTTCGACGTGGGGTCGCTATACACCCTGGGACATCATACGGACACATCAGTTTTACCATAAAGTGAACATGAAGAATAAATAACTTTAAAAACCTATGTGAAATTTCACTTTTTTAGCAATTTCACCACACTTGAATTTTTTCTTGCCATTTTACTGTACACTACTGTATATAGTAAAATGAATGATTTTATTCAAAAATACAACCCGTCCCGCAAAAAACAAGCCCTCGTGTCTACAGTGTATTGACGGAAAAATAAAAAGTTGTGGCTCTTGGAAGAAGGGGAGGAAAAAACATAAGGGTGCCGTCACACCAGGTGACGTCGCCGGAGATGTCGGCGGCGACGGAAGGGAGCGCACACGTTTTTGGCACCCCGCCAGCGTCACTGCCGCATGTTTACATGCGGCGACACCTCCGGCGATCTTACAGGCGATCTTACAGGCGGTGTCTAAAAACCCCAGTGGCTATGCCATAACATGGGAGCCTATGGCTCCCATCGCCTGTGAGATCGTCGTCCCCCGTTTACATAGGGCGATGTGTACACATCGCCCCAGAGTGCTCGCCTGGTTTCAGAACGCTGCTGTGAAACCAGGCGACCACTCAAATGCGTCGCCGTCGCCTATTTACATTAGACGACGCATAGCCGATGACGGTGGCGATAGGCCACGCCCCAGCATCGCCTATAAAAAACGCCAGGTGTGGCGGTACCCTAAAATCGCTCTCAGGTGAAGGGGTTCATAAAAACATTTGAGAAATTTTCTTAACTTTGCAGCTAGGAAGCAAATAATACAAATAAATAAATATAAAGGGAGCACAATCTGAAATTAATTTTGAGAACAGAAGAAGTTTAATATTATTTTATTGGGAGAGTAATAGATCCTTGGAACGAACGTCAAGAAAATGTAGATGAAAAATCAACAGTAAGTAAATATCAACATATGTCCATCCTAAGATAAAAGGAAAGAGATAATATAGCAGGCTAGATGGAAAGGTTTCATGTACTGCTGTCAATCCACTATGTGTCCAATAATAATGTATACACATATATAGCATATAAGACATTTCAGTGCAGCCTGCAGTGCTAGCGGGTGGAGATATGGCACTAGTGCTATTCAGTATCCTGGAAATTCCCCCTTCACATTCACCTGACGCCCAGGTGAGAACAAGCCGCATCCTAGGGATATTTGTCACCAGTTTTCGGCTTTCTATTTTTAGAGAGATAATAAAGTGTGGTTTCCTCATTATCCTCACGATGTGATACACATCAGGTGACATCATTCAGGGGTGGTTATTCCGCAATGCTTCATCTATTGATACAGTTTATTGTGTGCTCCTGATATACTAGAAATAATGAACTTACGGTATATAATGTTTGATGGATAACATTAGCTGGTTCAATGATTCACATTTCTAAAGATAGATGTAACGACGGTCATTGGATCAAAATGTAAAAACAAATGTGATGCCATTCCTGTTCTTTATCATGTATTCTTATCAATGATAATCCAGCAATCGCCTTGTGATGACAGCAGTTATTCCTTTTGTCCTCAAGATAGACAAGGTCTGTAATAAAATGGAATATTATAATGAAAATGAATTGTAAAGTTTCAGATAAATGTACATAAAAAGCTAAAAACAACAGGTCAGTCAATAGCACAAACTGGAGAAAGTGGCAATTGTAATAGCAAATTATAATATACAGTACAGACCAAAAGTTTGGACACACTTTCTGATTCAAAGTGTTTTCCTTATTTTCATGACTATGAAAATTGTAGATTCACACTGAAGGCATCAAAACTATAGATTAACACATGTGGAATTATATACTTAACAAAAAAGTGTGAAACAACTGAAAATATGTCTTATATTCTAGGTTCTTCAAAGTAGTCACCTTTTGCTTTGATTATTGCTTTGCACACTCTTGGCATTCTCTTGATGATCTTCAAGAGGTAGTCACCGGAAATGGTCTCCCAATAGTCTTGAAGAAGTTCCCAGAGATGCTTAGCACTTGTTGGCCCTTTTGCCTTCACTCTGCAGTCCGGTTCACCCCCAAACCATCGTAGCACCCCATCACTCTCCTTCTTGGTCAAATAGCCCTTACACAGCCTGGAGGTGTGTTTGGGGGCATTGTCCTGTTGGAAAATAAATGAAGGTCCAACTAAACGCAAACTGGATGGAATATCATGCCGCTGCAAGATGCTGTGGTAGCCATGCTGGTTCAGTATGCCTTCAATTTTGAATAAATCCCCAAGAGTGTCACCAGCAAAGCACCCCCCACACCATCACACCTCCTCCTCCATGCTTCACCAGGCATGTAGAGTCAATCCGTTCAACTTTTCTGCGTCTCACAAAGACACGGTAGTTGGAACCAAAGATCTCAAATTTGGACTCATCAGACCAAAGCACAGATTTCCACTGGTCTAATGTCCATTCCTTGTTTTCTTTAGCCCAAACAAGTCTCTTCTGCTTGCTGCGTGTCCTTAGCAGTGGTTTCCTAGCAGCTATTTTACCATGAAGGCCTGCTGCACAAAGTCTCCTCTTAACAGTTGTTGTAGAGATGTGTCTGCTGCTTGAACTCTGTGTGGCATTGATCTGGTCTCTAATCTGAGCTGCTGTTAACCTGCGATTTCTGAGGCTGGTGACTCGGATGAACTGATCCTCCGCAGCAGAGGTGACTGTTGGTCTTCCTTTCCTCATGTGAGCCAGTTTCTTTGTAGCACTTGATGGTTTTTGCAACTGCACTTGGGGACAATTTCAACGTTTTTCCAATTTTTCAGATTGACTGACCTTCATTTCTTAAAGTAATGATGTGCACTCATTTTTCTTTACTTAGAATTTGTATTATGGCAAGAAAAGAGCAGCTAACAGTCTATTCAGTAGGACTATCAGCTGTGTATCCACCAGACGTCTGCACAACACAACTGATGGTCCCAACCCCATTTCTAAAGCAAGAAATCACACTTATTAAACCTGACAGGGCACACCTGTGAAGTGAAAACCATTTCCGGTGACTACCTCTTGAAGCTCATCAAGAGAATGCCAAGAGTGTGCAAAGCAGTAATCAAAGCAAAAGGAGGCTACTTTGAAGAACCTAGAATATAAGACACATTTTCAGTTATTTCACACTTTTTTCTTAAGTATTTAATTCCACATGTGTTAATTCATAGTTTTGATGCCTTCAGTGTGAATCTACAATTTTCATAGTCATGAAAATAAAGAAAACTCTTTGAATGAGAAGGTGTGTCCAAACCTTTGGTCTGTACTGTATATATAACATGTAAGACGTCTCTTAAATAGAAAAAAGGCAACATGTAGTAATAGCGGATGGAGATGTTGTAATCCTTCCCTGTAGTGGCCGTATCACCAAAAGTTATCGTAAGGCAGGAGGCACTCTATCATGCATCAAACACGGAGCATGTTTGATGCATGACAGTGATGCGAGTGTTGTGCATGTTTGATGTGAGTGTGGTGCGAGTGTGGTGTGTGGGTGAGTGTGCATGGCTGTATGCATGTGAGTGTGCTGTGAGTGTGCTGCGTGAGTGCGTGTGTGGTGCGTGTCAGTGTGATGCTGTCCGCGCTCTTGAAGCAAACTTCAGAACCGCGGACAGCATTTACAGGTGAATTTAAACTGGAGTTTAAATTTGCCGGTTTCCCGGTACAGTAACAAATCATCTTTCACCGCTGTGACAGCAGCGGTGAAAGATGATTTTTAAAAAACCCAGATGCTGACCACATTGTACCTCAGACAGCCCCTGAACTCAAGAGGCGGGCGGCATTTAGTGCAACTTTCTATTTCCCGACAATTAGCGACTTTTAGTTAAACCCTATATCTTAACTCATGCTGAGCCAATGTGTGATGTCAGCATGAGTCCAGGGAGTGTGGACACTCCTGGACACAAGCTGGCACCATACTAACATCAGGTTAACCCTGCATAAACCAGCTTATTAGCCGCATCTGCAGCCTCTGTGCTGACATGCCGCACAGAGGCTGAAGATGGGGTTAAAATGCAGCTAAAGCCCGCGATTTTCAAAATGTGTTCAGCAGCTGGGTTTTTAAAAATCATCTTTCACTGCTGCTGTCACCGCGGTGAAAGATGATTTGTTACTGTAGTGGGAAATCAGCAAATTCAAACTCTGTGGCTTTGACAGCTGTGGAGTTTAAAGCACTTTTTACAGCACATGTGTGCGACTATGGCACCATGTGCTGTATGGGTGCGAGTTTGACTCGCACCCATATACTTTGCATAGCCACTAGCGCAAGGAAATTGTGTGAATCGCAGCATGCTGCGATTGAACTCGCATTTCTCTCACAATGTGAGTGTAATGGGACCAGTATCATTTAATGATACTGGTCCGAGTGCAATGGGAGTTTCCCTCGCATTGCACTCGCGTGAGGCACACAGATAGTGTGCCTTCATCCTAACAGGTAAAGTCGGATCATTTTGTTTTACTGGAAGAGATATTGGTACTTCCGAGTTTTTTATGATATTATTTGAACGTTGACTAACAGTTTTTGGCTTCACATTTTTATAGGTAAAAGATGGTAAAGGCCAGTAAAAAACTATACAGAGAAAAGATGAAAAAACTATATTAAAAAAATTATTCCATAGTTTTTTACTGTTACAATGCTTTCTACCTCCACCAACAGTTTAAAATATAACTAATAATATAAAAAATATAAAAACAAACCTCCCCACAAATTATGACATTCCGTACAAAGTGAGTTAGGTCCCTTTTACATCAGCGTTTTTTTTTTGCTGCCGCAAGTGCCGGATCGCGGCAATGCTGCACTAGCCGCACCTGCCGCAAGCCCCATAGACAATGCATGGGGATTGCCACAAGTGTGCCGCAAGTGCGACCGTTAGGCGGCAGATGCGGAAAATCTGCCGGATCTGACGCATTAGTGTGAAAGGGGCCATAATTTAGAAAAGTTCTTTTTTAGGAGGTGAGAATTCACAGTGTTTTTCTGAAGTAGCTAATAGTAGAATACCAAATAACTCTATTCTAACTAGAGATTAGTGGATTTTTTGAAATTCTGATTTGCTGGGAATACCAAATTTACCCCGAAGATTTAATTGCTCATTAATAAATTTGCATGAATCTCAATATTGGAAATCTTGTATTTGCTAGGAAGAACTGTGTGGATGAGAAGAGAGTAAGGGTGCGATTGCATGGTAAATTTGTGGTGCAGATTTTGGACTTCAAGATCTGCACCTACTGGCAGACAAATGCACCCAAACCATTCCTGTCCACACGATGCATTTTTGATACAGATTTAGTGCAAATTTGAAATTGTTTTGTGTCTTTTTCAATAAAGTTTAGATACTTTAGCCACAAAAAGAAAAAATGGTTGTGAAAGCCTGCTCCTCCATTCAAAACTATCACTTCCAGCCGATTTCAAGGCAAATTAGGCACAAAATAAGCAACACATACGCTGCGTATCTGCTGCGTATTTTGAGCTAACATTAGGGTCTATGGGTGGAAAACGTGGTACTATGCGCAGCAAGAATTGACATGCTGCAGATTTTATAAAATATGCAGTGGATCCTCTGTGGAAACAAATGCACCATGTGGACAGGAGTTCACAAATCCCATAGACTTTGCTGGGAAAACACGCTGCTGCCTATTTAGTGCACATCTGCCAAATACGCACCAACAGACGAGCACTAAATATGCCTCAAAATACGCATCATGTGAGCGGGGCCTAAGAGAGAACTTGCTAACTATAATAGCTTACACTCTATAAGAGAGAAAGAGAGGAGCCCGCTACCCATAAGAGCTTACACTCTATAGGAGAGAAAGGGAGGGCCCCCCTGATCATAAGAGCTTACACTCTATAGCAGAGAGATGGAGAAGACCCTACTAGTCATAAAAGCTTACACTCTATAGCAGAGAGATGGAGAGGACCCTACTAGTCACAAAAGCTTATACTCTATAGGAGAGAGTGAAAGAGAGAACCACATTGATCATAAGAGCTTACACACTATAGGAGAGAGGAAGAGAGGACTCCACTTGTCACAAGAGCTTACACTCTACAGGAGATATCGACTTACCCAGTGACTGTAGAGATGGAAAATGATTCCACCATACAAACTGCTCCACTAGAAACCGCTGATCTGTGATGGCCAGGTACTAACCACTGTACAATGTATGGTAATCTGTAAGATGTCACTGCTGCAGGTCATTATGGAAAGGCTGTGCGGCCGCACAATAATACATGAGCTTTCTGATGCGCCAGCTGTGTGGACAATGGTGAAGGGCAATATCTTTTGAGAATTGGTAATTGAATCTCAAAGTCTTTGAATTTGCAGGAATCTGTGAATTTCAGGAAATATGATTTGAACTTGATCATCTGCAGATTGATTCGCTCATCTCTAATATTGACCACATAAGATTTTTTAAAACTTACTGAAAATATTATATTTTTTTTAAATATGTTACATATAAATAAAATATATTGCTTGTTTTTGTGATATCGTCAGACATATCACGTTTTTGCTTCCTTTATTGCTGTGGAATTTCCAGGACCGGGCTCTGACCACAGTAAAGTCATGATAATCATGCTGTGGTGATGTAAGAAGGCTAAAACAAGGAAATCCAGCTATAGGGCTGATAGAATGCAATGTGTTCATGAAACTTCAGAATGCATCGCTCAGGGCTATAATATTTACTATGTCATACAGGAAACAAGCACAAAAATGACAATAACCAGTTTGTAGACACAGTGGCGTGGGTTGGGTCACTGTCAGATTTCATATATAAGTCAGTGTGACAAGCTCACAGTTATCCGCACAGTCAGCAAACATTCTCCATACAGCTGAAGCCTCCCAGTACATAAACTATGAAGACTGACAGCAATCAGATGAAGGACTTGTACGATGCCAATGGATTCCTGACAGCAGTTGATGTATTGGATGAGAAGGAATTGCACCAAGCTCAGAAGGAGCATGTAAAGCTGGAGGAGAAGTTTGGTGAGATTTACCATTACAATGAATAAGTGATTTGTAGACTTTATAGCACATTTATCCGTGATCAGAATATTTTTTCAATGAAGAATACAGTTGCGTTGAAGAAATCATGTATCTAAGTATGTATTAGTGGCTGTGGTCATGATCCTCCCATACATTGTGTGTCTTGCAGGTAAAGAATACACTCAGTACAATCTACATAACATCCACATGGAGTATGAGTGGGTGATGAACCTCACTGCTCATCCCAATCTACTGAAGGCTATCACAGCTGTACTGGGCCCCAACATCATTCTTTTAGACTCAAGATTTATCTGTAAATATCCCTCCTCTGAGGTTCCTCACAAAGATAACACTCCCCCCTATGTTGCCTGGCATCAGGATATCAAGTGAGTATGAAATCTGATAGATAATAATTATGTACTTCTTATAAATATATAAAACTTAAACATTATTGTCTTCCATCTATACAGATACTGGGGATTTGAAGGAGGTCCTGTGGCTTCCGTATGGCTGGCGTTTGATGATGTTGATGCAGAAAATGGAGTCCTACAAATCATTCCAGGTATGGTCTCTTTGTGTCTTTTTTCTTTATTGTTAAGTGTTGAGCACTAAGAATAACCTTCTTTATATGAATTTACATTAAAACTTGTATTCATTTGTCATGTTTAATACCCTAGAGAGTCATAAACAAGGTATCCTGGAGCACAGAATTGCAGAGGTCCCAGGGAACATGCTGACGGCAAACCAGGAGATCCCCGGGCACCTGGTGAATGTAGAAGATCTGGTGGAGTGTCCACTAAAAGCTGGTCAAATGTCTGTAAGTACAAAATAATCCTATAGAGACATCACACAGGTAATGATGCAGTACGGTTTTATCGCCATACATGCCCCTTAGAATTTAATAGTGAAATTCATTTTATGTAGATGCTGTACTAGTAGTACAATTGCTTCTGTTATAGCTTCATCACATGTTACCAAAATATTAGAAATTTCCTTTTCTGATATATGTACTGGGAAAATTAAGACAGCACTTCTATGTGTCAGCACATTTCTAGTAAGCATGAATGGGAATGTAAGTGTAACTTTTGGAGGATACCAGCACCAGATGTGGACTAGGGCTACATCATAGAGATAAGTCACTTATAGTCATTCCTATGGAGAAATCCCAGTCCCAGAGAAAAATGTAATGGACAAATGTAAAAAGCTCTGAATATTCAACAGGAATTGAAATGTTGGTGATGAGTTTCCATGTAATGAGCCAAGTCCATTGTGCAAGACTTGTGTATTGAACAACCCTTGTGTCACCGATACTAACAGGTCCATGATGGTCTGACGGTTCATGCCAGTGAACCCAACATGTCTGACAGAAGAAGATGTGGATTTGTCATCCGTTATGTTCCTACAACAGCTTATCCTGTGAAGGTAAGCAATCAAAACAAGGAAGGTTGTAAATCGGGAAGTATTTATACTCCTAGAAAGAGGTTGGTTACCTCACTCAATAGCAGATATACCAGAAATAATGTACGATAACTGTACAGGAGTCCTAAAATAAAATGTAAGTAATCAAGGAAAACTATAAAATGTTCAGTAATATAGTAACTCAGCTAATGACAATAATAGAGCAGCTATAGTGGCTACAGATAACTACAGGTTACCCACAGACATAACTGGTGCAGTCACCGGTGAACATTGTGGAGGGACACAGAGGGTCGGAGCCATAGAAATCTCCCCCATGATGATGTCAAGCTTGGATAGACAGCAGTTTAAGGCATTTGGGGGTTCTTACAGCCAAGTGAAGGTGCATGGCCAGCCTTTCTGGTATCTAATCCCTTTGCTCCAATTTATTTGCAATGTTACTATGAAGATCCTGATAATATTGCTGCCTGGTAATGACCACTCACTAACACAAATTGTTGGGTTTCTTTTTCAGGACCCAGAACGTCCCAGGACTTTTCCTGCAACTGTTCTGGTGGCTGGAAGAGATGAATATAATCACTTCCAAGACCACGCTCCTAATTTCTTCACCAAGACATTTTAAGATCTTAGTAATATGTGCTATATTATGCATGAGAGGTCGAGGATAATTTATTTGTACAGATGTAAATCACAGGAAGTTGTAGAAAAATGTTCACACACAATATATTGTATCAGTTATGTCATAAGAATCTTATGTTCTTCATGTGTAACATGTCGTTCCTTTCATACACGCTCATCAATGTCACAATACTTTATGTTCTTATTCACACTTATAAAACTACAAATTGTTCTAATGTATAATATTGCCAGACAGAGCCTTAATATATTAATGTAAAATATTAAGTTATTAAACCTTATCGTCCTTTGTTACTTTTTATAACTTGTAAAATAAACTATTTTTGAAGTAAATGGAGACATTTGTGAGTTTTACTTTCTAGGACAATTTTATTTGATTACATGAAATAAAAGCAGAAATAGATTCTGTGACTCCATTGCAACACATTGGCAGATCCCGTGACCAAATTGTGAGACTGACTAAGCGACTAAGCAAACAGGAATAACCAGCTCCACTTTACTGTCACAATGTGTAAATTAGGAATTATATCTGGTTAGATACAATACTGAGAGAAAATTCAGGAATTACACAAAAACAAATGACATTAAATAAAGAGAATTCCCAATCTAAAATTAATTGAAGTTCATATCCTCTAATAAGGCATATAATCTCTTTATAGAGGATACCCCATGTGGAAAAGCCTATTTCATATGGTCACCAGAGCTTAACCTACTATAGGGCAATATGAAGCACCAGAATATATAATATTTCTATAATACCAATAAATGTAGCCCATAAGACCATGAGTTAGCCAAAAAAGTGTATACAAAGTTTATTATGTAAACATTAGGACACCATTAAAACCAATTAAAAAGAGAAACGACAACCTTGGTGAGAAAGTGTGGGTACATATTGTTTTCACCTCTATGTAAGCAACTTATTACAGAATTACAAGTACAAATGACAAATTAATTGTGCATACAGGTTTGTTTGTTTTACCAACAAATGCCTCCTACATACAAGTATAGCAAACATGCATATTAAAGTGCATACAACATGTGTAAAGGTGAATGCCTCCTGCATGCAAGTATGAGTGTCATACATATCAAAGTACATATCACATATGCGACCTCAATGTAAAACTATACAGCATAGATGTTATAGCCATACAAATATCAAAATACCCCTAGACCAGTTATGTATCCCTTGGTCTGTTTCTAGGTTAGTTTCCAGATCCTATCTGTCACCCATAACTTGTAAGTGTCTAGAAATCTATGGAATAAACTGGCATTGTAGCAACCTGTAAATAAGGCTAGGGTCACATTTGGGAGTTTGCATCCTTTTGACGGATGCGTTACAGAATGTGTTTTTTTCTTTGCGTTCCTATGCTTTTTGCGCCAAAATATGTTCCCGAAATTAACAGATGCATTAACGGATGGTACATCTTTGTACCATCCGTTAATGCACAGACTAGTGTTTTTGCATGTCACTTCAGTTTTATTGTGCGTTTTTGTTAGCCACACCTCTCAACCAATAAAAGGGGTTGATTATTGCGAGGTGAGGCCATTAGCCATTTTGGTTGTTGTGTGTGCCTGTGTATGCAACATGGATGATACTATCTTTGTGGAGCTACGATACCTGTTGTTTCTTCAGCACCAGAGGAGACATGCCAGACAGAGTTGTGTGTGGGTGCGGCCATGTCCACACACCTCCACTTAAGCCGGACACTAGGCTGCCTGCTGTGTGAAATGGTTACCACGATACACATCGGGTAACCATGGGCTGCGTCTGCAGAAAGCAATGAAAGCAATGAAAGCGTGGAAAGCACTGACTATCCCTGGGAGCAGGGAATAGTGTGGACGGCAGGGAGCGAGGTGAGGTGTGAGTATGATATTGTTGGGATATATATACCAGGTTGGAGAACATATATACTAATTGTAAGACGGACACTGACATTACAAGGCGAACCCCATTTAACATTAAAAATTATTTTTTTCCTCTTTTCCTTCATCAAATGTGGGGGTACATCTTATAATCCGGTGCATCTTGTAAAGCGAAAAATACGGCACTTGGTTGCTGTAATCTCACATGTTTTGAATTCTGAGTCCATCAGGTTAGGTGATGTGACTATTTATACATTGAACTGCCACGCTCTGGTCCCTACATTACTTATTAACAGACGGTGGTATTACATAGAGAACTATAATAAACGGCACACAGGTAGTTTCTTTGCTTGTAACAAATAGGCTGGCTTCACACTAAGTTTTTTACCATCCTGTTCTGTTCGTTTTTGAAACGAACAGAACAGGATCGTTTTTGGCCCCCATGTATCCCTATGGTACCGGATTGGCCCTATTTGGCCATCCGGTTTTGTGAATCCGGTGCAGGATTTGTTTCTGTCCTGTTTTTCACCGGTCCCAAAAACAATGCCTGGCAAAACAGGACAGAAACGAATCCTGTCATGTCCGGCAAACTTATCATGGGGACCTATGGAGCCTGATCTGGGAAACAACAGAATCGTTTCCCAGATCCGGTGCCAGGGTACAGAGCATGCGCAGAACAGGAGCGCTGTACCCATGGTAAATCTGTGTAATATCACTTTAGTAGTGTATCTATTTACACTGCTAAAGTGATATTAACCCCTTCATGACCGAGCCTATTTTGACCCTAAAGACCGAGGCATTTTTGGCAATTCTGACCAGTGTCCCTTTATGAGGTTATATCTCTGGAACGCTTCAATGGATCCTAGCGATTCTGATATTGTTTTTTCGTGACATATTGGGCTTCATGTTAGTATTAAATTTAGATCGATAATTTTTGCGTTTATTTGTGAAAAAATAAAAAATTTTGCAAAAATTTAGAAAATTTAGCAGTTTTCACATTTTTTATTTTTATTCTGCTAAACCAGAGAGTTATGTGCCACAAAATATTTAATAAATCACATTTCCCACATGTCTACTTTACATCAGAAGAATTTTGGAAGAAAAAAAACATTTTGGTAGGACGTTATAAGGGTTCAAAGTTCATCAGCAATTATTCATTTTTCCAGCAAAATTTACAAAACTATTTTTTTTAGTGACCACATCATATTTGAAGTCCCTTTGAGGGGTGTACATGACAGAAAACACACAAAAGTGACACCATTCCAAAAACTGCACCCCTCAAGCTACTCAAAACTATATTCAAGAAGATTATTAACCCTTCAGGTGCCTCACAGGAACTAAAATAAAGTTGAAGGAAAAAATTGACATTTTAATTTTTTTAACAAAAATGTTCTTTTAGCCTCAATTTTTTCATTTTCACATGGGCAACAGGATAAAATGCATCCTAGAATTTGTTGGGCAATTTCTTCTGAGTACACCGATGCCTCATATGTGGTCATAAACCACTGTTTGGGCGCACGGCAGGGCTCGGAAGGGAAGGAGCGCAATTTGAATTTTGGAGCCAATTTTCCGTTCAAAAAGTGAAATGGAGCTCCTTCACTTCTGAGCCCCGCTGTGCGCCCAAACAGTGGTTTATGACCATATATGAGGTATCAGTGTACTCAGGAGAAATTGCCCAACAAATTTTGGGATGTATTTTATCCCTTTACCCATGTGAAACTGAAAAAATGTAGGCAAAAAGAACTTTTTTGTGTAAAAAAAAGTGTTTTTTCATTTTTATGGATGAATTTGTGAGGCATCTGGGGGCTCAAAGTGCTCACTATGCATCTAGATATGTTCCTTTGGGGGTCTATTTTCCAAAATGGGGTCACTTGTGGGGGAGCTCCAATGTGGAGACACACAGGGACCCTCCAAACGCGACATGGTGTCCGCTAACAATTTGAATGAAAGATGAGCTCAAATTGTTAGCGGACACCATGTCGCGTTTAGAGGGTCCCTGTGTGTCTCCACATTGGAGCTCCCCCACAAGTGACCCCATTTTGGAAACTAGACCCCCAAAGGAACATATCTAGATGCATAGTGAGCACTTTGAACCCCCAGATGCTTCACAAATTGATCTGTAATAATAAAAAAAGAATTTTTTTGTGGGAAAAAAAAGTGCTTTTTCATTTTTATGGATGAATTTGTGAAGCATCTGGGGGTTCAAAGTGCTCACTATGCATCTAGATATGTTCCTTTGGGGGTCTAGTTTCCAAAATGGGGTCACTTGTGGGGGAGCTCCAATGTGGAGACACACAGGGACCCTCCAAATGCGACTTGGTGTCCGCTAACAATTTGAATGGAAAATTAGCTCAAATTGTTAGCGGACACCATGTCTCGTTTAGAGGGTCCCTGTGTGTCTCCACATTGGAGCTCCCCCACAAGTGACCCCATTTTGGAAACTAGACCCCCAAAGGAACGTATCTAGATGCATAGTGAGCACTTTGAACCCCCAGATGCTTTAGAAATTCATCCGTAAAAATGAAAAAGCACTTTTTTTTCCACAAATAATTTCTTTTTTCATTATTACGGATTTATTTCTGAAGCACCTGGGGGATCAAAGTGCTTACTATGCATCTAGATATGTTCCTTTGGGGGTCTAGTTTCCAAAATGGGGTCACTTGTGGGGGAGCTCCAATGTGGAGACACACAGGGACCCTCTAAACGAGACATGGTGTCCACTAACAATTTGAGCTCATTTTTCATTCAAATTGTTAGCGGACACCATGTCGCGTTGGGAGGGTCCCCATGTGTCTCCACATTAGAGCTCCACCATAAGTGACCCCATTTTGGAAACTAGACCACCCAAGGAACGTATCTAGATGCATAGTGATCACTTTAACCCAGTGCTTAACAAATTGATCGTAAAAATGAAAAAAGAATTTTGTGGAAAAAAGTGCTTTTTCATTTTTATGGATGAATTTGTGAAGCATCTGGGGTTAAAAGGATCACTATGCATCTAGATACGTTCTTAGGGGTCTAGTTTCCAAAATGGGGTCATGTGGGGAGCTCCAATGTGGAGACACACAGGGACCTTCTAACAGACATGGTGTCGCTAACAATTTGAGCTCATTTCATTCAAATTGTTAGCGGACACCATGTCGCGTTGGAGGGTCCCCGTGTGTCTCCACATTAGAGCTCCACCATAAGTGACCCATTTTGGAAATAGACACCCAAGGAACGTATCTAGATGCATAGTGAGCACTTTGAACCCCAGGTGCTTCACAAATTGATCCGTAAAAATGAAAAAGAAACTTTTTGTGGAAAAAAAAGTGCTTTTTCATTTTTATGGATGAATTTGTGAAGCATCTGGGGTTAAAGTGATCACTATGCATCTAGATACGTTCCTTAGGGGGTCTAGTTTCCAAAATGGGGTCACTTGTGGGGGAGCTCCAATGTGGAGACACACAGGGCTCCTCATACGCAACATGGTGTCCACTAACAATTGGAAATTGTTAGCGGACACCATGCAGGATTGAAGAGCCCCGTATGTGCCTACACATTGGAGCTCCCCACAAGTCACCCCATTTTGGAAACTAGACCACCCAAGGAACGTATCTAGATGCATAGTGATCACTTTTAACCCCAGGTGCTTCACAAATTGATCCGTAAAAATGAAAAAAGAAACTTTTTGTGGAAAAAAAAGTGCTTTTTCATTTTTATGGATGAATTTGTGAAGCATCTGGGGGTTAAAAGTGCTCACTATGCATCTAGATATGTTCCTTTGGGGTTCTAGTTTCCAAAATGGGGTCACTTGTGGGGGAGCTCCAATGTTCAGGCACACAGGGAGGGGCTCTCCATACCCGACATGGTTTCCGCTAACAATTGGAGCTAATTTTCCGTTGAAATTGTTAGCGGACACCATGTCGCATATGGAGAACCCGTGCGCCACCAGCACAAGGGCAACTGGAAGAGTTGGGGTACAGCACCAGAAAATGCCACCCCTAATGAATGCGCTATTTTCTTGGGTGGCTGTGGGTTGCAATTTGCAGCGTGGGGGACGCACAACATTTCAGCCTCTCCATGCTGAAGATTCCAGTCAGCCAGCTGCCAAGTTGTACCTGGCTGGCTACAAAAAATACAGCGGCCTTTTTTATTTCTAGAATTCTAGATAAAAAAAAAAAATGACGTGGGGCTCCGCCATATTTTTGGTCCAGCTAGGTACAACTTGGCAGCTACAGACTGCCAGCAACCCCAGCTGCCTCGTTGTACCTGGCTGCAACCAAAAATACAGCGAAGCCCATTTTTTTTTTATTTCTAGAATTCTAAAAAAAAAAAATGACATAGGGCTCCGCCATATTTTTGGTCCAGCCAGGTACAACTTGGCAGCTACAGACTGCCAGCAACCCCCAGCTGCCTCGTTGTTCCTGGCTGCAACCAAAAATACAGCGAAGCCCATATTTTTTTATTTCTAGAACTAATTCTAGAAAAAAAAAATGACATAGGGCTCCGCCATATTTTTAGCCCAGCCAGGTACAACTAGACAGCTGGGGGCTGGAATCCTCAGCATGAAAAGGCCCAAGCGTTCTGGGCCCCCCATGCTGCGAATTGCAGCCCGCAGCCACCCCAGACAATGGCGCATTCATTGAAGCGCCATTTTCTGGCGCTGTACCCATGCTCTTCCAGTTGCCCTGGTGCCGGTGGCAAACTGGGTAATAAAGGGGTTAATGCCAGCTTTTTATTGGCAGCTGGCACTAAGCCCGAGATTCATAATATTGGGCCAATGTTAGACCCGCCATTAGGAATCTCTGGTAAGTAGTCAATAAATACACACAGAGAAAAATATTTTTATTTTGAAAAAAAAACACAAACAAAATTCAGACTCCATCTTTATTATAAAAAGATCCGACGTAGTCCACAACGAAGGTCCCACGACGCTCGATCGCCTCCGACGCAGTCCACAACGAAGGTCCCACGATCGCCATGCAGGAGGATCGGACTGCAAAGTAG
Organism: Allobates femoralis; assembly: GCA_033576535.1. NCBI lineage: Eukaryota > Metazoa > Chordata > Amphibia > Anura > Aromobatidae > Allobates > Allobates femoralis. The sequence goes on from JARQOC010000008.1 coordinate 91,287,922, forward strand.
CAATCTGACAGCCCGGAGTATAGTGATCCACACTGCACCGGGGCTGAGATCGCTTTCTGCAGCTCGATCCTCATGCAGGAGGATCGGACTGCAGAGCAGCGATCTGGCAGCCCGGGTGCAGCGCCGGGGCTGCGAGATCGCTTTCTGCAGCTCGATCCTCATGCAGGAGGATCGGACTGCAGAGCAGCGATCTGGCAGCCCGGGTGCAGCGCCGGGGCTGCGAGATCGCTTTCTGCAGCTCGATCCTCATGCAGGAGGATCGGACTGCAGAGCAGCGATCTGGCAGCCCGGGTGCAGCGCCGGGGCTGCGAGATCGCTTTCTGCAGCTCGATCCTCATGCAGGAGGATCGGACTGCAGAGCAGCGATCTGGCAGCCCGGGTGCAGCGCCGGGGCTGCGAGATCGCTTTCTGCAGCTCGATCCTCATGCAGGAGGATCGGACTGCAGAGCAGCGATCTGGCAGCCCGGGTGCAGCGCCGGGGCTGCGAGATCGCTTTCTGCAGCTCGATCCTCATGCAGGAGGATCGGACTGCAGAGCAGCGATCTGGCAGCCCGGGTGCCGTGTCGGGGGCTGCAAGATTGCTTTCTGCAGCTCGATCCCCATGCAAGGAGAATCCCCTACATGGAGAGCAAGCTGCAGAAAACAATCTGACAGCTTGGTTTAGTGATCCACTGGATCACTGCGCCCGAGCTGTCAGATTGCTTTCTGCAGCTCAATCCCCATGCAGGGGAATCCCCCTGCATGGGATTCAAGATATAGAAAGCAATCTGACAGCTTGGGTGCAGTGATCCACTGGATCACTGCGCCTGAGCTGTCAGATCTGTTTCTGCAGCTCGATCCCCATGCAGGGGGATTCCCCTGCATGGGGATTGAGCTGCAGAAAGCAATCTGACAGCTCGGGTGCAGTGATCCAGTGGATCACTGCGCCCAAGTTGTCAAATCGGTTTCTGAGGCTTGCTCTCCGTGCAGGAAATCCCTGGGTGGATGTGTCCCTGATCCCCATCCCCCTGCATGTGGATCAGGGATCCCCCTGCAGGGTGATAGGGAACAGGGATCCCACTGCAGGGGGATGGGGATCAGGGATCCATCCCCCCTGCTGCAGGGGGATCAGGGATCCATCCCACATCAGGGGGATGAGGATCAGGGATCCCCCTGCAGGGGGATGGGGATCAGGGATCCATCCCCCAACAGGGGGATGGGGATCAGGGATCCATCCCCCAGGGATCCCCCTGCAGGGGGATGGGGATCAGGGATCCATCCCACAGCAGGGGGATGGGGATCAGGGATCCCCCTGCGTTGGGGCACAGGGATCCCCCTGCCTGTAACACCTACCAGAGGTTGGCGGTGACTTGCAGGAGGAAGACCGACGGCGGGGACTGGAGCACAGCGGGAGGAGGAGGCGGCGGCGGCGGCAGCTGGAGGAAGTGAGCGGTGGCAGAGCACGGGGCCGGAGACAGCGGGGGACCCCGGAGATAGAGGAGGGGGGCCGGAGACAGCGGGGGACGCCGGAGACAGCGGGGGACGCCGGCGGTAGAGGAAGGGGGCCGGAGACAGCGGGGGGAAGCCAGAGAAAGCAGGGGTACAGGGGGATGAGCGGGGGGGAAGCCATGTACAGCAGGGGGACAGAGGGATCATTGGGGTATAGGGCGGATGAGTGGGGGGAGGAACAGGAAGGCGCAGGGGAAATGAATGGGAGGAGCAGGAGGAGCCAGGCAGAGAAGCAGGCAGGAAGGAGACTGCAAACTGCACAGTCGCGGTAATTGCGGGTCTCATTTTTAACCCCCAATTACCGCGACTGTAGCCTTGGGGGGGCAAAGCGACCCCCCCTGGGCAATAGTGCATGTCCCCATGTACCTGCAGCTCAAGTGACAGGTCAGTGATACCCTCACTCGAGCTGCAGGAGTGCGTTCCCCAGATGTCTCAGACGCTGAGACATCGGTCGTTAACGCATGGGATTTCATGTCTCACACGCTGAGACACGTGTCGTTAAGGGGTTAAATAAAGGGATGATTAAAAATAAAAAATTAATTCTCACCTGTCCAGTGACAGTGTTCCGTGCTGAATACAAAGCTTAAGGACCATTCATGATGTCAACTGGAGGGGCGGGGCAACCCGATCACATGACCGTATCAGATTTGCTGATGCAGTCATGTGATCGGGTTGCCCCGCCCCTCCCGGTGACATCATGCAAGGTCCTTGAATGGCCAGGAGAGCTGCAGTCAGCATGGGACACTCGTGGTCGCCGGAAGGTGAGGATTTTTTATTTTCTATTTTTAATCATCCCTTTATTTAATGTCACTTTAGCAGTGTACATAGATACACTGCTAAAGTGATATTACACAGCGCCGACAGCACTTGTCACAGGCTCGGCTCCCCGCTGCTCTTTTTGTGCCCGGATACTGGACCGGACACAGAAATGAAATCTGAAGGCGCTAATTCGGTGCTGTCAGTTCCTGTTCGTTGGATCCTGCAAAAAACAGGATCCAACGAACAGGAATAAAAACGTAGTGTGAAGCCAGCCTTAGAATATTCTGACAGACTCTCTGCTTGGAGTGTAATTTTACTCTATATTTACAAGACATAAAAACATTACAGTGACATAAGTGGACAGATACGTTTCCATGACTAGTGAGAAGTGTGTGTCTGGGATAGATAAGCTATCAAATGTCTAGGCGTTTTGCCAAAACCCTCCAGGCTGAACCTACTTCATGCTTAAGTAGTACAGACTGATGTATGAATCAGATTATATCAGTGATAGCTGGTTAATAGTAGCTATTACAGTTTCCATAGCATTGTTTGCATATTTTATGTGCCACAGGGAAAAATGTTGAACATTTTAAAGGGTTTCTGACGCACCCCAGGTACTCAGCTCTCAGGCGGTTGCAGTCTGGGATGTCACGGGTGGCTGCCCGAGGCCGTGGCCCTGGTGGTCAATGAAAAAGGGATGAAAATAAAAAAATATATACAAGTTTGTGACGCCACCTGCAGTGTCTGGTGAGGAATCACCAGCCCCGCTACAGTCCTCCGGTGGTCATTGGTATTGTGGCAATGATGGTGTAGTCCCCCGCAGGCGGGACTGGACTGCTGGGGCAGCGATTCTGTGAGAAAACAGTTTATGCAGGAAAGGATGCAGCAGAGGCGATAACTCACTTCATTGGGTACTTTACTGGAAAACTTTCAATCATTACAGTCTTTCAGTGCAGTAGATGTTATGGCGACAAATGCTACGGGTGCTGCAAGTGGAATTTCTAGCTGATAGATGGATCCCTCACTGTGTACCGTTCCTGTTCCTTCCCGTCCTTTGCCTCCCAGTGGCGGTGGTGGCGTCACGACAAACCAAATCCCCTGTAAATGCACCCCATTTTATTGTGCGAACCCGGGACACGGTCCGGACCAGGACCGCCGTGACATCCCCCAGCAGCCACAACTGTAGGTGCTGTCCCTCTCTATGGCTGTGCTCAGCTCTGTGCATATTGGGGATTCAATTATTGCTTTATTGTAAGCCTTTGTGGAAGCATTTATACATTGTACTAGATGTGGGCCGGATCCTAATGCATCAGGAGGATGGTGTCTGTGTACTGTCTCTCCTCTCTGTGCCGTCTCCCTCTGTGCGCTGACTCTACCTTGTACCTTTTTCTCCACTCTGTGTGCTACTCATAACGGCAGCAGGCAGCATCAGATTAGCTTACCATCCATGCCAAATCCAAAAAACCAACACTGCATTTGCAGGACGCAGCCAGACCCCACTGTGTGAAGCAAGCACCAAATATAGATCACCTCAACCTACAACAAGGTGTGGGAGGCGACCTGCCGTGCACATAATGGGCTTGCTTAGAACACCATTCACACTGATACAAAATGATGCAGAGTGTCTGAAAGCTGCCCACCGGCTCTGCCACCTACCAATGGGCTGCCCAGTGCGATGCCTCTGCACCACTAGATGAACGGCGCCCCATGGGGCCCAGCTGCACCCCGAAAATGATAAAATAGTGCAAAAAAGTTTTTTATATGATAAACAAAAAACTTTTATGGATGAAGGATTGGTTCATGTATTGACCAAGACACTTAAGCTCATGATCCATGGGCCGGATCCTAATGCATCGGGAGGATGGTGTCTGTGTACTGTCTCTCCTCTCTGTGCTGACTCTACCTTGTACTTTTTTCTCCACTCTGTGTGCTGTCACCCCCATGTACACTGTTTCTTCTGTGTGCGATGTCACCCCCAGGCGTGCTTTCACCACCCCCCCACCCTGTGCGCTCTGTCACCCCTGTGTGCGCTATGTCTCTCGTGTACGCTGTCTACCCCATGCATGCTGTATCCTCCCCATGCACGCTGTCTCCCCGCATGCGCACTGTCCCCCTCCTGTGCCTGTCTGTCCTGTGTGTGCTGTCCATCTTGTCTGTGCTGTCTCCCCCCACGCACCATCTTCCCCCTGTGAGATGCTCATCCCATCTCTCCCATGTGCACTGTCTTCCCCCGTGGCTGTCTGTTGTCTGTGCCTCTGTATGCCTCCCCCTGTGCCTCTGTATCCCCCTGTGCCTCTGTGTCCCTCTGTGCCCTGTGTCCCCTTGTGCTTCTGCATCCCCCTGTGCCTCTGCATGCCTCTATCTCCTCCTGTGTCCCCCTGTGCCTCTGTCTCCCCCTGTGTTCCCCTTGTGCCTCTGTCTCCCTCCATTTCCCACAGTGTCTCTGCCTCCCCCTGTGCCTCTGTGTGCCTCTGTCTTCCCCTGTGTCCTCCTGTGCTTCTGTATCCCCCTGTGCCTCTGCCTCCCCCTGTGCCTCTATGTCCCCCTGTGCCTCCGTGTCCCCCAGTGCCTCTGCATGCCTCTGTGTCCCCCTGTGTCTCTGCCTCCCCCTGTGCCTCTATCTCCTCCTGTGTCCTCCTGTGCCTGTTTCCCTCTGTGTCCCCCTGTGCCTCTGCCTCCACCTGTGTCCCCCTGTACCTCTGTGTCCCCCTGTACCTCTGCCTCCCCTGTGCTTCTGTCTCTATCTGTGTCCCCCTGTGCCTGTCTCCTCCTGCCCTTCTGGTTCCCCCTGTGTCTCTGCATGCCTTTGGTTCCCCCTGTACCTGTGTCCCCCTATGCCTCTGCCTCCCCCTGTGCTTCTGTGTCCCCTTGTGCCTGTTTCCCTCTGTGTCCCCCTGTGCCTCTGCCTCCCCCTGTGCCTCTGTGTCCCCCTTTGCCTCTGCCTCCTCCTGTGCCTCTGTGTCCCCCTGTGCCTCTGCATGCCTTTTTGTCACCCTGTCCCTGTGTTCCCTGTGCATCTGCCTCCCCCTGTACTTTTCACACGGCAACTTTTCTAGGAATTTCAATGGCAACTTACTGGTTGCAGTGAAATCATGGACACATTGTTCTATCTTGTTGCTGTGTACAAATGGAACAATGTCTCCATGATTTCACTGCAACCAGTAAGTTGCCAGTGAAATTCTTAGAAAAGTTGCCGCGTGTAAAGGTACCTTTATGAAGTGCTAAGTATTGCAGGACACAAGGTTATTAACAGTCACAGACCTTTATTTTTCCTCCACTGCCCACTAAGCATTTCAACGGTCCCAAACCGTCTTCCTCAGGTGTAATCCATTCCGCGTAGTGGGCAGTGGAGGAACAATAAACGTCTGTGACTGTTAATAATCTTGTGTTATGCAATTCTTAGCACTCCATTAGACCACTGTTTTTTGTAATTGAAAATTCTTTTTGCCCTGTGCTCCTTCCTTCCCCCTCGCCCCCATCCGTTCTCACCCCCGCCTGGCGATACTGATGCCGGCTGAAGGCTCCAGGAAGAGACTCTGTGTGGAGTGGGTCATGTGACATCACACAGGCTGTCACATGACCCGCTCTGCACAGAGTCTCTTTCTGGAGGCTTCAGCCGACATCGGTAATGCCAGGTGGGGGTGAGAATGGAGGGGGGTAAGGGGAGGATGGAACACAGGGGAGACAAAGCATGTAGTAGAATGAGGGTGCCGTGGCAGGGTTCCGCTTGCAGCAGTGTGTGGCAGGCAGCAATACCGCCAGCGGAAGCCATATTGTTACACCTAATACTTGGGTGTATATATACACGTAATTGCCTATTGGCTTCCGGCATAAGTGACATACCGTTACAACCAGTCGGAAGTGAAAGCCACAAGGAAATTATGTGTATAGATATGCAACTTGCAATGGCTAACTCTGAGTTTGTGTCAGCTTTTTAAGTGTTTTTAGGCTTCTCTTTTTTGCTGTCAGCAGTTATACAATAAACTTGTTTCTCTTCACTTTGTTTTGTTAAAGAGGACCTGTCACCCTCCCTGCTGCATGGCAATCTAACTGCAGCACTGAATGCAGCATGTCTGCTGCATTCAGGGAAGGGGTCCACTATGTTTCTGTGTGCTGTGTGCCCCGAGATATAGCCTTAGGCAAACTCACTGTGAAAAGTCAGGAAGGCATTCCCTGATGCAGGAGTCAGCTTTATTCATGGGGGCCATTCCCTCCCCCTGCCTCTCTGTGCTGCTTCTGCTGTGCTGGCTCTCCCCTCTCCTCTTTGTCACTCATCCTGCTGCACACAGCATACAAATCATTTATCCTGATGTCAGCTCCAGATTCATGCCCTGCTGTCTGAACAAAGCATAAACAGCCCAGCAGGAAACCTTTTCGGTGCCTTATGTGTACCCCTTTTGATGATGACCCTTGTTGCTGTCATATCATACTTCCGGATTGCTAAATCAACAACAAACTATGCGACACAACTCATGAATAATAATAAATTCAATTTTATTAAAGTGCAGAATAAAGTGCAATAGTGCTTTACAACCACGGTAACAGGGTAATTAGGACTGTTACAGAATTATATGGCAGAGGTCACTAAAAAAATTATGCATTACGTGATATATACATCTAGTTGTACACCATATTGTTCTATTTATATTCCCTTAAGTATGGTTACAGTCATTCATACCAAGAAGGGGAACACAATATCATGACTTGCTCAGTCCTAGAAAAAACTGGACTCTCCCAGAATAAATATAATACCACACAAGGTGATCTTAGTCTACACTCCACACATAAATAAGGGGACAGGGACATGTGGCAAAATAAATTACAGCCGTCGTCTCACAATTAATGGTTTTCAATATTTTGTATTCTTTATCACCAGATGAACCCGTGAATACAGAAGTTTTTTCCACATTTGGACATGCTACACATTTGCCACATGATACTCTTATGGGGAGTGGGTAGCTCATACTACTGGATACATATAAGGATATGAGGGTGTGGAATGTAGACTAAGATCACCTTGTGTGGTATTATATTTATTTTGGGAGAGTCCAGTTTTTTCTAGGACTGAGCAAGTCACGATATTGTGTTCCCCCCTTCTTGGTATGAATGACTGTAACCATACTTAAGGGAATGTAGATAGAACAATATGGTGTACAACTAGATGTATATATCACGTAATGCATATATTATTAAGTGACCTCTGCCATATAATTCTGTAACAGTCCAGTCAGAGAACAAAGTTACTCTATGGTCAAAATACGAAAAAAAGTACAGAACAACCTATTCAATTTATTACCAACTTTAACCCTGTTATGGATAACATCAGACGTATACTGGGTAGATCATGGCACATTTTGAAAGCAGACCCTGTACTTAACAAAATCCTCCCAAAAGCTCCTCTAATCTCTACAAGGAGAAGTAGGAACTTAAAAGATATACTGGTGAAGAGTCATTATGAAGGTCAACCCAAACGAACATTTTTGGATAAAATCCCTAGGATGCTAGGTTGTAAACCATGTGGCAAATGTGTAGCATGTCCAAATGTGGAAAAAACTTCTGTATTCACCAGTTCATCTGGTGATAAAGAATACAAAATATTGAAAACCATTAATTGTGAGACGACGGCTGTAATTTATTTTGCCACATGTCCCTGTCCCCTTATTTATGTGGGAATGACGACACGGCAGTTAAAAATTAGAGTACGTGAACACGTACTGGGCATAGATGGCGCAAAAAAGGTGAAAGACGAGGACGTAGATAAATTGAAAACAATCCCGAGACACTTTAGGCAGAAGCATGCATATGTGATAGCACAATGCTTCGGGTCAGAGGGATTGATTGTATTCCACCAACAATAAGAGGTGGAAACATAACTAGGAAGCTAGGTCAAATGGAGACTAGGTGGATATGGAGGCCGAAAACAGTCAAACCACTAGGTCTCAATGAACATAATAGTTTTTCCTCCGTTTCTATGAGGTCGAAAAAAGTGAGACTCAGGGTGCTTTTTTATATATTTGAGTATTTGTTTTTAATTATTGTTTTTAAATTTTAGAGTCCCCTTACAACCAGATGCCACTTGATCAATATGACGCTGTGAACATGGATTGATGTCATGAATTCTACACCAATGCATATACCCACTATTGGTCCCTATGGATATCCTGAATGTTTGGATCCATGAAGTGATTCTTGTCCAGACATATTTGAATGGATAATCGCATCAACATGTATATGTGATTTGTAACCATCTATGCACATCATCTGGAGTGCCCCTTGTTGACATTGTCATGATTGGGGAGGTAATTGAAGTGTTAATTTACTGTAATTGCCCATACCAAATATAATATGTACTATGGAGTGATAATTGGCTGTATGGTATATATTCCTACTTTCCTAGCTAGTCTCATTATTATGAGTTGAGATGCACGTCTAAATCATTCTACATTATATATATGCAGAATAATAATGATATGTATGAATATGGTGATGTTTTGCGTGGGATGACATGGATAGGGTAGGATTAACTCTGTGCATTACTGGGCACTTCAGATGAGGTCCTTTTGGACCCTGGCATGAGCTGTGATTAGAATCCTTTATAGTTAAACATCTCTGTTAGGGCCATTACTGTTGAGCTGGGTCGGGTCCCACGTTTGAACATGACTAAACAGGGAGTAAACCCGAAATATGCAGGGTGTAGAGCTTCTTTCTATGCAAATAAGGTCTAGTAGTGTGGCCCCTTGATTATAAGTGCCAATATATTCCTCTTTCCCAGGCTTGTGATTTGTTCTGGAGTGACACATGACACACTGTACTTTGTGCATTGATGTGATGTGTCACTTTCTGGGACCTATCACAACTGTGATTGTTAGAGGTTCAAGTGAGGGACCCCATTGTAGCCCGAAATGTTATGTGAATCCTTTCAATAGTACATGTGCCACGTTATTAATTTAAACCACTTGTGAAGAGTGCCAATTATGATTAGGTGTTAGAATATACAGACCCTCTGCTGGACGTGTATATTCCTGCCCCCGATATGTTATAACATTGAGGGAGCCGTTGTGCCCGTATATATCTATACAGGGAAGGGTCCATATATAACTATATAAGGAAGGAGATCGCTTACATTGAGGGCAATATGACGGACTGTATCTCTGAGCATTTTGCATGAGAGTACAGCGGTTCTCAATGCCTGTGAGCCCATGTGACTGATGTAAACAAACAGTCACGTGACATCAGGGGGCGGGGCGACTGCAGACGCGTCGGCAGTATGGAGCGTGGGGGCGCATCCAGGTGACGTTACTATCATGTGACTATTATGTCATGTTCATTCGATCACATGATGACGGTGGGCGTGCGCATAATGGAGTGGGGCCGGCCTAGGTCCATCATTGCCCTCACTATATGGGACACTAATAATGAACCCTGACAGTCACATGATGGGAAGGGGGTGGGGTAATGGTACGAGCTGCAGACTGTATTGATACTGATTACCATAGGGAACAGCTGAGGGAATGATCACATGTTTTGAACACTGCATTCAATTGGTTGGGGTATTCTTTTTACAGCACACATTTTTTCACTTATGTCACACTCCCTGATGAAGGAGTGACCGATATGCGCATTGGGGCGCACGGACTTGGTAGTTAGGACCTGACTACTTGGATCTTTTATCTCTCCTGCTACCTCCAAGGTAAACTAACTTATGCTGCATGCACATTAACCCCTCACTGTCCGCCCCGCTGATATTCTCAGTGGGAGTGGGTAGTCTTTAATAACGCAATTGTGTAAGGTTATGAGGCTGTGGAGGATGGATAGATTTCATCTTGGCAGGTAATTACCTGTCACCTCCATGGTAAACTTACTTATGGTGTATGCACTTTAACTCCACACTGTCCGCCTCGTTGATACTCTTATGGGGAGTGGGTAGTTCATACTACTGGATACATATAAGGATATGAGGGTGTGGAGTGTAGACTAAGATCACCTTGTGTGGTATTATATTTATTTTGGGAGAGTCCAGTTTTTTCTAGGACTGAGCAAGTCACGATATTGTGTTCCCCCCTTCTTGGTTTGAATGACTGTAACCATACTTAAGGGAATATAGATAGAACAATATGGTGTACAACTAGATGTATATATCACGTAATGCATATATTATTAAGTGACCTCTGCCATATAATTCTGTAACAGTCCTAATTACCCTGTTACCGTGGTTGTAAAGCACTATTGCACTTTATTCTGCAATTTAATAAAATTGAATTTATTATTATTCATGAGTTGTGTCGCATAGTTTGTTGTTGATTTAGTTGTAAATATTGCGACCACTGAATATTGACTGTATAAGTACAGTTTTGGAACTATATAGCATGGTGTTATAGTACTTATCCAAACAGGTGTATGAGAGTCGTTTGGAGTCTTTTATTAATTCCTGTAAATGCTGGCTAAGCGCTGGCATTCACATGGCTCTGTACAGCACAAGTGATTGAACACTGCAGTGTTGAGGTGCTCTAAAGGGCCAAGTTCAATAATGAAAAAGTGAAAAAAAAATGTTGCCCCATTCAAAATAAAACTATTTAAGAAAATACAAATATTTGGTATCACCGTGTTCAGAAATGCCTGATCTATTAAGATATAAAATAAATTAATCCGATTGGCAAACCGTAATAAAAAAAAGTCAAAACATTGGTTTCAGCAACATTGCAATAAAATGCAATAACAGGCAATCAAAACATCACATCTGCCCAAAAATGGTATCATTAAAAATGGCAGCCAAGATTAAAAAATAACCTATCACAGAGCCCCAGATCCCGAAAAATGAGAACCCTGTGGGTCTTGTAAAAAAGGCAACAAAAGTGCAATTATTATTTTTTTTACAAACTTCTGAAATTTTTTCAGCACTTAGACAAAAGTAAAAGTTTACATGTTTTGCATATGCAAACTTTTATCGCCCTGGGACATCATACGGACACGTCAGTTTTACCATAAAGTGAACATGAAGAATAAATAACTTTAAAAACCTTTGTGAAATTTCACTTTTTTAGCAATTTCACCACACTTGAATTTTTTCTTACCATTTTACTGTACACTACTGTATATAGTAAAATGAATGATTTCATTCAAAAATACAACCCGTCCCGCAAAAAACAAGCCCTCGTGTCTACAGTGTATCGACGGAAAAATAAAAAAGTTATGGCTCTTGGAAGAAGGGAGGAAAAAACATAAGGGTGCCGTCACACCAGGTGACGTCGCCGGAGATGTCGGCGGCGACGGGCGGGAGCGCGAATGTTTTTGGCGCCCCGCCAGCGTTGCCGTCGCATGTTTACATGCAGCGACACCTCCGGCGATGCAGTAGCGATCTTACAGGCGGTGTCTAAAAACCCCAGTGGCGATGCCATAACATGGGAGCCTATGGCTCCCATCGCCTGTGAGATCGCCGTCCCCCGTTTACATAGGGCGATGTGTACACATCACCCCAGAGTGCTCGCCTGGTTTCAGAACGCTGCTGTGAAACCAGGCGACCACTCAAATGCGTCGCCGTTGCCTATTCATATTAGGCGACGCATCGGTGATGTCGGCGGTGATAGGCCACGCCCCAGCATCGCCTATAAAAATCGCCAGGTGTGGCGGTACCCTAAAATCGCTCTCAGGTGAAGGGGTTCATAAAAACATTTGAGAAATTTTCTTAACTTTGCAGCTAGGAAGCAAATAATACAAATAAATAAATATAAAGGGAGCACAATCTGAAATTAATTTTGAGAACAGAAGAAGTTTAATATTATTTTATTGGGAGAGTAATAGATCCTTGGAACGAACGTCAAGAAAATGTAGATGAAAAATCAACAGTAAGTAAATATCAACATATGTCCATCCTAAGATAAAAGGAAAGAGATAATATAGCAGTCTAGATGGAAAGGTTTCATGTACTGCTGTCAATCCACTATGTGTCCAATAATAATGTATACACATATATAGCATATAAGACATTTCAGTGCAGCCTGCAGTGCTAGCGGGGGAGATATGGCACTAGTGCTATTCAGTATCCTGGAAATTCCCCCTTCACATTCACCTGACGCCCAGGTGAGAACAAGCCGCATCCTAGGGATATTTGTCACCAGTTTTCGGCTTTCTATTTTTAGAGAGATAATAAAGTGTGGTTTCCTCATTATCCTCACGATGTGATACACATCAGGTGACATCATTCAGGGTGTTTATTCCGCAATGCTTCATCTATTGATACAGTTTATTGTGTGCTCCTGATATACTAGAAATAATGAACTTATATAATGTTTGATGGATAACATTAGCTGGTTCAATGATTCACATTTCTAAAAAATAACAACGGTCATTGGATCAAAATGTAAAAACAAATGTGATGCCATTCCTGTTCTTTATCATGTATTCTTATCAATGATAATCCAGCAATCGCCTTGTGATGACAGCAGTTATTCCTTTTGTCCTCAAGATGGACATGGTCTGTAATAAAATGGAATATTATAATGAAAATGAATTGTAAAGTTTCAGATAAATGTACATAAAAAGCTAAAAATAACAGGTCAGTCAATAACACAAGCCGAAAGAAGTGGCAATTGTAATAACAAATTATAATATACAGTACAGACCAAAAGTTTGGACACACTTTCTGATTCAAAGTGTTTTCCTTATTTTCATGACTATGAAAATTGTAGATTCACACTGAAGGCATCAAAACTATGAATTAACACATGTGGAATTATATACTTAACAAAAAAGTGTGAAACAGCTGAAAATATGTCTTATATTCTAGATTCTTCAAAGTAGCCACCTTTTGCTTTGATTACTGCTTTGCACACTCTTGGCATTCTCTTGATGATCTTCAAGAGGTAGTCACCGGAAATGGTCTCCCAACAGTCTTGAAGCTGCTAGGAATTCCACTGCTAAGGACACGCAGCAAGCAGAAGAGACTTGTTTGGGCTAAAGAACACAAGGAAGAACACAAGGAATGGACATTAGACCAGTGGAAATCTGTGCTTTGGTCTGATGAGTCCAAATTTGAGATCTTTGGTTCCAACCACCATGTCTTTGTGGGACGCAGAAAAGTTGAACGGATTGACTCTACATGCCTGGTTCCCACTGTGAAGCATGGAGGAGGAGGTGTGATGGTGTGGGGGGTGCTTTGCTGGTGAAACTGTTGGGGATTTATTCAAAATTGAAGGCATACTGAACCAGCATGGCTACCACAGCATCTTGCAGTGGCATGCTATTTCATCCAGTTTGCGTTTAGTTGGACCATCATTTATTTTCCAACAGGGCAATGCCCCGAAACACACCTCCAGGCTGTGTAAGGGCTATTTGACCAAGAAGGAGAGTGATGGGGTGCTACGATGATTTGGGGGTGAACTGGACTGCAGAATGAAGGCAAAAGGGCCAACAAGTGCTAAGCATCTCTGGGAACTTCTTCCTCATGTGAGCCAGTTTCTTTGTAGCACTTGATGCAACTGCACTTGGGGACACTTTCAAAGTTTTTCCAATTTTTCAGATTGACTGACCTTCATTTCGTAAAGTAATGATGGCCACTCATTTTTCTTTACTTAGAATTTGTATTATGGCAAGAAAAGAGCAGCTAACAGTCTATTCAGTAGGACTATCAGCTGTGTATCCACCAGACGTCTGCACAACACAACTGATGGTCCCAACGCCATTTCTAAAGCAAGAAATCCCACTTATTAAACCTGACAGGGCACACCTGTGAAGTGAAAACCATTTCCGGTGACTACCTCTTGAAGCTCATCAAGAGAATGCCAAGAGTATGCAAAGCAGTAATCAAAGCAAAAGGTGGCTACTTTGAAGAACCTAGAATATAAGACACATTTTCAGTTGTTTCACACTTTTTTGTTAAGTATATAATTCCACATGTGTTAATTCATAGTTTTAATGCCTTCAGTGTGAATCTACAATTTTCATAGTCATGAAAATAAACAAAACTCTTTGTATGAGAAGGTGTGTCCAAACCTTTGGTCTGTACTGTATATATAACATGTAAGACGTCTCTTAAATAGAAAAAAGGCAACATGTAGTAATAGCTGATGGAGATATTGTAATCCTTCCCTGTAGTGGCCGTATCACCAAAAGTTATCGTAAGGCAGGAGGCACACTGTCATGCATCAAATACGGAGCATGTTTGATGCATGACAGTGATGCGAGTGTTGTGCATGTTTGATGTGAGTGTGGTGCGAGTGTGGTGTGTGGGTGAGTGTGCATGGCTGTATGCATGTGAGTGTGCTGCGTGAGTGCGTGTGTGGTGCGTGTCAGTGTGATGCTGTCTGCGCTTTTGAAGCAAACTTCAGAACCGCGGACAGCATTTACTGGTGAATTTAAACTGGAGTTTAAATTTGCCGGTTTCCTGGTACAGTAACAAATCATCTTTCACCGCTGTGACAGCAGCGGTGAAAGAAGATTTTTAAAAACCCGGCTGCTGACCACATTGTACCTCGGACAGCCCCTGAACTCAGGAGCCGGGCGGCATTTAGTGTAAATTTCTATTTCCCGACAATTAACGACTTTTAATTAAACCCTATATCTTAACTCATGCTGAGCCAATGTGTGATATCAGCATGTGTCCAGGGAGTGTGGACACTCCCTGGACACAAGCTGGCACCACACTAACATCAGGTTAACCCTGCATAAACCGGCTTATTAGCCGCATCTGCAGCCTCTGTGCTGACATGCCGCACAGAGGCTGAAGATGGGGTTAATATGCAGCTAAACCCCGCGATGTTCAAAATGTGTTCATGATTTGTTA
Source organism: Allobates femoralis (assembly GCA_033576535.1). NCBI lineage: Eukaryota > Metazoa > Chordata > Amphibia > Anura > Aromobatidae > Allobates > Allobates femoralis. Next base: position 91,302,947 of record JARQOC010000008.1, read on the forward strand.
CTGTAGTGGGAAACCTGCAAATTCAAACTCTGTGGCTTTGACAGCTGTGGATTGCACTCGCGCGAGGCACACAGATAGTGTGCCTTCATCCTAACAGGTAAAGTCGGATCATTTTGTGTTACTGGAAGAGATATTGGTACTTCTGAGTTTTTTATGATATTATTTGAACGTTGACTAACAGTTTTTGGCCTCACATTTTTATAGGTGAAAGATGGTAAAGACCAGTAAAAAACTATACAGAGAAAAGATGAAAAAACTATATTAAAAAAAATTATTCCATAGTTTTTTACTATTTTACAATGCTTTCTACTTCCACCAACAGTTTAAAATATAACTAACTACCGTATATACTCGTGTATAAGCCGAGTTTTTTAGCCCAAAAATTGGGCTGAAAAGTCCCCCCCTCGGCTTATACACGGGTCATACGGTATGCTGTGGGGGGGGGCTGTGACCGGGGGCTGGAGGAGGCAGGAGGGGGCCGCGGTGACCGCAGGCGGTCACGTGGGGCCGCCTCATTAGTGCAATGAATATGCACGGCATCCCCCCGTCCATCAGCGGCGGGGGGATGCCGTGCATATTGCACTACACAGCCCCCCCCTCCTTATCATGTCTCCCCCAGTAGTAATAAACAGCCCCCCCTCCTTATCACGTCCCCCCCAGGCTGCGGCAGCTCTCAAATAACAAACAGTTTATACATTACCTTCCGGCGCAGCTACTCCGCTCCTCCGGTCCACCGCTCGCCGGCTTCTTCTTCCTTGATGTGCCGGTGTCATGTGACCGGGCGCAGGAGATGACGTCATTTCCTGCGCGCGGTCACAGAAGTCGGCACATCAAGGAAGAAGAAGCCGGCGAGCGGTGGACCGGAGGAGCGGAGTAGCTGCGCCGGAAGGTAATGTATAAACTGTTTGTTATTTTGAGAGCTGCCGCAGCCTGGGGGGACGTGATAAGGAGGGGGGCTGTTTATTACTACTGGGGCTGCTGGATACTACACAGGGGCTGTATACTACCACTGGGGCTGCTGGATACTACACTGGGGCTGTATACTACCACTGGGGCTGCTGGATACTACACTGGGGCTGTTTATTACTACTGGGGCTGCTGGATACTACACAGGGGCTGTATACTACCACTGGGGCTGCTGGATACTACACTGGGGCTGTATACTACCACTGGGGCTGCTGGATACTACACTGGGGCTGTTTATTACTGCTGGGGCTGCTGGATACTACACAGGGGCTGTATACTACCACTGGGGCTGCTGGATACTACACTGGGGCTGTATACTACCACTGGGGCTGCTGGATACTACACTGGGGCTGTTTATTACTACTGGGGCTGCTGGATACTACACAGGGGCTGTATACTACCACTGGGGCTGCTGGATACTACACTGGGGCTGTATACTACCACTGGGGCTGCTGGATACTACACTGGGGCTGTTTATTACTACTGGGGCTGCTGGATACTACACAGGGGCTGTATACTACCTCTGGGGCTGCTGTATACTACCACTGGGGCTGTATATACCTGTGGGGCTGCTGTATACTACACTGGGGCTGTATATACCTGTGGGGCTGCTGTATACTACCACTGGGGCTGTATATACCTGTGGGGCTGCTGTATACTACACTGGGGCTGTATATACCTGTGGGGCTGCTGTATACTACCACTGGGGCTGTATATACCTCTGGGCTGCTGTATACTACCACTGAGGCTGTATATACCTCTGGGGCTGCTGGATACTACCACTGGGGCTGTATATACCTCTGGGGCTGCTGGATGCTACCACTGGGGCTGTATATACCTCTGGGGCTGCTGTATACTACCAATGGGGCTGTATATACCTCTGAGGCTGCTGTATACTACCTCTGGGGCTGTATACTACCTCTGGGGCTGCTGTATACTACCACTGGGGCTGCTGTATATACCTTTGGGGCTGCTGTATATACCTCTGGGGCTGCTGTATACTACCTCTGGGGCTGCTGTATACTACCTCTGGGGCTGCTGTATACTACCTCTGGGGATGCTGTATACTACCACCGGGGCTGTATATACCTCTGGGATGCTGTATACTACCACTGGGGCTGTATATACCTCTGAGGCTGCTGTCTACTACCTCTGGGGCAGTATACTACCTCTGGGGCTGCTGTATACTACCACTGGGGCTGCTGTATATACCTTTGGGGCTGCTGTATATACCTTTGGGCTGCTGTATACTACCTCTGGGGCTGCTGTATACTACCTCTGGGATGCTGTATACTACCACCGGGGCTGTATATACCTCTGGGGATGCTGTATACTACCACTGGGGCTGTATATACCTCTGGGGCTGCTGTATACTAACTACTGGAGCTGCTGCTGTATATACCACTGGGGCTGCTGCTGTATACTACCACTGGGGAGGCTGCTGTATACTACCATTGGGGGGCCTGTATACCACACTGCTGGGGGCTGTATACCTGTGCTGGAGTCCACCCTCGGCTTATACACGAGTCAATAGGTTTTCCCAGGTTTTGGGGCAAAAGTAGGGGGGTCGGCTTATACACGGGTCGGCTTATACACGAGTATATACGGTATATAAAAAATATAAAAACAAACCTCCCCACAAATTATGACATTCCATACAAAGTGAGTTAGGTCTTTTTCACATCAGCGGTTTTTTTTGCTGCCGCAAGTGCCGGATCGCGGCAATTAGTGATGGGCGAATCCTAAATTACTCGGAATCGCTTGACTCTAGCGAGTCCGAGCCCAGGACTCGCTACTCGTTGCGAGTCTAGCGAGTCCAATGTTAATGAATGGGGAAGCGAGTAATAGCGAGTAGTGTGAGATTTACAAATCGCAGATGTGTCTCGGAAGCTTCAGCCTGAAGCAATCCTAGTTTTGCCATTTATTTGCATTGCTTGTTTACTTTGCAACTGTAATCGCTGGGAAACTCGCACAGATAAGAGTCCTGCTTTCTCCTCTGTGCTGGCTGCCACAGCTCCAGGTCCTAGAGCCCGCCTGCTGCCTGATGTAGCAGTGCTGAGATTGTTCTCAGTCTGCTCATTCCCTGTGTACAGACATGAATGTCTGTGCACAGAGATGATGTAGCAGAGCTGAGATTGTTCTCAGTCTGCTCATTCCCTGTGTACAGACATGAATGTCTGTGCACAGAGATGATGTAGCAGAGCTGAGATTGTTCTCAGTCTGCTCATTCCCTGTGTACAGACATCTATATCTATGCACAGGGGATGTAGCAGAGAGGACATCGCGTTTTGGACTGCGTCGGACGGAAGAGGATTTTTTTAATTAAAGATGGAGTCCCTAATGGCTTTTTTTTTATTTCTAATAAAAAATTTTCTTTGTGTTGTGTTTTTTTTAAAACAATTTAATAGAAATTCATGGCGGTCATGTCTAATATTGGCGTGACCGCCATAAATTTCGGGCTTAGGGCCAGCTGATAATACAAAGCTGGCCCTAACCTCTTTATTACCCAGCGTGCCATCGCTACCAGGGCCGCTGGAAGAGTGGGGTTCAGCGCCAGAGGATGGCGCTTCAATGAACGCGCCATCTTCTGGGGCGGCTGCGGGCTGCAATTTGCAGCGGGGGGTGCCCAGAAAGCTTGGGCATCCCTGTGCTGCGGATTCCAGCCCCCAGCTGCTTAGCTGTACCTGGCTAGACATAGAAATTGCGCGGAGCCCAACGCATTTTTTTTAAATTATTTCATGAAATTCTGAGATTCTGACTCTGAGACTCTGACTCTGAGACTCTGACTCTGAAATTCATGAAATAATAAAAAAAAAATGCGTGGGGCTCCACGCAATTTCTATGTCTAGCCAGGTACAGCTAAGCAGCTGGGGGCTGGAATCCGCAGCGCAGGGATGCCCAAGCTTTCTGGGCACCCCCCGCTGCAAATTGCAGCCCACAGCCGCCCCAGAAGATGGCGCGTTCATTGAAGCGCCATCCTCTGGCGCTGAACCCCGCTCTTCCAGCGGCCCTGGTGGCGGTAGCACGCTGGGTAATAAAGGGGTTAATACCAGCTTTGTTATACAAGCTGGTATTAAGCCTGAGATTCTTAATGTCAGGCCACGTTTGACCCAGCCACTAAGAATCTCCAATAAAGGGTTAAAAAAACACAACACAGAGAAAAAATTTTATTTGAAATAAAAAGAAAAGCCATTAGGGACTCCATCTTTAATTAAAAAAATCCTCTTACGTCCGACGTAGTCCAAAACGCGATGTCCTCTCTGCTACATCCCCTGTGCATAAATATAGATGTCTATGCTCAGGGAATGAGCAGACTGAGAACAATCTCAGCACTGCTACATCATCTCTGTGAGCAGGCGGGCTCTAGGACCCTGGAGCTGCACAGAGAAGACAGCTGGACTCGGCTCGCAAAGAAACAGCAGTTACTTTGCGAGTTTCCCTGCTATCACTGGCACAGTAGCCAAGTCTAATGCAAACAATGGCAATCCTAGTTTTGTCAGCGTTTCTGACAAAACTAGGATTGATATTGATTTGCATTGGACTCGTGCGAGTAATCACTGGGAAACTCGCAGAGTACCGAGTCCTGCGAGTCCCTTACTACTCGCCGAGTACCGAGTCCTAGCGAGTAGATTCGCCCATCCCTAGCGGCAATGCTGCACTTGCCGCACCTGCCGCAAGCCCCATAGACAATGCATGGGGATTGCCACAAGTGTGCCGCAAGTGCGACCGTTAGGCAGCAGATGCGGTAAATCTGCCGGATCTGACGCAGTTTGAAAATAACACTAGTGTGAAAGGGGCCTTAATTTAGAAAAGTTCTTTTTTAGGACATGAGAATTCACAGTGTTTTTCTGAAGTAGCTAATAGTAGAATACCAAATAACTCTATTCTAACTAGAGATTAGTGGATTTTTTTAAATTTGCTGGGAATACCAAATTCACCCGGAAGATTTAATTTATCATTAATAAATTTGCATGAATCTCAATATCGGAAATCTTGTATTTGCTAGGAAGAACTGTGTGGAGGAAAAGAGAGTAAGGCTGTGTGCCCACATACCGGCTTTGTGCCGGTAGGCGGCTGGGCGGACCTGCCAGGAAGCTCTGCAGGCGTCCGGTGGCTTCCTGGCGGGTATGTGAGGTGGGTGTGGGCGGGTGCTGCGGGCAGGTGCACAGCGGGTTAGCGCCGGCGTTTCTGCAGCGGCTGGAAGCAGTACATGATTCAGCTTGCAGCCGCTGCAGAACCGGCCGGATTATAGAACATGCTCATTCTTTGCTAACCCGCTGGGAACCCAGCGGGTTAGCAACAGATGCGCATGTGTAAACCGCCGCTGTGTGCACAGCGGGTGTCGGTTTACATAGGTTTTAATGTTAATCCAAACGCCGGGTTGGATTAACATAAATTTACATAAAACTTATGTAAACCGACCGGCGGTTTACACATCTAAACCGGCCCTAACCCGGCATGTGGGCACACAGCCTAAGGCCCACGTTACACACACAGATATTTGTGCAGATATTGTTCACAGATCTCTGGTTGTAGTGAAATCATGGACACATTAATCCATTTATATACAGCCACAAAATGGAACAATGTGTCCATGATTTCACTACAACCAGAGATCGGTGAACAATATCTGCACAAATATCTGTGTGTGTGACATGGGCCTAAGGGCCACGTCACACACACAGATATCTGTGCAGATATTGTTCACAGATCTCTGGTTGCAGTGAAATCATTGACACTTTGTTACATTTGTACACAGCCACAAAATGGAACAATGTGTCCAAGATTTCACTGCAACCAGAGATCTGTGAACAATATCTGCACAATTATCTGTGTGTGTGACGTGGCCCTATGGGTGCGTTTGCATGGTAAATTTGTGATGCAGATTTTGGACTTCCAAAATCTGCACCTACTGGCAGACAAATGCACCCAAACCATTCCTGTCCACACGATGCATTTTTTATGCAGATTTGGTGCAAATTTGAAATTGTTTTGTGTCTTTTTCAATAAAGTTTAGATACTTTGGCCACAAAAAGAAAAAATGGTTGTGAAAGCCTGCTCCCCCATTCAAAACTATCACTTCCAGCCGATTTCAATGCAAATTAGGCACAAAATAAGCAACACATACGCTGCGTATCTGCTGCGTATTTTGAGCTAACATGAGGGTCTATGGGTGAAAAACGTGGTACTATGCGCAGCAAGAATTGACATGCTGCAGATTTTCCTGCAATAAAATATGCAGTGGATCCTCTGTGGAAAAAAATGCACCATGTGGACAGGAGTTCACAAATCCCATAGACTTTGCTGGGAAAACACGCTGCTGCCTATTTAGTGCAGATCTGCCAAATACGCACCAACAAACGAGCACTAAATATGCCTCAAAATACGCATCATGTGAACGGGGCTAAGAGAGAACTTGCTAACTATAATAGCTTACACTCTATAAGAGAGAAAGAGAGGAGCCCGCTACCCATAAGAGCTTACACTCTATAGGAGAGAAAGGGAGGGCCCCCCTGATCATAAGAGCTTACACTCTATAAGGCTGGGGTCACACACACAGATATCTGTGCAGATATTGTTGGCAGATCTCTGGTTGCAGTGAAATCATGGACACATGGTTCCATTTTGTGGCTGTGTACAAATGTTACAATGTGTCCATGATTTCACTGCAACCGGAGATCTGTGAACAATATCTGCCCAGATATCTGTGTGTGTGACCCAAGCCATAGAGAGACCAAAAAATCAACATATATCTTTTCATTGACATAACTGAGTCAAGAACTGCACCCAAAGAGGGAAGAGGGCCTATCGCTACAATTACTAACTCCCAACAACCAAATTAAACGACATTACAGCCCAGATGAATGAAAAGTGATATTCTATTATTAAAAAGGGGATCACAGAGGAAAGGTGTAGGGGCACAAGATATCCATATATAACAGGACACAATTAGTCACAATAAAAGGTTGTTAACATTGCAGTTGGTAATAGGACATTAACTCAATAGAGGAATTATAAATGTCCTAGACAAGAATGAAAACCCAATTAGCAGTAGTAATTGCATTGTAAACAAGATTGAAAAAGTGCTATAGTGCTTACATTAATGGAGATACTCCTATAAACTTGTAGATAGATTTATAGGGTAGGAAAATTCAAATATACAATTTAATTACAATATATCCTAGGTATGGGCAGCACAGCTGTTATAATTGTACTTGATTCCAAAAAACCACATACAAATCAATATATAGAATCAGAATCAATAGTATAGATATACAGAATGATACATAACCTGTACAGTTGTTTACCACAATACAAAGGAAGTCAAAGTAAATGGTACAAATAACCATCAAAAAGTCACTAAACCAATAGCCAAATATTATCTACTAGATGGCGGCCCGATTCAAAAGAATCGGGTAGTCTAGAATGCCTATATAGTTTATTTACTAATAGTTAGGGGAGTGGGGTGAAATGAATTGTGTGTATACAGGTGGCTCAGTGGGTAGCAGAGTATACGGTGGCTTAGTGGTTAGCAGTGAGTGCGGTGGCTCAGTGGTTAGCAGTGAGTGCAGTGGCTTAGTGGTTAGCAGTGAGTGCGGTGGCTTAGTGGTTAGCAGCGAGTGCGGTGGCTCAGTGGGTAGCAGAGTATACAGTGGCTTAGTGGTTAGAAGTGAGTGCGGTGGCTCAGTGGTTAGCAGTGAGTGCGGTGGCTCAGTGGTTAGCAGTGAGTGCGGTGGCTCAGTGGTTAGCAGTGAGTGCGGTGGCTCAGTGGTTAGCAGTGAGTGCGGTGGCTCAGTGGTTAGCAGTGAGTGCGGTGGCTCAGTGGTTAGCAGTGAGTGCGGTGGCTCAGTGGTTAGCAGTGAGTGCGGTGGCTGAGTGGTTAGCAGTGAGTGCGGTGGCTAAGTGGTTAGCAGCGAGTGCGGTGGCTCAGTGGGTAGCAGAGTATATGGTGGCTTAGTGGTTAGCAGTGAGTGCGGTGGCTCAGTGGTTAGCAGTGAGTGCGGTGGCTCAGTGGTTAGCAGTGAGTGCGGTGGCTCAGTGGTTAGCAGTGAGTGCGGTGGCTCAGTGGTTAGCAGTGAGTGCGGTGGCTCAGTGGTTAGCAGTGAGTGCGGTGGCTCAGTGGTTAGCAGTGAGTGCGGTGGCTCAGTGGTTAGCAGTGAGTGCGGTGGCTCAGTGGTTAGCAGTGAGTGCGGTGAGATTGGTCTGCACAGTGGTGTGGGCAGAGTGGTCAGCGCAGCGCCGTGGGCAGAGTGGTGAGCACAGCGCCGTGGGCAAAGTGGTGAGCGCAGCGGCGTGGGCAGAGTGGTCAGCACACACATACATACATACACACACACACACAGACACACACAGACAGTTGGCTATAGTTAGCACCGACCCTGCGTCTTCCCTGGCGGCTGGATCCTGGCGGCTGGATCCTGAGTTGACATGTCGGCGGCCGCGGACGACTGAATCCAATATGGCGTCCAGGAAGTTTGGCGAGACTTTTTGGACGCTATATTGGATCCAGTAGTTGGGGGGTGGCGACATGTCGACTGAGGATGTAGGCGGCTGATGCAGGGCCGGTGGTAAGTATAGCGGAGTGTGTGTGTGTATGTGTGCGGACAAAGTGAGGGAAGTGCGGACAAAGTGACGGAAGTGACTACATACAAACATATATACAGATACTGTACATTGCATATGGAGGGGTGAGGAGAGGGGAGGCTGGAGGGGTGAGGAGGAGTGAGGAGACCGGAGGCTGGAGGGGTGAGGAGAGCGGAGGCTGGAAGGGTGAGGAGAGGACAGGGGAGGCTGGAAGGGTGAGGAGAGGTGAGGACAGGGGAGGCTGGAGGGGAGAGCAGAGGCTGGAGGGGAGAGCGGAGTCTGGAGGGGAGAGGGGAGGGCGGAGGCTGGAGGGAGGGCAGAGGCTGGAGGGGAGAACGGAGGCTGGAGGGGAGGGCGGAGGCTGGAGGGGAGAGCGGAGACTGGAGGGGAGGGCGGAGGCTGGAGGGGAGGGTGGAGGCTGGAGGGAAGAGCGGAGGCTGGAGGGGAGGCTGGAGAGGAGAGTGGAGGCTGGAGGCGGAGGCTGGAGGGGAGGGCGGAGGCTGGAGGGGAGAGCGGAGGCTGGAGGGAAGAGTGGAGGGTGGAGGGGAGAGCGGAGGCTGGAGGGGAGGACGGAGGCTGGAGGGGAGGCTGGAGGGGAGAGGGGAGGCTGGAGGGGAGGGCGGAGGCTGGAGGGTAGAGGGGAGGCTGGAGGGTAGAGGGGAGGCTGGAGGGCGGAGGCTGGAGGGGAGGGCGGAGGCTGGAGGGGAGAGCGGAGGCTGGCGGGAAGAGCGGAGGGTGGAGGGGAGAGCGGAGGGTGGAGGGGAGAGCGGAGGCGGGAGGGGAGAGCGGAGGCTGGAGGGGAGGGCAGAGGCTGGAGGGGAGAGGGGGGGGCGGAGGCTGGAGGGGAGAGGGGAGGCTGGAGGGGAGGGCGGAGGCTGTAGGGGAGAGCGGAGGCTGGAGGGGAGAGCGGAGGCTGGAGGGGAGAGGGGAGGATGTAGGGCGGAGGCTGGAGGGGAGAGCGGAGTCTGGAGGAGAGAGCGGAGGCTGGAGGGGAGGGCGGAGTCTGGAGGGGAGGCTGGAGGGGGGAGGCTGGAGGGGAGGGCGGAGGCCAGAGGGGAGAGCGGAGGCTGGAGGGGAGAGCAGAGGCTGGAGGGCGGAGGCTGGAGTGGAGAGCAGAAGCTGGAGGGGAGGAGCGGAGGCTGGAGGGGAGAGGGGAGGCAGGAGGGGAGGCAGAGGCTGGAGGGGAGAGGGGAGGCTGGAGGGGAGAGGGGAGGCAGGAGGGCGGAGGCTGGAGGGGAGGGCGGAGGCTGGAGAGGAGAGCGGAGGCTGGAGGGAAGAGCGGAGGGTGGAGGGGAGAGCGGAGGCTGGAGGGGAGAGCGGAGGCTGGAGGGGAGAGCGGAGACTGGAGGGGAGGGCGGAGGCTGGAGGGGAGGGTGGAGGCTGGAGGGAAGAGCGGAGGCTGGAGGGGAGGCTGGAGAGGAGAGTGGAGGCTGGAGGGCGGAGGCTGGAGGGGAGGGCGGAGGCTGGAGGGGGAGCGGAGGCTGGAGGGAAGAGTGGAGGGTGGAGGGGAGAGCGGAGGCTGGAGGGGAGGACGGAGGCTGGAGGGGAGGCTGGAGGGGAGAGGGGAGGCTGGAGGGGAGGGCGGAGGCTGGAGGGTAGAGGGGAGGCTGGAGGGTAGAGGGGAGGCTGGAGGGCGGAGGCTGGAGGGGAGGGCGGAGGCTGGAGGGGAGAGCGGAGGCTGGCGGGAAGAGCGGAGGGTGGAGGGGAGAGCGGAGGGTGGAGGGGAGAGCGGAGGCGGGAGGGGAGAGCGGAGGCTGGAGGGGAGGGCAGAGGCTGGAGGGGAGAGGGGGGGGCGGAGGCTGGAGGGGAGAGGGGAGGCTGGAGGGGAGGGCGGAGGCTGTAGGGGAGAGCGGAGGCTGGAGGGGAGAGCGGAGGCTGGAGGGGAGAGGGGAGGATGTAGGGCGGAGGCTGGAGGGGAGAGCGGAGTCTGGAGGAGAGAGCGGAGGCTGGAGGGGAGGGCGGAGTCTGGAGGGGAGGCTGGAGGGGGGAGGCTGGAGGGGAGGGCGGAGGCCAGAGGGGAGAGCGGAGGCTGGAGGGGAGAGCAGAGGCTGGAGGGCGGAGGCTGGAGTGGAGAGCAGAAGCTGGAGGGGAGAGCGGAGGCTGGAGGGGAGAGGGGAGGCAGGAGGGGAGGGCAGAGGCTGGAGGGGAGAGGGGAGGCTGGAGGGGAGAGGGGAGGCAGGAGGGCGGAGGCTGGAGGGGAGGGCGGAGGCTGGAGAGGAGAGCGGAGGCTGGAGGGAAGAGCGGAGGGTGGAGGGGAGAGCGGAGGCTGGAGGGGAGAGCGGAGGCTGGAGGGGAGAGTGGAGGCTGGAGGGGAGGGCGGAGGCTGGAGGGGAGGGCGGAGGTTGGAGGGGAGAGCGGAGGCTGGAAGGGAGGGCGGAGGCTGGAGGGGAGAGCGGAGGCTGGAGGGGAGAGGGGAGGCTGGAGGGGAGGGTGGAGGCTGGAGGGGAGAGTGGAGGCTGGAGGGGAGAGGGGAGGATGTAGGGCGGAGGCTGGAGGGGAGAGTGGAGGCTGGAGGGGAGAGCGGAGGCTGGAGGGGAGAACGGAGGCTGGAGGGTGGAGGCTGGAGGGGAGGGCGGAGGCTGGAGGGGAGAGGCGGAGGCTAGAGGGGAGGCAGGAGGGGAGGGCGGAGGCTGGAGGGGAGGGCGGAGGCTGGAGGGGAGAGGGGAGGATGGAGGGCAGAGGCTGGAGGGGAGAGCGGAGGCTGGAGGGGAGAGGGAAGGATGGAGGGCAGAGGCTGGAGGGGAGAGCGGAGGCTGGAGGGGAGAGTGGAGGCTGGAGGGGAGAGCGGAGGCTGGAGGGGAGAGGCGTACCTGGGGTGCGTCAGCGCTACAGCACCCGCAGCTCCATGGGGTGCAGCGCCATCAGCCCCAGGTTGAGGCCGCAGAAGATGGCGGACAGGGACAGGAGCACCGCGATGATGATCGGCTGCAGGCACATGGGCAGCAGCAGCTAGTGCTCCTCCAGCACGCGCAGACGCCCATCTGGCCCCGGGTGCAGCGTCCAGGGCAGCCCGCAGCCCTGCCGGGAGCACAGCGCGTACAGGCGGGATCTCTGGGTGTTCCGTAGTGGCAGCACGTCCAGGCGGAGCAGCGGCGCCGTCCCGGCCGCCTCCGTCACATTGAAGCCGGCAGAGTCCCGCACCAGGTCCCGGGTGTCCTGCAGGCAGCTGTGGTTGTCCTGTCCGGAGGACGCCTCAGTGAAGGCGATCAGGTGGTCGCTGTCCGCCCCTGCTTCCCCTGCTAGGTACGGTAGTGGGTGGTGGGGAGAGGCTGGAGGGAGGACGGAACTTCCGAGAGCGGAACGTTCCTCCGCCGCTCCCTGTAGCCGGGGGACCCTGCACTGTCGCCACCCCTGGAGCCATGGATCCGAACAAAGCCACGGAAGTGGCGCCGGATCAGAACAAAGCCACGGAAGTGGCGCCATATGCGACGGAAGTCGCTACGGCAATTTATTAATAGATACTAATGCAATACTAAAGGTGTCTTAGTCAACAAAAGGCTTAGTTCATGGATAAATCACGACCGACATTCACATGACATATACAGGACTAACCTTATGTGGCAGCTCATAGTCCAAAAAGATATAATCTCACTGAGGCTGAACCATAATGCCTATCATTGCCACATATGTAACAACGCCACCTCTAATATAGACTATAGATAAGAACGAGGCCAATAATCCAAGTATGCTATACAGCAAGAACCAGCCAATGATGTTATCTAACACACCGCTACTATTGGGGAGCCAGCGCTAACAGACCAATGATATAATAAGCATATTTACCTCAGCGTCACTGTCAGTAATGGAGCCCGCCCGACACGTGTTTCGGTAATGTACCTTCGTCACGGGGCGTGTCTGAACAAGGGGGAATGTGTCTTTAAAAAGGCCGCCCAGCCAATCGCTATCCCGGAGACTGATTACGCTGATGTCGCTTCATGGTTGTCTTGGTGATGAGGCAGCACGGCGGCGTTAGATCACGTGATGTGTCACCTGATCCCGATCACTAGGGAAACAGACGCCACCGCACCGCCACCCACCGCAACCAATGAGTGGCTATAGCACAGACCAAGGAAGCAATTAGTAATGGCAAACTAGTACGATGCTACAGAAGATATCCATAATCCACAGGAATAACTTCACTAATAGATTGTAATCAATGTATACACCTACATATACCTCAACAAAACCTAATTCATAGTACATATTATTACACCTAATGCCCCAGGCATATAGATATAATGCATAGCAAATTCTCAAGATGACATTAAATTTAACATTAGGATAGCAGATATAGGAAGTATAGATATACATATTCAAGTGTAAGTATCATAAATACCCTATACATACATATAGTTACTTAAGTGCAGGTATCATAGATACCATATGTATACACTAATGCACAGGATATAGAATATCAATCAAATTAAATAGAGAAAACATATGATTGAAGTCTTGATAGAAGTTATCTTCGCCATATCCTGTACAGAAATTCATTCACTTGAATAAGGTTAGAAGCATCAGAACCATTACTTGAGGCCTAATAAAATCAAGAATATAAAAACAAAATCAAAACACAATTATCTGACAATTAAATAAACAGAATAAAGCTGAGGTTTTCATTGAGACCTTTAGGTTGGACCGTTTGTAGTGTCCAAATCCACTTACTCTCTTTTTGCGCAAGACGTTTGCTAATGCTACCACCCCTTACATCCACTTCCAGTAAGTCAATACCCTTAACCCTCAACAGTCTACCATCGCAATTGTGGTGGTTATAAAAATGTCGAGGTATCGTCTTAAGTGTATTAACATCACTAGTATCGGCTGCTGCTTCGATGCCAAGTATATGCTCACGTACTCTCACTTTAAACTGACGAGTAGTGAGTCCGATATACATTTTTGGGCATGGACAGGATGCGAAAGTAGACAACATTCTTGGATGTACACAAAATCCTGTGTTGAATTTTAAATGTTTTAGTGCCTGATGAATTTACAAATTCTTTACTTCAGTCAATATTCGGGCAGGCAACGCAACTGCCACAAGGACTACACCCAACAGAGTTAGTATACTGATCCAAGAATGTTGTTTGATCAGCCCCTTTATAATTGCTCCGAACTAACAAATCACGGAGGTTTCTAGACCTCCGAGCTGTTAGTAATGGTCTTGATGGTAGAATATTACGTAATGTTTGAACCGCCATTAAAATCGGCCATGACCTCAAGAGACAACCACGTATCTGTTCAAATCCAGAATTAAATGTCGTACAAAAACGAATTGTATCGCTTAAAGCGACCTTATTATGAGAGCGATACAGTAGGGAATCACGCTTTGAATATTTAGCACGGTGATATGCCCTCTTTAAAATCCTCCTACTGTATCCTCTTTCAAGGAATCGATCCCTCAAGGTAATGGCCTGACTTTCAAATTCTTCATCTGAAGAGCAAATTCTTCAAAGCCGAAGGTATTGACCTACCGGAATCGACCTAACCATATAAACAGGATGGAATGATGAAGAGTGTAGTAACGTATTGGAAGCCGTTGGTTTCCGATATAAACTCGTATGGAGACAATTCTGGGAGTCACGGCTCACCTTTACATCCAAAAATTCAACCTCATCTTTAGAATAATGGTGAGTAATATGTATGTTGCAACTGTTGGAGTTAAAGTACTTAATAAAGTTCCCCAATAACTCAACTGATCCCTGCCAGATCAAGAAAATATCATCGATGTACCGTGTCCATAAAAGGACACGGTCCATCATGATAGATCTGTCTGACAGGAATAGGTCCTTCTCTCACAGCCCCAGGAACAAATTTGCATAAGCGGGCGCAAATGAAGCACCCATTGCAGTGCCCTGGAGCAGCAGGTAGAAGGAATCCTTAAACAAAAAGAAATTATGAGTGAGGGAAAACTCCAACAGCCGCAACACAAAACTTTTTATCTCACCCAAGGAACCCGAGTGACCAAGAAACGAATCGACGGCCTCTAAACCATCCGAATGTCGGATATTAGTATATAAAGACTCAATATCACATGTAACCAAGATGGAGTCATTATCAATGCAGAGGCCGTCGATTCGTCTCAGAAAGTCACTCGTGTCTCTAATATATGAGGGGAGATTGAATCTTTGTGTCGATCCATTGATTGACATTTTCAAGGTAGCCGTGACTCCCAGAAATTATCAGTCGACCCGGGGGATTGTGTTCACATTTATGAATCTTCGGGAGAAGATATAGAGTAGCGATGGTAGGTTCGTCCACCAATAGGGCCGTGAATAGATCTCGGGAGACAATGCCGTCGTCTAGCGCCTCAGTCAAAACTTCTTTTAATTCAGATGTAGATTTAATAAGAGGATTGAATGTGAGACGCTTATAGCAAGTATGATTGCTTAACTGCCGAAACGCCTCTCTCTCGTACACACTAATGGGCCAGACGACATTGCCCCCTTTGTTGGCCGGTTTTAAGACGACATCCGACCACCGTTTAATCTCCTCCAATCTATCTCGCTGATTCTTTGTCAAATTATCATTTTTCGATTTTTTTAGGGATTTTACTAAATTTTTCACTTACCACCTGCACAAAAAGTTCAACATTTGGGCAGGAGGATAGTGGAATCGATTTTTAGATTTTTGTCTGATCTTAGCTGGTATCATACCTCCTTCCAGTGTGATATGCTCCTCTGTGAGCCCCTCCAGTGCCCTCAATGTGCCTTGTTATTCTTCTGTAGGGAAGAGACACCGTAATGAATCATCATAAAAATGTTTTTTAAAAAGGAGGGAGCGGGCAAAGATGTGAAGATCCTTTATAGCAGTAAAAGTATGAAACTCAGAGGAAGGACAGAAAGAAAGACCTTTCTCCAAAAGAGAAACATCATCTGCATGGGGTACGCAATATGGTCCATCTCAGCTAATACTACCGATGGATGCATGCTGTTGCCCACAGCCTGTGTCAGTGATATAGCCATATGTGCTCGGCGGAGAGCACCGTATACAATATGCCACGGAGAGGCCTCGTGGGATGGAATCACTGATCGGATGTTTGTCCCTAGGTCTGTTGCTAAGCGAGTAGTGTATTCAAGGAGTCGTCTTCTGGAACTGTGCAGGACAAAGTCTTCTCCAGCAGTTGCAATACCACATGTTCCACGGGAAATGAGGAGACCTTTCAGAGGTTGCAGAGCAGGCAAGAAGATCAAGTCCTGGAGGAGAAGGTTTAAACCTGCTGTCCTATCCATCATCATGGGTAATGTACGATCGCTTGGTAACAAGTCGGATGAACTGCTGGCTCTGAGTAAGACCCAGAAGGAGTTCAGGGAATGCAGTCTCATGTGCTTTACAGAAACCTGGTTGCATGAGGACGTCCCAGATTCAAGTGTATCGGTACCAGGGTTTCAAATGGTTCGGGCTGACAGGGACAGAGTGAAGTGCGGTAAGAAGAAGGGTGGAGGAGTGATACTGTACATTAACAACAGATGGTGTAATCAGGGACTTGTAACAGTAAAGGAGAGACATTGTTGCCCAAACATTGAACTATTAGCAGTGGGCCTCAGGCCTTACTATCTGCCTAGAGAATTCTCTCTTGTTATTGCAGTGGTGTCGTATATACCACCATCTGCAAATCCAGAGGCAGCTGGGGAAGTACTGTCTGGGGTGATTGCCCGGCTTCAGACGAAACACCCTAACTCTCTAACTGTCATTTCTGGGGATTTTAATCGAGCAAAGATCTCATTACCAAAGTTCTATCAATATGTCAAATGTTCTACACGGGACAATTATATATTGGATTTCCTCTATGCCAGTGTTAAGGATGCTTACTCATCATCTGCATTGCCCCCCCTGGGGAAATCTGACCACAACCTCATACTATTGTCTCCACTATAAACCCGTTGTCTGCAAACAACCAGCGACAATTAAACAGATAAGGAAGTGGTCTCCGGCAGCAGAGAAGGGGTTACAAGACTGCTTTGATTGCACAGACTGGGAGGTGTTATGTGCCAGGGAACCTAATGATGATGTTAATGAGGTTACCGGGAGAGTTACTGATTACATCAACTTTTGTACTGACAATATTGTACCTATTCATGAGATTCGGTGTTTTGCAAACAATAAGCCTTGGATTACAAAAGAATTGAAACATCTACTAAACAGGAAAAAAAAAGCTTTTAAAAGGAAGGACAAGGAGGAAATGAAAATTGTACAGCGAGACTTAAAGGGGAAAATTAAGATTGCCCGTGAAGCATTCAGAATTAAATTGGAAAATAAATTGTCACACAACAACTCCAGAGACGTGTGGGCTGGAATTAAGCTATTGACTGGGTTTAAGGCAAGGTCAGATCAGTGGGGTGGGGGGCTGATCATGGCTAATGAAATGAATGAGTTTTTCAACAGATTCAACAATAAATGTGCGATGTCAACAGGGGAGAGGGCCGGGGAGCGACAAGCAATATCAATTGGGGGGAGGAAGTTAGAGACTTTCTTGATCTCCGAAAATGATGTGAGGGAACAGTTTTGTAAGCTGGTCATTGGTAAAGCAGCAGGGTCTGATGGTATCTGTCCACGTGTCCTCAGAGTGTGTGCAAATCAGATGTGCACTGTCTTCCAGCACCTGTTTAACTGGAGCTTACAATCACAGAGAGTACCAGTTCTATGGAAGACTCCTTGCCTGGTGCCGTTCCCAAGACTACCTTCCCGAGCTCCCATAATGACTATAGACCGGTGGCCTTAACATCGCATGCGATGAAGTCCTTGGAGAGAATTGTACTTGCCTACTTGTGTCCGAGGGTGCTTTTACGGACCCCCTTCAGTTTGCGTATCGGCAGAGTCTGGGGGTGGACGATGCTGTAGCGTATCTGCTACAAACAGTACACTCCTTTTTGGACAATGATGGAACCACTGTGCGTGCCATGTTCTTCGATTTCTCCAGTGCATTCAACACCTTACAGCCACTATTATTACGTAAAAAGCTGGTTGAAATGGCGGTTGATGAGGGACTAGTGAATTGGATCATTGATTACCTGTTGGACAGGCCACAGTTCGTAAGGTTGGGGGCGGCCGTATCGGATAGTGTGCGGAGCAGTGTTGGAGCCCCTCAGGGAACAGTGCTGTCGCCATTCCTTTTTACGTTATACACAGCTGATTTTCAGTATAAATCAGACCTTTGTCACCTTCAGAAGTACTCTGATGACTCAGTGATAGTCGGAGGTATTGAGAGAGGCCGGGGGGAGGAGGAATACAGAAGGGTGGTTTTGGACTTTGTTGACTGGTGCCAGGCTAACCATTTAGAACTCAACGTAAAGAAAACCAGGGAGTTGGTGTTGAGTTATGGAAGGTGCATGAAGGATTGCTTACCTATCACTATTGATGGTCAGGATGTGGACATGGTGGAGAATTTCAAATATTTGGGGGTTCACCTGGACAGCAAGCTTGATTGGAGGTGCCATATGGAGAAGGTTTGCAAGAAAGGAATGAGTAGACTTTACTTCCTAAGGAAGTTAAGGTCGTTTAATGTGTGTAGCAAAATGCTTGAAATGTTCTACCAATCTATTGTGGCGAGTGCAATCTTTGCTGCGATAATATGCTGGGGTAGTAGTGTGCGCACAGCTGACGCTAATAAGCTAAATAAACTTATCAAGAAGGCTAGTGCGGCGGTGGGTCTACAACTTAGGACTTTCGAGGAGGTATTAGAGGATCGAATTAATAAGAAATGCAAGGCTATAATGACAACAATACACACCCGCTCTATGAACTGTTTGCGAAGCAAAAGACACATTCAGCAAGCGTCTAATCCAACTAATGTGTAAAAAGGAAAGATACAGAAAATCGTTTGTTCCGACAGCTGTGGGGATGTGTAACAAATGTATAAGTGTTAAAGCATCCCAAGACTAAGTGAAGTTCTAAGTGTATGGGGGGGAATAGGTGAGGTACATGTACCAGTCTACCTGCATCTGCTGTCCATATAGACTTATTTTGTAAAGTGTGTAATGTTCTTGATCTTTGTTCTGCTGCTGTAATACTGTAATTTCCTCCGGGATCAATAAAGTTTATCTAATCTAATCTAATCATTAGATAACACGTGATCGGTAAGATTAATTATCTTGTTGTTTCTCTTGTAGGGTCTCTTTGGTGATTTATAGGTTGTATTAAACCGTTGCATAAAGCTAGTTTTTGTTTTTGCACCAGCTACTGCACCAGATCTTGTAACCATCGTGGTACCTGGGCCTTCCAATATTTCACCACATGAGGATAGCGAGGACTGAGATGGGGTGCGATTAATCACATCAGAGATAACTTCAGGTTTTTTTCAGATGTAGACCGTATTAGTGAATACATCATTAAGATCACGAGAAAACTTTTTAGCATGTGTAGTACTGATCTTCTTCACTATCGTGCTAACTTCTGTTCAACTCTGGTTTCATACATTTGGATCTTGTCAGAGGGGCATATGACACGGAATGACTGTTGCTTCCCATCTAGAATTAGATCGATTTCATTCATAGCCTCAGTATTGAGGTCGACAAGTAATCCCATGAGTGTTTCTGAACACAAATTACTGGCCGCCTCCCATTTTTTAATGAACACTTCATCGGTTACTGGAAAAGAAGGGGTGGTACGAACACGTAAACCTCTTGGAATAAGCTTTTTGGACAGATATCTCTGTAATAGTGCCTTACTCCACCATAGACGGGTGCGTTTCACCAACAAGGTTTGTAGTTCATCAACCTTAGGTTCAAGGCTAGGTGTGGTGTTGGTTGCACCATCCCCAAACACCTGCTCCATTTGATCCATCCAACACCTTTCTTTAGCTTTATAATCCATATCAGTTGATGACAAACCTGTGCCTAACACAGTAGAAATATTGATTAGAGACCAAAAAATCAACATATATCTTTTCATTGACATAACTGTGTCAAGAACTGCACCCAAAGAGGTTAGTCCTGGATATGTCATGTGAACGTCGGTCGTGATTTATCCATGAACTAAGCCTTTTGTTGACTAAGACACCTTTAGTATTGCATTAGTATAGATAATATTTGGCTATTGGTTTAGTGACTTTTTGATGGTTATTTGTACCATTTACTTTGACTTCCTTTGTATTGTGGTAAACAACTGTACAGGTTATGTATCATTCTGTATATCTATACTATTGATTCTGATTCTATATATTGATTTGTATGTGGTTTTTTGGAATCAAGTACAATTATAACAGCTGTGCTGCCCATACCTAGGATATATTGTAATTAAATTGTATATTTGAATTTTCCTACCCTATAAATCTATCTACAAGTTTATAGGAGTATCTCCATTAATGTAAGCACTATAGCACTTTTTCAATCTTGTTTACAATGCAATTACTACTGCTAATTGGGTTTTCATTCTTGTCTAGGACATTTATAATTCCTCTATTGAGTTAATGTCCTATTACCAACTGCAATGTTAACAACCTTTTATTGTGACTAATTGTGTCCTGTTATATATGGATGTCTTGTGCCCCTACACCTTTCCTCTGTGATCCCCTTTTTAATAATAAAATATCCCTTTTCATTCATCTGGACTGTAATGTCTTTTAATTTGGTTGTTGGGACTCTATAAGAGAGAAAGAGAGGAGCCCGCTACCCATAAGAGCTTACACTCTATAGGAGAGAAAGGGAGGGCCCCCTGATCATAAGAGCTTACACTCTATAGCAGAGAGATGGAGAGGACCCTACTAGTCACAAAGCTTACACTCTATAGCAGAGAGATGGAGAGGACCCTACTAGTCACAAAAGCTTATACTCTATAGGAGAGAGTGAAAGAGAGAACCACATTGATCATAAGAGCTTACACACTATAGGAGAGGGGAAAGAGAGGACTCCACTTGTCACAAGAGCTTACACTCTACAGGAGATATCGACTTACCCAGTGACTATGGAGATGGAAAATGATTCCACCATACAAATTGCTCCACTAGAACCGCTGATCTGTGATGGCCAGGTACTAACCACTGTACAATGTATGGTAATCTGTAAGATGTCACTGCTGCAGGTCATTATGGGAAAGACTGTGCAGCCGCACAATCATACATGAGCTTTCTGATGCTTCAGCTGTACAGGAAATGCTGCCGGACAACTTTTTTTTGAAAATTAGGAATCAAATCTCAAAGTCTTTGAATTTGCAGGAATCTGTGAATTTCAGGAAATATGATTTGAACTTGATCATCTGCAGATTGATTCGCTCATTTCTAATATTGACCACATAAGATTTTTTAAAACTTACTGAAAAGTAAGTATTTTTTTTAAATACCGGTATCATGTTACATGTATATAAAATAAATTGCTTTTCTTTGTGATATCATCAGACATATGTGGTATTTGCTTCCTTTATTGCTGTGGAATTTCCAGGACCGGGCTCTGACCACAGTAAAGTCATGATAATCATGCTGTGGTGATGTAAGAAGGCTAAAACAAGGAAATCCAGCTATAAGGCTGATAGAATGCAGTGTGTTCATGAAACTTCAGAATGCATCGCTCAGGGCTATAATATTTACTATGTCATACAGGAAACAAGCACAAAAATGACAATAACCAGTTTGTAGACACAGAGGCGTGGGTTGGGTCACTGTCAGATTTCATATATAAGTCAGTGTGACAAGCTCACAGTTATCCGCACAGTCAGCAAACATTCTCCATACAGCTGAAGCCTCCCAGTACATAAACTATGAAGACTGACAGCAATCAGATGAAGGACCTGTACGATGCCAATGGATTCCTGACAGCAGTTGATGTATTGGATGAGAAGGAATTGCACCAAGCTCAGAAGGAGCATGTAAAGCTGGAGGAGAAGTTTGGTGAGTTTTACCATTACAATGAATAAGTGATTTGTAGACTTTATAGCACATTTATCCGTGATCAGAATATTTTTTCAATGAAGAATACAGTTGCGTTGAAGAAATCATGTATCTAAGTATGTATTAGTGGCTGTGGTCATGATCCTCCCATATATTGTGTGTCTTGCAGGTAAAGAATACACTCAGTACAATCTACATAACATCCACATGGAGTATGAGTGGGTGATGAACCTCACTGCTCATCCCAATCTACTGAAGGCTATCACAGCTGTACTGGGCCCCAACATCATTCTTTTAGACTCAAGATTTATCTGTAAATATCCCTCCTCTGAGGTTCCTCACAAAGATAACACTCCCCCCTATGTTGCCTGGCATCAGGATATCAAGTGAGTATGAAATCTGATAGATAATAATTATGTACTTCTTATAAATATATAAAACCTAAACATTATTGTCTTCCATCTATACAGATACTGGGGATTTGAAGGAGGTCCTGTGGCTTCCGTATGGCTGGCATTTGATGATGTTGATGCAGAAAATGGAGTCCTACAAATCATTCCAGGTATGGTCTCTTTGTGTCTTTTTTCTTTATTGTTAAGTGTTGAACACTAAGAATAACCTTCTTTATATGAATTTACATTAAAACTTGTATTCCTTTGTCATGTTGAATACCCTAGAGAGTCATAAACAAGGTATCCTGGAGCACAGAATTGCAGAGGTCCCAGGGAACATGCTGACGGCAAACCAGGAGATCCCCGGGCACCTGGTGAATGTAGAAGATCTGGTGGAGTGTCCACTAAAAGCTGGTCAAATGTCTGTAAGTACAAAATAATCCTATAGAGACATCACACAGGTAATGATGCGTACGGTTTATCGCCATACATGCCCTTAGAATTTAATAGTGAATGTAATTGTATGTAGATGCTGTAGTAGTAGTACAATTGCTTCTGTTATAGCTTCATCACATGTTACCAAAATATTAGAAATTTCCTTTTCTGATATATGTACTGGGAAAATTAAGACAGCACTTCTATGTGTCAGCACATTTCTAGTAAGCATGAATGGGAATGTACCGTATATACTTTCGTATAAGCCGAGTTTTTCAGCACAAAAAATGTGCTGAAAAGTCCCCCCTCAGCTTATACACGGGTCATATACGGTACTTAGTGGTATACAGCCCGCCCCCCCCCCCCCGTGGTATACAGGGCCCCCCCTTGCTTGTGGCAACCTGTAAAAGAAGATATCATCATACTTATCGTGTCGCCGCCGCCGCCCTGTCACCGTCACCGCGCTATTCCGGGTCTTCATGCTTCCTTCACCGACGCACAGGAAATGACGTCATTGTCTGTGCGCCGGAGAAGGAAGCTTGAAGACCCGGAATAGCGCGGTGAAGGTGACAGAGCGGCGGCGGCGGCGACACGATAAGTATAATGATATCTTATTTTACAGGTTGCCACAAGCAAGGGGGGGGCCCTGTATACCATGGCGGGGGGGCTGTATACCACTAGGTACCGTTGTATACAGCTGGGGCTGCTGTATACCCCTCTGGGGCTGTGCTGTATACCTATGGGGCTGCTATATACCTCTGGGGCTGCTATATACCCCTCTGGGGCTGCTGTATACCCCTCTGGGGCTGCTGTATACCTCTGGGGCTGCTGTATACCTCTGGGGCTTTGTATATTCCTCTGGGGCTGCTGTATACCCCTCTGGGGCTGCTGTATACCTCTCTGGGGCTGCTGTATACCTATGGGGCTGCTGTATACCCCTCTGGGGCTGCTGTATACCCCTCTGGGGCTGCTGTATACCCCTCTGGGACTGCTGTATACCTATGGGGCTGCTATATACCTATGGGGCTGCTGTATACCTCTGGGGCTGCTATATACCTCTGGGGCTGCTGTATACCCCTCTGGGGCTGCTGTATACCCCTCTGAGGCTGCTGTATACCCCTCTGGGGCTGCTGTATACCTCTGGGGCTGCTGTATACCTATGGGGCTCGTATATACCTATGGGGCTCTATATACCTCTGGGGCTGCTGTATACCCTCTGGGGCTGCTGTATACCCCTCTGGGGCTGCTGTATACCTATGGGGCTGCTATATACCTATGGGGCTGCTGTATACCCCTCTGGGGCTGCTGTATACCCTTCTGGGGCTGCTGTATACCTATGGGGCTGCTGTATACCTCTGGGGCTGCTGTATACCCCTCTGGGGCTGCTGTATACAGCTCTGGGGCTGCTGTATACAGCTCTGGGGCTGCTGTATACAGCTCTGGGGTTGCTGTATACAGCTCTGGGGCTGCTGTATACAGCTCTGGGGCTGCTGTATACCGCTCTTGGGCTGCTGTATATACCACTGGGGAGGCTGCTGTATACTACCACTGGGGAGGCTGCTGTATACTACCACTGGGGAGGCTGCTGTATACCACTGAGGGGGCCTGTATACCACACTGCTGGGGGCTGTATACCTGTGCTGGGGTCCACCCTCGGCTTATACACGAGTCAATAGGTTTTCCCATGTTTTGGGGGCAAAAGTAGGGGGGTCGGCTTATACATGGGTCGGCTTATACACGAGTATATACGGTAAGTGTAATTTTTGGAGGATACCAGCACCAGATGTGGACTAGGGCTACATCATAGAGATAAGTCACTTATAGTCATTCCTATGGAGAAATCCCAGTCCCAGAGAAAAATGTAATGGACAAATGTAAAAAGCTCTGAATATTCAACAGGAATTGAAATGTTGGTGATGAGTTTCCATGTAATGAGCCAAGTCCATTGTGCAAGACTTGTGTATTGAACAACCCTTGTGTCACCGATACTAACAGGTCCATGATGGTCTGACGGTTCATGCCAGTGAACCCAACATGTCTGACAGAAGAAGATGTGGATTTGTCATCCGTTATGTTCCTACAACAGCTTATCCTGTTAAGGTAAGCAATAAAAAGGAAGGTTGTAAATCGGGAAGTATTTATACTCATAGAAAGAGGTTGGTTATCTCACTCAATAGCAGATATACCAGAAATAATGTAGATAACTGTACAGGAGTCCTAAAATAAAATGTAAGTAATCAAGGAAAACTATAAAATGTTCAGTAATATAGTAACTCAGCTAATGACAATGATAGAGCAGCTATAGTAGCTACAGATAACTACAGGTTACCCACAGACATAACTGGTGCAGTCACCGGTGAACATTGTGGAGGGTCACAGAGGGTCGGAGCCATAGAAATCTCCCCCATGATGATGTCAAGCTTGGATAGACAGCAGTTTAAGGCATTTGGGGGTTCTTACAGCCAAGTGAAGGTGCATGGCCAGCCTTTCTGGTATCTAATGCCTTTGCCCCAATTTATTTGCAATGTTACTCTGAAGATCCTGATAATATTGCTGCCTGGTAATGACCACTCACTAACACAAATTGTTGGGTTTCTTTTTCAGGACCCAGAACGTCCCAGGACTTTTCCTGCAACTGTTCTGGTGGCTGGAAGAGATGAATATAATCACTTCCAAGACCACGCTCCTAATTTCTTCACCAAGACATTTTAAGATCTTAGTAATATGTGCTATATTATGCATGAGAGGTCGAGGATAATTTATTTGTACAGATGTAAATCACAGGAAGTTGTAGAAAAATGTTCACACAAATATATTGTATCAGTTATGTCATAAGAATCTTATGTTCTTCATGTGTAACATGTCGTTCCTTTCATACACGCTCATCAATGTCACACTCACAATACTTTATGTTCTTATTCACACTTATAAAACTACAAATTGTTCTAATGTATAATATTTCCAGACAGAGCCTTAATATATTAATGTAAAATATTAAGTTATTAAACCTTATTGTCCTTTGTTACTTTTTATAACTTGTAAAATAAACTATTTTTGAAGTAAATGGAGACATTTGTGAGTTTTACTTTCTAGGACAATTTTATTTGATTACATGAAATGAAAGCAGAAATAGATTCTGTGACTCCATTGCAACACATTGGCAGATCCCGTGACCAAATTGTGAGACTGACTAAGCGACTAAGCAAACAGGAATAACCAGCTCCACTTTACTGTCACAATGTGTAAATTAGGAATTATATCTGGTTAGATACAATACTGAGAGAAAATTCAGGAATTACACAAAAACAAATGACATTAAATAAAGAGAATTCCCAATGTAAAAATAATTGAAGTTCACATCCTCTAATAAGGCATATAATCTCTTTAAAGAGGATACCCCAACGTACAAATGACAAATTAATTGTGCATACAGGTTTGTTTGTTTTACCAACAAATGCCTCCTACATACAAGTATAGCAAACATGCATATTAAAGTGCATACAACATGTGCAAAGGTGAATGCCTCCTGCATGCAAGTATGAGTGTCATACATATCAAAGTACGTATCACATATGCGACCCCAATGTAAAACTATACAGCATAGATGTTATAGCCATACAAATATCAAAATACCCCTAGACCAGTTATGTATCCCTTGGTCTGTTTCTAGGTTAGTTTCCAGATCCTATCTGTGACCCATAACTTGTAAGTATCTAGAAATGTATGGAATAAACTGGCATTGTAGCAACCTGTAAATAAGGCTAGGGTCACATTTGGGAGTTTGCATCCTTTTGACGGATGCGTTACAGAATGTGTTTTTTTCTTTGCGTTCCTATGCTTTTTGCGCCAAAATATGTTCCCGAAATTAACAGATGCATTAACGGATGTACATCTTTGTACCATGCGTTAATGCACAGACTAGTGTTTTTGCATGTCACTTCAGTTTTATTGTGCGTTTTTGTTCGCCACACCTCTCAACCAATAAAAGGGGTTGATTACTGCGAGGTGAGGCCATGAGCCATTTTGGTTGTTGTGTGTCCCTGTGTATGCAACATGGATGATACTATCTTTGTGGAGCTACGATACCTGTTGTTTCTTCAGCATCAGAGGAGACATGCCAGACAAAGTTGTGTGTGGGTGCGGCCATGTCCACACACCTCCGCTTAACCGGACACTAGGCAGCCTGCTGTGTGAAATGGTTACCACGATACACATCAGGTAACCATGGGCTGCGTCTGCAGAAAGCGGCGGCGCACACGCACCTCCGCTTCTCTGAAAAAACCTAAGTATGTAGCAGAGAACTGCTAAATACTTAGAGCGCAGGTGTGTGGACATGGCCTGCTTGAGATGAGTGTCCTGCGACCTCAATATGGGTCCTTCCACGTCCTATACCACCAGTTGCGCCAGTTCTCTGTCAAGTTCCCGCGCTTTTTGCGGATGTCTGTGGCCACCTTTGACGTTCTCCTAGGCCTTGTTCATAATTACATATTTAGGCAGGATACCAGATGTCACCCAGCTATATCACCAGCGGAAAGATTAGTGGAAGACATGGGCACATTAGCAGCTGTGGTGATGGTGGCTTCGGGCCTTGATGGCTGAGAATCAGTTTGGCTCACATCTGATGGCAAGATTTCATCAGTTTGGAATCTGTTGCTAAGACCTTGGTGCTGCTTTGGTGGTGTACAGTGCAGGACCCCTGGGCTAATCAGAGCGCAGGAGCCCTCGGCCAATCAGAGCGCATGAGCCCTGTGCCAATCACAGCCCAGGAACAATCAGCTATGCACTGACATCAGCTGGCTCATGGTTCCCGCACTGTGATTGGTGCAGGGCTCATGGGCGGAGATCGGCACACAGCTCCGGAGCTGTGACTAACTGCTGCACTTCTGGACTGTGAGCAGCGCAGCTGCGGGAGTTAAAGCAGTACAGAGTGGCGGGCACCGGCCAGCAGGGACAGCGGGAGCGAGACACAGCTGCATGCCCCGCTCTTGTGATCGGTAGAATACTGATGAGGCACAAAACAAGGTATGCCTTATTTTCGGGAGGGGGGTGCCTTATATTAGCAGGCACAGTGCTTCCCATAGCATGCCTTACTTTTGGGGGGCGCCTTATTTTCGAGGAAACATGGTATGTGTATGACGCCGCCTCCTCTTCTGCTGGGTTTGCCCTCATCTTCTCCTGCTCTGTGTCAATAACACTGTCGCACAGCACTTGGTGTGAGCAGCTGTATGGCTCATTCAGTGACCTCAGCACCAGATTCCTGCCCTGCTGTATGAATAAAGCATAAACAGGGCGGGCCCTTCCACTGACAGCATGCAATGAGCCTTACAGCCACTCACACCAAGCTCTGTGTGGCAGTGTGATTGACACAGAGCAGCAGAAGAGGAGGGCAGACCCAGCAGAAGAGGAGGCGGACACATAGAGGAGGCGGAACAAACAAGGAGAAGGCAGGGAGGAGTGTGAAAGCAGCAAGGACCTCTTAATCAGATCCAACCTAGGGGACTTCTTAACTGTAAGGGCCGCTTTACACACACCAACTTCTGTGACCAACTTCTGAACAGATCTCTGGTTGCAGTGAAATCATGGACACATTGTTCCATTTATAGCTGTGTACAAATGGAGCAATATGTCCATGATTTCACTGCAACCAGAGATCTATTCAGAAGTTGGTCACAGAAGTTGGTGTGTGTAAAGCGGCCCTAAGGTTTCTAAAGTCTTTTTTTAAAGTTACAGGGGTACTAAAGCCATGGGGGACCCCTTCCCTGAATGCAGCAGACATGCTGCATTCAGTGCTGCATTCAGTTTGTCAAGCACCAGGTGGGTGACAGGTCCTCTTTAAAAAGTGATGCATAATCCTACACATTATACAAAAAAATATTGTACTCACAGAAGTATCTGAGGCTGAGGAGTCCGAGAGGGTTTTGGCAAAAGAGATCTCCGAATCAGTCATACATACATTAGCCAAAGGCTAGGGTCCGAATTCCGTCTGCCCCTAAGCCTGGCCAAATTGTCAGAAACGCATCCGTTAACAAACGCATTTATATGTGCACTGCGTTAATGGATGCGTCATTCATATACTCTGTCAGGAAAATTATCTGACTTTGTTATAAACTGAATAAGTAATTTTTTGATTTACTGAAGTCTCCATTTTGGAGTTCTAAAATGAACTATGAGATGTGGTCCACTAGGTCTTATGTACGTTATTTTTAAGTAGAAACATGTAAAGATTAGAGATGATCAATATTCGCTTAGAATTGTTCGCCAATTTCAAATTTAACCTGTTTTAGGCTATGTTCGAGTCATTCGACGAATTCGAACAATTTGCTAAAAATCCAGTAATTCGAGTTTCTGTTCGATAACGCTTCGTTCACCAAAAGCGTTACTGACTGTTCACAGTAATGCTTTTGGTGAATGTAATTATGAGTTTCAGTGTCTAGGAATGAATACTGGGCGGGAGGGGAATGTGGAGACGTGTGTGCTGAAATAATGCAGATCTCCATTTTTCTTCCTTTGCCGCTTACTTACTGTGGGTGGACCGGTGTGTCAGCCTATCAGCGCACATAGAGGAAAGTGCACTTTTTTTTTAACACAAGGATCTGTGTCATTGGCTGGGCATGTCACATGCCCTTGTCAAATAAAACCCACCTATTTTACCCTGCTGGCCATTTTCTCAGTGCTGCAGCTCAGTGTCAGATGGCACCACTGCTGTTGCTGCAGTGTGAAATACAGACCAAGCTAGTTAGATAGATAGCGAATCAATTGCAAGTTAGATAGAGAGATACAGTTAGGGCCAGAAATATTTGGACAGTGACACAATTTTCGCGAGTTGGGCTCTGCATGCCACCACATTGGATTTGAAATGAAACCTCTACAACAGAATTCAAGTGCAGATTGTAACGTTTAATTTGAAGGGTTGAACAAAAATATCTGATAGAAAATGTAGGAATTGTACACATTTCTTTACAAACACTCCACATTTTAGGAGGTCAAAAGTAATTGGACAAATAAACATAACCCAAACAAAATATTTTTATTTTCAATATTTTGTTGAGAATCCTTTGGAGGCAATCACTGCCTTAAGTCTGGAACCCATGGACATCACCAAACGCTGGGTTTCCTCCTTCTTAATGCTTTGCCAGGCCTTTACAGCCGCAGCCTTCAGGTCTTGCTTGTTTGTGGGTCTTTCCGTCTTAAGTCTGGATTTGAGCAAGTGAAATGCATGCTCAATTGGGTTAAGATCTGGTGATTGACTTGGCCATTGCAGAATGTTCCATTTTTTGCACTCATGAACTCCTGGGTAGTTTTGGCTGTATGCTTGGGGTCATTGTCCATCTGTACTATGAAGCGCCGTCCAATCAACTTTGCCTCATTTGGCTGAATCTGGGCTCAAAGTATATCCCGCTACACTTCAGAATTCATCCGGCTACTCTTGTCTGCTGTTATGTCATCAATAAACACAAGTGACCCAGTGCCATTGAAAGCCATGCATGCCCATGCCATCACGTTGCCTCCACCATGTTTTACAGAGGATGTGGTGTGCCTTGGATCATGTGCCGTTCCCTTTCTTCTCCAAACTTTTTTCTTCCCATCATTCTGGTACAGGTTAATCTTAATCTCATCTGTCCATAGAATACTTTTCCAGAACTGAGCTGGCTTCTTGAGGTGTTTTTCAGCAAATGTAACTCTGGCCTGTCTATTTTTGGAATTGATGAATGGTTTGCATCTAGATGTGAACCCTTTGTATTTACTGTCATGGAGTCTTCTCTTTACTGTTGACTTAGAGACAGATACACCTACTTCACTGAGAGTGTTCTGGACTTCAGTTGATGTTGTGAACGGGTTCTTCTTCACCAAATAAAGTATGCGGCGATCATCCACCACTGTTGTCATCCGTGGACGCCCAGGCCTTTTAGAGTTCCCAAGCTCACCAGTCAATTCCTTTTTTCTCAGAATGTACCCAACTGTTGATTTTGCTACTCCAAGCATGTCTGCTATCTCTCTGATGGATTTTTTCTTTTTTTTCAGCCTCAGGATGTTCTGCTTCACCTCAATTGAGAGTTCCTTTGACCGCATGTTGTCTGGTCACAGCAACAGCTTCCAAATGCAAAACCACACACCTGGAATCCACCCTTGACCTTTTAACTACTTCATTGATTACAGGTTAACGAGGGAGACGCCTTCAGAGTTAATTGCAGCCCTTAGAGTCCATTGTCCAATTACTTTTGGTCCCTTGAAAAAGAGGAGGCTCTGCATTACAGAGCTATGATTCCTAAACCCTTTCTCCGATTTGGATGTGGAAACTCTCATATTGCAGCTGGGAGTGTGCACTTTCAGCCCATATTATATATATAATTGTATTTCTGAACATGTTTTTGTAAACAGCTAAAATAACAAAACTTGTGTCACTGTCCAAATATTTCTGGCCCTAACTGTAGTTAATAGGTTTAGGGACTACTTCCAAGAACAGCCCTTTTGAGGGCTTAAAAGCATTTTTTGCCAGGCAGATCTGTTCCAGTGCTGTGCAAGCGTTTTTTTACAGCATCTGGCAAAATCTAGCCCAGCAAATACTTTGTGGCTACTAGCAGTGTGACAGGCATTGGTGTAGCACTGTTGTGAAGTAAGCTACACCTCCTGTCTGTAATAGCCATTTTTTACTGCCTTTAGCCCAGTAAATCCTTTTTGGCTAATAGCAGTGTGACAGCATTGGTGTAGCATGTTGTGAAGAAAGCTACACCGCCTATCTGTAATAGCCACATTTCACTGCATCTAGCCCAGTAAATCCATATTGGCTAATAGCAGTGTGTCAGGCATTGGTGTAGCACTGTTGTGAAGAAAGCTACACCGCCTATCTGTAATAGCCACATTTCACTGCATCTAGCCCAGTAAATCCATATTGGCTAGTAGTAGTGTGTCAGGCATTGGTGTAGCACTGTGGTGAAGAAAGCTACACTGCCTGTCTGTAATTGCCATTTTTTACTGCATCTAGCCCAGTAAATCCTTTTTGGCTAATAGCAGTGTGGCAGGCATTGGTGTAGCACTGTTGTGAAGAAAGCTACATCGCCTGTCTATAATTTCCATTTCTTTAGTGCATGTAGCCAGGCAAATCCTTTTAGGCTAATAACACAGTTTGACTAGGTAGCTGTACTGCAGTGTTCTTTTGAAAAGTACCGCCACACAGCGCAGAAAACATTTTTGTATTGCATCTGCCCAAAACTAGTTACCAAAACTATTTACACTAGTACAACAGTTTGACTACGTAGCTGTACTTCAGTGTTTTTTTGCAAAATACCAAAACACAGCGCAGAAAACACTTCTGTATTGCATCTGCCCAAAACTAGTTACCAAAACTATTGACGCTAGTACCACTGTTTTACATCTGCAAAAAACTAATTACCAAAACCTATTTACGCTAATACCACTGTTTGGCCACTCAGCTCTGCTAGTTTTGCATCCATTGTTTTTTGTGCCAACCACTACAGAGTTGCCAATTACTTATCCTCCAAAATGAGTGGTGAAAGGTCTGCTGATGTTGGAAAGGGGAATAGGTGTGTTGGAAAGGGTAAAAATCTTTGTGTCCGTGGGGTAGGTGCTAAAGTAACAGAAACATCTGGTGAACAAATACCGTCTTCAAGACAAACTAAAATGTCTAAATGTCTACTTCTTTTCGTGGACAATCTGATATCATCCCTTTCTTATGCAGCAGATCATTGCTCAAACTTGTAGCTGAGGCCCAAATTAGCAGGTGCTTCAATGGATCAAGCACTCCATTAAGTGAGCTCTCCTCCCCCTCAGCTTCAACATCACAAACACTCCAGTCCTCAGAGGTGCCACCCCAATCGCACTTGCTTCCTCACAGCTTACAAGTCTCCAGCCGCCCTATTGACTATGGGAAAACACAGATGGGTGAGTCTGCAGAGCTGTTCACTCTTACTATAGCCTGGGAATTAGAAGTCTGTTCCAAAGCTTTACTGAGTGAAGACAAGGAAAAGATCTGCACCGATGCCCAAAATCTTTGTGTGTCGGATCCAGGCCCAGATGAACAAGGGTCCGAGCATAATGTAGACCCTCATTCCCAAACTAAACCCCTGTTGGTGGAGACAATGAGGCAGATGATGATGAGACTCAGATACCTCATTTTACTGAAAACTTGCCTTTGCACTCAGGGCAGGAAGAGGTTGGCTCTGAGGACAACAAGTGTGAGAACACACAAGGTGATGATGAGGTTGGAGATCCCACTTACTGTCAACCCACAGGAAGGCAGTTGATGAGCTCATCAGAGGAGGTGGAGGAGGATGCTTGTGACGAGGTTAGGTTGCGGCTTCCTGGACAGAGACAGAGTCCTGGAAGCACGTCAACAACTGCATCTCCAGCCACAACTCTGCCTCTGTGCAGAAGTCGTGGTGGCTCTGCAGGTCCATGGGCGCTAAGCCTTGCCTAGCCTGGGCCTTTTTTCAGATCACAAAGGATGACACAACTCATGTTATCAGCCAAATTTATAAACAAAAACTGAGTGGAGGTCAAAAAATCAATAGTTTGAGTACTTCATGCATGTACCGTCACATGGACATGAAGCATAAGTCACAGTGGGAAGCTCACTGTGCTACAATGCGGCCTAGCGGGCCTGGCCAGCCACCATTTACCCCATTAAGTGCATCTGTGGCCTCTTCATCCTCTGTGACTGTAGAGACAGCCGTCAGACAGGCTTTCGGACGCAGAACTTCCACCTCTTTACCGGCAACAGCCAGTGTGATTGACAGGTCGTCATCTGTTTTGGAAGTGGAAACACCTGCTGGTGTTGAGCGCTGTCAGACATCGATAGCACCCCCTTTTCATGAATGTGACATAATAAGTCAGCCTGCACCTCCCTCACAGACCAGCAGTTTGTCTGGGACACCCTACTCAACACTGTCTCAGCACAACAGCCAGCCCTCGGTCCCTCAGATGTGGACATGAGATGGTTGACAGGGTAGGGGGTACTCGGGTATCGAGGCTGATGGCGGCTTGGATGGGGAATCACGGCTGGTCGATCCCTGGTCCCGTGCCCTGGACCCTCAATGGCGGGGAACAGTGAGGGATAAGGGGATGGGTAATGTGATGCCACCTGTAGTTCCTGGTAACGGGTATACCAGCATTGCAGCCGGCCGCTGAGTGATGGTGGGTGTAGCAGAGTGTGGTACAGCTCTCCACAGGTAGAGCTTTACCTCAGGGCAGCGGGGATGGATGAGGGTAGTATAGTTGCGGCTTTGCAAACAAGGTGGTGAATTGCGACGGTTAAGCAGGCACACACACAATGATCGTTGTTTCGGTACCTTTTATTGGTGACAGGGTAACAGGTACAGTCCAGAGTAATAACCTAGGTTCCCGGTGCAACTTGGGACTTCCAACTTAGAAAGTTATGAGTCCTCCTCTGTCTTTGTGCTCTGTGGTTTGGGGTGAATCCTGCCAGTACCTGAACCCACCGCTTCTTCTCCCTCTCTAGGCTTTAATGTAAACTGACATTGAGGTCCTTCTGCAGGGTCCCTATCCTTCCTATGGCCCCTGGTCCTGTACTTGGTCAGTTTTAGCGTCTGTTACTTGTTCTCTTCAGGGGTGAACTTCTCCTGAGTCTTCCGGGCTTTTGCTGTAACAGTAAATGATCGCAGTGACTCCAGTGTCCAGGTGTACTAAAGGGCTATATTAACTGGTTCCCTTTCTTGATTCCCTCTTTCTTCCACTTGCCTCCGAACCTTTCCCTAGAGTGCGACACAGCAGTCAGTGGTCCCTGGTCCTGGGCCTGGATCCTTCCCAGCGACCAGCTCCTCACTCCAGCTGTCTCCTCACTACTGAGACTCACTACTGAGGCTAACTGACTCCTCCCCTCAGGCCTGGATGTTTTAAAGGGAAACTGGCTTAAGGCAGCCAGTGGAGCTCCCCCTTCAGGTCTGGGGTGGAAGGTGGTGTGTGCTGTGCGAACCAAAGTGTAATTCCCTCCTTGCACCAGTGGATCCTGTGGCAATCCCCTGCAGGGGTGCCACATTCCCCCTAGTTAAATACAGTCCTCCGGGACTGAAACATTTTTCCATTAACATGTCATAACTATTTACATTTGAATTTGAACAGAGTCTTAAAAATGAAAAATTTACAAAAACCAGACATGAATAGGAAAAACGGGTAACCAGTCCATACAGTGCTAGTCCTTCTGCTGCAGGCTGTTTAAAAGCGTGTTTAAACAGGTGTTTGCCACTATCAGTCCTGTGGCT
The DNA here is from genome assembly GCA_033576535.1 of Allobates femoralis. NCBI lineage: Eukaryota > Metazoa > Chordata > Amphibia > Anura > Aromobatidae > Allobates > Allobates femoralis. Next base: position 91,337,377 of record JARQOC010000008.1, read on the forward strand.
ATGGTCCATTTTTGAAAATAGAAAAAAGGGGAACATTCAAAAGTCCAACAGGTAAAGTCTCTGTAGGCTTAAAGTTTAGAAACATAACAACAAACAATACGGATGCCTCGGCGTAGGAGTCCTAGGTACTGCAGGGGCCTCTACCGGGTCATAAGCGCTGTAGGCTTCCTGGCCCTGGTGTCACCTATTGGCCAAAAGTTTGCTCTCCCTAGACAGTTCCTGACGCCAACTCCTTTCACCCCTCTTACTGGGGTTGTGTACCTGGTCTGAGTTGTTTTAGCCTACTCTTCACCCTTTTCTGTACATTAGCACTAGTAACATATTTACATTTTGAACATATTTACATCTTCCTACATGTTACAGCTTACTCTCTGTACCTGAGTGGTGGGTGTCCTAGATTGACACGTGTTGACCTACATAATTCTGGTGTAGGATTGGTGAGTGTGGGTCTATGTGTAACTGGTAAACTGGGTAGCAGTCTGCGACTACCTGATCTCACAGTAGGAATGGCATGTACACCAATTGCAGGATTCTCTGGTTCCGGTACAATGAGTGATTCTTGTACTCTTGGCACTTCTACTGCTGGTGGAAACATTAAGTTGGGATCAGATATGTACCTTCTATTTGAGGCCAATCCTCTGGTAACTCTCCAATGAGTGTTTGAACTGTCTTTGGCTTCTCTTGCTCTTCTGGCTTTGGACAAGGTACATTTTCTTCTGGTTGAAGTTGTTGAGGACACCTCTTCAAATGATCTCTGGACACTGTTGCAGTTGTTTCACCATGATCTTTGCTAATTAAACAGGTTTTCTGGTTATCAAAACTGGATGGTAACACAGTGTATGGTTCTTTTTCCCATTGATCATCTAGTTTGTGCAGTCTCCTTTTCCTCTTCAAAACCAATTCACCAGGTGTTAAGGGCGATCCTTGCACACTTTTGTTAAAGTTGGTTTCTTGTCTTCCTCTAGATTTTTGCAGACTTCTCTCAACGCATTCTTGCATTTTCTGGTACTGTTCTTTCCTACGAGTAATCCCAATCTGCATCTGTAGTATCTGCTTCAGGAACTACTATGCCTATTTCAAAGTCTACTGGCAATTTTCCTGGTCTTGCTCTCATGAGGTATGCAGGGGTTCAATTTGTTGAGCTTACTGGGATGTTATTGTAAATGTCAACTAGATCTGGTAACTTTTCTGGCCACTGGTTTCATTCTTCTAAGGGCAGAGTTTTCAACAATTCAATTACCACGTGATTCATCTTCTCACACATTCCATTAGTTTGAGGATGGTAAAGCGTGGTGTGAATTTTCCTGCATCTGTCTAGGCGACAGAATTCTTAAAATATTTCAGCTTCGAAGGCAGGTCCTTGGTCTGTCAATACCTGGTGTGGATAACCATGTGGTCTGCAAAAATAAGCTTGAAATGTTCTTGCTGCTGTCTGAGCTGGAATAGTGGTCTACCATGGTAAGAGCATAGGTGTAACATGATTTGCTGGGTGCGAGTTTGACATGATCTAAGGCTATCAGTTCTAATGTTTGTTTGGTGATGATAGGCTTGAGTGGTGCTTTCTGGCTGTGATGGTCTATTCTTCTTAAGAAGCATGGTCCACAGTTTTTACACCATCTCTCGATGGAGGCTCTCATGCTGATCCAATAGAATCTCTCACGCAACAATATCTCCAGTTTTCTCCATCCAAAGTGTCCTGCTCCATCGTGGTACGCTTCCAATACCATTTGGACATCTCTCTTTGGAACCACAACTTGCCATACCATTTCATGTGTCCTTGGGTTGATGTACCGCATGCACAATTGACCTTGATAGATGAATAACCTGCTTCTTTCTTTCCACAGGTGGTGGGCCTCTGGTGGTGCATTCTTTTCAAGTTTGGAATCTGGTTGGGTAATCAACTTCTTTACGAGGCTCACTGCCGGATCACTGTCTTGAGTCTCCTTCCATCCATAATGAGGCAACGGGTTTAGTTCCACAGTTTGATGGTTCGGGTAGATGTGATCTTCAGCTATTTTCCATTTTCTACTTTTATGGAAAGGTGGGAGTTCTATTTCCTCTAAGTCATCCTCTTCTTCTTCAATTCCTCGTAGATGTACTTGAGGGTTTCTGGAGAAGGCATCAGCATTTGCGTTATTGCGATCTACCCCGTATTTAATAGTAAAGTCATAGTTCGATAGTCAGGCCATCCAACGTTGTTCCAATGCACCAAGCTTCGCGGTATCCAGGTGTGTTAACGGGTTATTATCCGTGTAGATGGTGAATTTCAAAGCCGCTAGGTAATGCTTGAACCTTTCTGTTATTGCCCAGACTAAGGCCAGGAACTCCAACTTAAAGGAACTGTAATTTTCTGGGTTCCTCTTAGTGGGTCGAAGTTTTCTGCTGGTTTATGGAATTACTCTCTCTCTACCATCTTGAATCTGGGAAAGGACTGCTCCTTTCCATTGCTTGCGTCGGTGTAAAGGACGAATGGTAGATTATAATCAGGGTAAGCCAGGATTTCCTCACCGGTTAGAGCCTGATTCATCTGTTGGAAGGAGTTTTCTTGTTCTTCTCCCCATTCCAATGGTGGATCTGCAGACCCTCTCTTCTTAGACTGGCCTACCAGAAGATATTGTAGGGGCGCTGCCATCTTTGTGTAGCCCTTAATGAATCTTCTGTAGTACCCAACCAAACCTAAGAACTGACGTACCTCGGTGACGGTGATTGGTCTCTGCCAATACTGGATAGCTGTTACTTTTTCTGGGTCTGGAGCTACTCCATCTGCGCTGACCACGTGTCCCAGGTATTGGACTTTAGGTTTTAGCAGGTGACATTTAGACGGTTTGAGCATCTTCCCGTACTTTGCTAAAGCCTCAAATACCTCTGCCAGGTGTTCCAGGTGTTCTTGGTAGGTTTTGGAAAACATGATGATGTCGTCCAGGTATAAGAGTACTATCTCGAAGTTTCGGTGTCCCAGGCAACATTCCATGATTCTTTGGAACCCGAATGGCATGCTGTTGAATTCGCATAGTCCCATTGGCTTTGTGAATGCAGTTTTCTCTCGGTCTTCTTCTGCAATGGAGACCTGCCAATACCCACTAGTGAGATCTAATGTGGAGAAATAATTAGCAGTCTTTAATGCAGCAAGAGACTCCTCTATTCAGGGTAACGGGTAAGCATCTTTGTGAGTGATCTTATTGATTTCCCTATAATCCACACACATCCTCATTGTGCCATCCTTCTTTCTGACTAGGACTAAGGGGCTGCCCAGGGACTACTGCTATCTCTTATAACCCTGGCTTCTTTCATGTCCCGCAGCATCTCTTTGGCATGTTGGTAGTGGTCTGCTGGAATGGGTCTGTGTCTCAATTTTATTGGGGGATGATCTCCTGTGGGTATGCGATTGTGTACCCCTTTTATCCTCCCAAAATCTAGTGGATGCTTACTAAATATTTGCTCAAACTCCTGCGCTACCTGGTAAACTCCGCGCTTCTGGTGAGCAGGGGTGGCATCAGTTCCTACGTGCAACTGCTGACACCACTCCTCCAGTTGTCCTCTTGAGTTGTTATCCTCCACCTGACTAGACGAGGAAACAGAATTTAGAATCGGTCACAGCACCTCCTGGAACACAGGGCTATGTATATAAGCCCATCTCAGGGCGCCCGTCCACTCCAGAGAGTCTGCATCCGGATATTAAACACATACCATATTTGAAGGACAGCGCCTCAGACGAAGGTGGTGATGAAAAAATTTCCTCCTTTATGCCATGGTCATACAGAGCAGCGACGTTTCGACCAGCAAAGTGGTCTTTCTCAGCTCACAGCATATAACAAATGGTTCCCTTAAATAGTGCTTTACCCCTCCCAACAAAACAAACACCAATCACAATGCACATCATCTCATCTATCTAATACAGAGACCGTACTACTCTAAAATCACACCTAACCCTACCTATAGGTTCCCCATACAGATAATAACCAAATCTTATATCATATGTATATTCAAATACCTTTTGATGAGTTATATTCTTTAATCACGCTCTAACATCATTGTTTACATGAAATAGCGTCAGACCAATCATATCTCTGCATCTCACACTACCTAGGTGACATTGATAACACCTATCTCAGTCAACCCACCACAGGTATGCTGAAGAGAAGGTGGGAGAGTGAGCATAAGAGACTTGTGTCATTGGAGTTGCATGTTGGCACTCTGATTGAGTATTACAAAGTGCGCAGGATCCCCCAAGTGTTGAGGCCAAGCCTGCAGCCTACATTGCTACCCAATACTGCACCATTCTGCATGAGATTTGAGGCTACAGGCAATAAATATGCCTTTGATACTATGCTCCTTAATATAGAATATTTCAGGAAGCAGATACAAGATCTTAAGAAAAAGCTGGAGGAGACAAGAGCCCAGATGGTGGAGATCACCACGGAGGAGGAGCTGAAGGAGATCGATACTAAGGTTGAGGATAACGTATACAAATTCAGGACGAGTCTTGAGGGCACTAAGAGAACTAAATGGTACCGTGATCTGGAGGACTATAACAATGGTCAGGTGTATAGTTGGCAATTTAAAACATCGAATCCATCAGGCCCGAGATCCAAGGCGGGCCCCAATCGCCCCCGAGGGGGAAGGAGACTGAGGGGCCCGTTGAGACCGAGGGGCCTCAAGGATTTAATACACCACTTTGGTTTCACTGGAGAATCTGACTCTACAGATGATGGGACCGTTCCCTCAGGAGATCTTGTTTTTTTAGGGAGACAGAGAAGGCCACTCAACACCAGAGGAGGGGCCACAGGGGTGTCAGGAAGCACAAGAGGAAACATGCCTCCCCCTCTGACGAGATCCAGAACAAGGAGGATGTAGAGGAGTCTCTAGTGGTAAATATTTCATCTGTTCCACTTAATGATATGCAAATTGATGTTTTGTCTAAAGGTTTATCCTTCTGTCCATCTAGCAAAATGAACTGGTTTGAGTTGGATAATGACCTTTATAGGTTTTTCAGAAGGGTCAGACTGGCCTCATACTTCTCTGATAAGGCAAAGTCGGTGGGAGTGACCAGGGATAGCACATTGAGTCTCGGTGGCTTGGGTCTTTTTCAGAAGAGCGACTTTGAGCCTCCAGTTAAGAATACGGAAGTCAAGACCTTTGTTAAAGTTGTGAATAATGATGTCATGAAGTTGAGGAGAGAGAATTTGAAAATTAAAAATCCGAATATGTCTACTAGATGGATTTAAGGTGATTGAATCCCTCAAACAAGACATATCCATCACAATAAAGCCCGCCAATAAAGGCAGAGCTATTGTGGTAATGGATACGGACAAGTATTTGCAGGAAATTAGACGGCAGTTGTCTGAAGTGGAGGTATATGAGAAACTTACATACGATCCAACTCAGAGGTTCCAAGAGGAACTTAGATGCATGATCGATGAGGCTCAACAGATGTGGTGATTGACCAAAGTTTAGCTAATTACTTACTTCTTGAACATCCTGTGGTACCCATAATATATGTCTTACCAAGATTCATAAAGACCTGGAAATCCCCCCCAGGAGAACGATTGTCTCCGAGAGGGGGTCTCTATGTAGTAGGGTGGCCATCTTTTTGGACCGTCCCCTGCACAAATTTGCGGAGGTGGCTCCCTCCTATATGAGAGACACTGGTGATTTTATTACATCTCTTGAGAACATATGGGTTGATGATGACAAATGGTTGGTCTCCTTCGACGTGGGGTTGCTATACACCTCCATCGAACACAGGAGAGGTTTGGATGCCGTCGGTGTGACGCTTGCCGCCTCTGACATGGCGCCGAGGTGTGCATGGTTCGCTCTGGCGCTGCTTGGGTTCATCCTCGGAATTACTTCCTCTCTGGGGATGACTACTACTTGCAGCGCCGCGGGACAGCGATGGGGTCCAATGTGGCCCCCACTTATACCAACATTTACATGGCTGTCCTGGAGAGCGAGCACGTGTACACCTCACCCTTTTGGCGTCATATCACGGGGTGGCGATGTTATATCGGACAGCATCTTTTTCGTATGGAAAGGGAGCAAGGAGGACTTGGACTCCTTTTTTGCCTCTCTCAATAATATCTTTCCGGAATTGAGATTTACTATGGAGTGTTCGCAAGAGAGAAAGCAGTTTTTGGATACATTAGTCTATAAAAAGCACATTAGGCTGGAGACAGATATTTTCACAAAGAAAACTGACAGAAACAGCATACTGCTTTTCTCGAGTGAGCACCCCAGGAAGATGGTTGAATCATTGCCCTGGAGCCAGTTGCTCAGGGTGAGGAGGTTTGTTTCAGATGAGGAGATGGTTGACATGAGATTGCAAGGTATGTGCAATAGATTCCTCAAACGGGGATATCCGAGACGCACTTTACAGGGGTATAAAAATAAAGCACTGGGAGAGAAATGTGAGACACTATTAACCCCAAAAGAGAAGAGAAAAGAGAATAACAGGATCCCACTAGTTACTAAGTACAACAGCATAAGTGGGAGGTTGGTGGGAATCATTCAGAAACATTGACCCCTAATAGGTAGGACCCATGAGGGTGTAGTACAGTTCAAGAATCAGCCTCTTTTTTTCATATAAAAGAAACCGCAACTTGAGGGACAGGCTGGTTATGTCAGATGTGGGGAGCGCCAAGAAGGATTTACAGAGAACATTGTGTCGCCCAAGTTTGGGTAACTTCCCCTGTTGAGGGTGCGTTAATTGTAATAACATGTTGAAAGGACAAGTTTTTTTCCATCCGAGATCTGGTAAAAAGTACCAGATTAAAAAAAGATATACCTGTAATAGTAGTTACGTGATCTACCTCATCTCTTGTCCGTGTGGCCTCCTCTATGTGGGGGAGACCACAATGGAGGTGAAAGAGAGGATTGGGAAACATAAGAGTACGGGGAACGGGGAAGATTGATCTCCCAGTCCCGAAGCATTTTAAGGAGCATAACCACTCTGTGAACCAGTTGAGGTATAGAGTAATAGATGATGTTCCACTACCAAGGAGAGGTGGTGACAGGGAGGCTATGCTCAAGGCAAAAGAACTGAGGTGGATTTTTGAGTTGGAAACACTGCACCCAAGAGGACTGAATATTGAATATGATCAGAGGGGCCGTTTACTGAGATAATACTATAATTAATGTGGTATATGCAAGAGGTACCTTGCCGCCTCAAGCTTCATTTGTTTTTAATTCCCTTGTTTTTAGCTTTACCTACCAACCTGTGTGGTTCTCCAAGAGTATAGTCCTTATTTTTGAGTTTAAAGCCAATAGACCAATGAGAAGGGGTATTATTCATAGTGGGTTGGATTTTGATATATGGGTCACGGTGATTGTGCAATAACTAAATGGGTCCACCATAAGGAGTATGTTAGGATACTCAGTATTATAACTGTAGGATTGAGATTGGTCGGGGATATAATGCATATGTGGTATAACCATATTGACTATAGGACTGTAGTGGTCCAGATATTTGCGTCACGGTGATTATACAATAACTAAATGTGTCCACCATAAGGAGTATGTTAGGATACTCAGTATTATAACTGTAAGATTAAGATTGGTTGGGGATATAATGCATATTTGGTTTAGCCATATTGACTATAGGACTGTAGTGGTCCAGATATTTGGTGTTATGTGTTTCCCCATCTCTCCCCCTCTTCTATTTCCAGATGTAAGCATATCAGAAATATTGAGGATGAGAACATCTATGTAATAGTGTAATAATATTGATTATGTGGCTATACAAGAGGGGTGATATACTATCCTGATTCTGCTTAATGTGATGGAAGAAGTGATCAATCATATGTATCTCAATCTGTGATGGACATGTTTTTCCAAGTCAGTGACATAATGATGGAAGTGATGACCATTTATGAATATAATGTCTATGATGGACACTATTATGATCAAACGCCATCGTGGACCATTACTCACGCTTCTTAGTGGTGGTACCCGTCAAGGACCTAACAGCGAACACGGCAGCAAGAGAATTTCAGACACATTTCTGTAGACCACATGGTTACCCAGAACAAGTCCTTACAAATCAAGGTCGAGCTTTTGAATCAGAGATTTTCCAGGAATTCTGCAATATGTACGGCTGTAAGAATATCCGCACAACAGCGTACCATCCCCAAACAAATGGCTTATGTGAGAAGATGAACCATATTGTAATTGACCTGTTGAAAATATTACCAGAGTCTGAGAGAAATCAATGGCCAGATAAATTACCCGATTTGGTAGACTTATACAACCATGTTCCAGTGAGTTCTACAAACTGCACCCCAGCCTACCTTATACGTGCAAGACCCGGTAAGCTACCAATTGACTTAGATATGGGAATCGTGAAACCAGACGCGGAAGTTGAAGAATCCAACTGGGATACCCTACGTCAGCAGCAGTATCGCCTAGTACAAGAGTGCATAGAGAAAAATCTTCAGCAAGCTAGAGCAAAACAAGAGAGAACCTTTAACCAACATGCTCAAGCAACTCCATTACAACCTGGTGAGCAAGTTATTAAGAGAAAGAGATGCACTAACAAATTGGATAACCAGTGGGAAACCATCCCATACACAGTATTACCATCCAATTTAGACAATGCTAAAATGTGTCTAATAAGCAAAGATGAAGGAAGAACTTCAGTAGTTGTGTCTAGAGACCATCTCAAACCATGTCCTGAAACCCTGAAGACACCAGAAGTAACAGAACCGTTCAGGTCCAACCTGTCAAAGAGAAAGAAGATGAAGTATTTCATACGGTGCTAGGAGATTTCCCCAAAACATGGCCAAATTACTATGGAGCAGTTGTAGTACCAATGATTGCTTTCCCTCCAATGGTGGAACCAACACCAGAACCAGTATTACCAGAAGAAGTCCCAAGACTTGAAGAACTGGAAGTAGAACCCGTAGAAGAAGAATCAATTCCTGGTCCCTGTGAACTTGCCAGTCCTACAGTCAGATCTCCATTTGCCATAGTACCAAACACTACATATAGGTACATGCCCACCAGCACCAATAGGCTACATGCAAGCAGTATACCCGTTTCAAGCAGATCAGAGCGTAGTACCAGAGGTCAGTTACCGGCTAGGTACAAGGATTAATAAGTCAAATTAACTGTAAAGTGTAAATATGTTTGTGTACATGTACAATTAAACCCAGTAAATAGTGTCCAAGAGGGAGGAGGAACTGGATTGACCCCCATGCACATTAAGTTAGGGAAAGAAAGTGCCTGGGGGTGGTGTAGCGAATCCAGGCCTCCTAAGTAGATACGCCAGTGGACAAATGTACATAGTTGATGCAACGTTAAAAAAGCCCAGTACCTACAGAGACTATCCTGTATGAACTTCTTGCATATTCTTTGAACTTTTTCCTTTTATTTTTATGGACCATACTACCACGGACTGGTTGTGGTATAAACATTCTTGTATATATTCATCAGCCCGGAGGCAATAGACTAAACCCCCAGAAGGACTGCTTTTTAAACTCCTTTTGAACTTTAGTCATTTTTGTACTTCTTACTTTTAAGTCTCTGTAAATATTAATTGTATTAACTGTTTGTTTATTTGTTGTTCCACAGGCCGGAGTACTGTCTTTAACTAAGGGGGAATGTGCCACCCCAAGGGTTAATGTGCCACAGAAACAACACAAAGGGTTAGCTCACCACATCACACAACCCTGGACACTACACTAGGAAGTGGGGAAGAGCAGAGTGGTGGGTGGAGCTTAAGTGGCACCTGCAAGAGTGTGAGGAGCTAATGTTGTTTACCTCAGAGTAGGAGTGTCATTTAGTCAGTTGAGAAGAGAGTTCAGTTGGAGTTGAGTTGGAGTTGAGTTCCTGAGAGGACAGAGGGAAGGACCTGGGAGTAAAGGAGCTGCCTTAAGCTAAACCCACGGTCCACCGTCGACTTCCAGGCCGCCAGGGTCTGAGGAAAGGCGTAGAAAAAGTAAAGGAACACAACCGGGACAAGGAGTTACCCTGAACTCACCCCGGAGAAGCGCATAGGACGGATACTGGATCCGATGCTGCGCCTGAAACAGACAGCACAGTGAATACCGGAATAGTGAACCATAACAAAGCAATACGAAGGGGTCAGTGACACAGAAGACTCAAGTTGCCTAATAGATTGGTACCTGTGAGGGGAGACAGGGCCAACAGTTCAGCTAAAGGCGGCAGCAGGGCCTCACACAAAGCGCAGGAGTGGGAAGCCAAGGACCCGGTCAGGGTGGGAGCAACCCGGCCCAGGTACAGACTCCATGGACAATACTCTGCTTATACCATCTGCAAAGTAAAGACTTGGAAACTACAAGAACCATGAGCTTGTGTGATCCTTGCACTCCAGCCCTGATCACCCCCATAAGCAACACCATCTCCACAATCATCCCCTTTTTCTGCAACATCTATAACAACCATCACAGACTTCAATTACACTGCCCCGGGGAACCAGGCTCTACCTGCGGGAAGCCATTCCAACTAAAGCTGCCAAACATCATCCTCGGAGGTTCTGCAGCAGCGGTGGTCCCATTACTGACCACAACCCGTGGGTGGCGTCACGACAAACCAAATCCCCTGTAAATACACCCCATTTTTTTTGTGCGAACCCGGGACACGGTTCGGACCAGGACCGCCGTGACATCCCCCAGCAGCACCCTGGTCCGGTACCGAGTACCCCGTCCCGGTACCGAGTACCCCGTCCCAGTGGGCTCCACACAGCCATCGCTCACTGGGCTGGGATCAACCCAGCGAGCAATCCGCAGCAATGGTGCGGAATAGGCTGTATCACTGCCAACATCGCTATTGCGGTGTCAGAAGGCACGATACAGCCTAATCGCTGGTTGCAGATTGCCAGGTTTAGGAACATGTTCATAAATATGGCAACATGCAACCAGCGATTTATCGCAGTTGCATAGTGCCTTGCGATATCGCTAGCAACATCGCTGAGCACGTGACTTTTCAGCGATGTTGCAAGCGATATAGATGCGTATCGGCCCCTTTAAAGTAATCTACTCACCTGATATGTTTGTGCAACCCACAATCAAGAATGATAGCTCGATAAGACAGCTGCTGTACGGTCCGCACCTCCACGGATAACCGCAGTGAAGATAAACTCTAAATTGGACGAAGTTCCGCTCGACCTGCTCTGCTGCCAAGGACCACCACAAAGTTGGGATATCTGGGATAAGATGTTGCCTTAATTCTGACGCGTTTCGGATCTGCTTCCGGGCTCCTTGTGTAGAAGGTCCAGCTTGGGCCTTGGGTGTGGGCATGCTGGAGGCTTCGGGAACAGCGCAGCTAGGGACCATCAACCTTGTACAGAAGAGCTGAGAGCAAGCTGGGTGGTTGGGATGGAAGCTGGACCTTCTACACCAGGAGCCCGGTAGCAGCTCCAAAACACGTTAGAATTAAAGCAATATCTTATCCCAGATATCCCGACTTTCTGGTGGTCCTTGGCAGCAGCGCAGGACGAGCGGCACTTCGTCCAATATAGAGTTAATATCTATCCTTGACACTCCTGCCCCTGTTTCTGAAGATTCAACCTTTTTTGTCCATCGAACCAGTGATTAAGAAATTTGCTGTATTCACATCCAGTTGTGGAGCCCACTGGGACGGGGTACTCGGTACCAGACCGGGGTACTACTGGGGATATCACGGCGGTCTTGGTCCGGACCGTGTCCCAGGTTCCGCATGTAATGGGGAGATATTTACAGGGGAGTTTGTCGTGACGCCACCCACGGGTTGTGGTCAGGGTGACCACCGCTGCTGCAGAACCTCTGGGGATGATGTTGGGCAGCTGGGGATGTAATGGCTCTCCGCAGGTAGAGCTAGGTTCCCCCGGGCAGTGGTAGTAATAGTCTATAGATGGTGCTATGGATATTGCAGGATAAGGGTAGTAGTAGAGATGATAGCTGCTTGTGAGGGAACGCAGGATTTGAGCACAAGGATAGTGATGGGCGAATCCTAAATTACTCGGAATCGCTTGACTCTAGCGAGTCCGAGCCCAGGACTCGCTACTCGTTGCGAGTCTAGCGAGTCCAATGTTAATGAATGGGGAAGCGAGTAATAGCGAGTAGTGTGAGATTTACAAATCGCAGATGTGTCTTGGAAGCTTCAGCCTGAAGCAATCCTAGTTGTGTCATTTATTTGCATTGCTAGTTTACTTTGTAAGTAATCGCTGACTCGCACAGATAAGATCCTGTCTTCTCTGTGTTCTGGCTGCCCCAGCTCCAGGGTCCTAGAGCCTGCCTGCTGCCTGATGTAGCAGTGCTGAGATTGTTCTCAGTCTGCTCATTCCCTGTGTACAGACATGAATGTCTGTGTACAGACATGAATGTCTGTGCACAGAGATGATGTAGCAGAGCTGAGATTGTTCTCAGTCTGCTCATTCCCTGTGTACAGACATGAATGTCTGTGCACAGAGATGATGTAGCAGAGCTGAGATTGTTCTCAGTCTGCTTATTCCCTGTGCATAGACATCTATATTTATGCACAGTGGATGTAGCAGAGAGGACATCGCGTTTTGGACTGCGTCGGACGGAAGAGGATTTTTTTAATTAAAGATGGAGTCCCTAATGGCTTTTTTTTTTATTTCTAATAAAAAATTTTCCTTGTGTTGTGTTTTTTTTAAAACAATTTAATAGAAATTCATGGCGGTCATGTCTAATATTGGCGTGACCGCCATAAATTTCGGGCTTAGGGCCAGCTGATAATACAAAGCTGGCCCTAACCTCTTTATTACCCAGCGTGCCATCGCTACCAGGGCCGCTGGAAGAGCGGGGTTCAGCGCCAGAGGATGGCGCTTCAATGAACGCGCCATCTTCTGGGGCGGCTGCGGGCTGCAATTTGCAGCGGGGGGTGCCCAGAAAGCTTGGGCATCCCTGCGCTGCGGATTCCAGCCCCCAGCTGCTTAGCTGTACCTGGCTAGACATAGAAATTGCGCAGAGCCCCACGCATTTTTTTTTAATTATTTCATGAAATTCTGAGATTCTGACTCTGAGACTCTGACTCTGACTCTGAGACTCTGACTCTGAGACTCTGACTCTGAGACTCTGACTCTGAAATTCATGAAATAATTAAAAAAAAATGCGTGGGGCTCCGCGCAATTTCTATGTCTAGCCAGGTACAGCTAAGCAGCTGGGGGCTGGAATCCGCAGCGCAGGGATGCCCAAGCTTTCTGGGCACCCCCCGCTGCAAATTGCAGCCCGCAGCCGCCCCAGAAGATGGCGCGTTCATTGAAGCGCCATCCTCTGGCGCTGAACCCCGCTCTTCCAGCGGCCCTGGTAGCGGTGGCACGCTGGGTAATAAAGAGGTTAGGCCAGCTTTGTATTATCAGCTGGCCCTAAGCCCGAAATTTATGGCGGTCACGCCAATATTAGACATGACCACCATGAATTTCTATTAAATTGTTTTAAAAAAAACACAACACAAGGAAAAATTTTTATTAGAAATAAAAAAAAAAGCCATTAGGGACTCCATCTTTAATTAAAAAAATCCTCTTCCGTCCGACGCAGTCCAAAACGCGATGTCCTCTCTGCTACATCCCCTGTGCATAAATATAGATGTCTATGCACAGGGAATAAGCAGACTGAGAACAATCTCAGCTCTGCTACATCATCTCTGTGCACAGACATTCATGTCTGTACACAGGGAATGAGCAGACTGAGAACAATCTCAGCACTGCTACATCAGGCAGCAGGCGGGCTCTAGGACCCTGGAGCTGCACAGAGAAGACAACTGGACTCCGCTCGCAAAGAAACAGCAGTTATCTGCGAGTTTCCCTGCTATCACTGGCACAGTAGCCAGTGATTACTCGCGAGTCTAATGCAAACAATGGCAATCCTAGTGTTGTCAGCGTTTCTGACAAAACTAGGATTGATATTGATTTGCATTGGACTCGCGAGTAATCACTGGGAAACTCGCCGAGTACCGAGTCCTGCGAGTCCCTTACTACTCGCCGAGTAACGAGTCCTAGCGAGTAGATTCGCCCATCCCTACACAAGGATCACACAAACTCACGGTTTTGAAGTTTTCCAAGTCTTTACTGCAGATGATGTTGTTAGCAGAGTACTGTCCACGGAGTCTGTAGTGGGGTCGGGTTGCTCCCACCCTGTCCGGGTCCTTAGCTTCCCTCTCCTGCGCTGTGTGTGTGGCCCTGCTGCCGCTTCAGCTAGGCTGCTGGCCTGTCTCTCCTCACAGGTACCCCCTTTTCTTGGCAACTTGAGTCTTTCCTCTGTATTTCTGACCCCGCCGTGTTGCTTCGCTGAGGTACAGTGTAGATATATAACCTCCACTAGTCCAGTATTTACTTTGCTGCATGTCAGTCACAGTTTCGGATCCAGTATCCGGTCTGTGTGCTCCTCCGGGGCGAGTTATGAGGTAACTCAGTCTCCCAGATGTGTTCTCCTCTTTCTCTTACTCCTTCCCTCAGACACAGGCTAGGTCTGGAAGTGGGTAGCAGGCTGTGGAGATGCCTAAGGCAGCCCCTTTACACCACCAGTCTTTCCTTCTCAGTCCTCTCAGAAACTGCACTAACTCCAACTGACTAACCGTCACTGCCACTCTGAGGTAACATTAGCTCCTCCCACCACTCTGCTCTTCCCCACTTCCTCTCCACACCATATAGGGAAGCAGCTTTAGCTCCCCTTCTGGCCTGGAGGCGCTAGTGTAGTGTTGTGGAGTGTGTAGGGAGTTAACCTTTTGTGGTATTACTGTGGCACATTAACCCCTCGGGTGCCACACACCATTTTTGGGTGCTTAAAAGCAGTGATTACTACATCTCCCTTCATGTTTACGTGAACTGCTTTTGGTCATCAAACCAGGTTTGGCAAAAGTGATGTATACACATGAACAGTTTTTGGGCCCTTAAAAGCATTGTTTGGTCAATCGATCCTATCCACTAGGTCTATACAGGTCACTGACCTACTTGACTAGTTAGTTCTTCCTGTAATAATCCATGACACCGATAGTTGTCCCACCTGTGTGTGGTGGGGCATAACATTGATGGAAGCGCTTGCATGAGCTTTGAGGGTATTCGGCCCAGTAGGCCTAAACAGGTCACTGACCTACCTCTCTATTTTTTCCCTGTAATACTCCACAAAACTTATAGTTGCTGAGCAATGCTTAAGCTTGAAATGCTAGGCCAGATCCTGTTCCAGACCCTGTGCCATGCATGCAGGCTGGGCCATTCAGCAATTTTTGGTCTGGGACAATTGATGCTATTTTGCTTTGGTCTGACCCTTTGGGAAAAGTGAGGACTCTTGTTGGTTTCCCTTTGCTGTGTGGTACATAATTTGAGCAGGGTGTGACATGCCTATACCTGTATATGCAAATAGAGTCTGTGGAGCCTCTGTTAGGAGTCTCAAACACAGAACTAGCCATATATCCCTCCAGGGAAGGACCCAGCCAAGGGGTGGCTCCTTGCGGAGAACACCATAACCACCATATGAAGTGGCCCTTTAAGTCAATATCCAACTCTTTTACAAGTTTACAGATATGACAAGGGAATACCAAGGCCAAGTATCCATCCACATACAGCTGTTTCGGGGTGTTGCCCCTCATCAGTGTGGAGTAGGATTCTGGCTAGGTGGGAGCAAGGCCTAGTAGACCAAGATTGCAAAGTATTCACTGATCTCAGGGAGACCAGTCCAAGAAAACACTGCGGGCAGCTGGCTAAAGCGCTCAAACACAGTGAATTCCTAGGCACATTGCCCCCTGGGAAATATGAATATGCAAATAGAGTCTGTGGAGCCTCTGTTAGGAGTCTCAAACACAGAACTAGCCATATATCCCTCCAGGGAAGGACCCAGCCAAGGGATGCCTATACCTGTGTCTCATCCTTCTTTTACTTAATGTAGAAAACTACTTCCACTTTTCCCCTGTAACTCATCTATTTGTCAATTCAAAGTCAGTTTCACTCACCTCTGAAATTTTAGGTGAATGTTAACCACTTCTACTTTGAAGTGCTTTGGAAGAGTTTGCAGACTGGCACAGACCGTGGCTCTTGCACCCATGCTACGCCATGAGACTATTTGTACTGTGGGTAGATTGTGGTCACTTTTACTGGTATTTGTTGCCTATTCTGAGTAGTTTGGCAGCTTTTGGGCATCTTTGAAGGTGTTTTCTATGTGTTTGCTGTAGCCTGCCATCGATTTCAATGGGTTTCGACAAACCCCCCCCCCCCCCAAATTTGATTAATCAAATTTGAACACTTGGGTGGCTCATCACTACTCCCGAGGACAAACTGATGTTTTATTATCATTATAAATCACTTATCTAGTCATTACCTATGCCATTTGATTTGTTTGTAAAAATAGGACAATTATTGACCTATGACATTGTTTATACTTTGTATATAACATTACGAGATACTTCGTGTGATTGTTTTTTTTTTTTGCTTGTATATTCCTTACCCTCTCTTTATACAAGTCCCTTTCCCTGTTTTAAAATCCTAAATAACTACTGTACTGGATACAGGGACAGATATGTAGAGGCAAGAGAATAATAGTTGCGGAGTGGAGCCATCTAGCTCCCAGTATACAGCAGGAGGCAGATTTACATAGAATGTTTATGTGCAAAATAATTTGTTAAACCATCCCATTTTGTTATAGCTAAGAACAGTTACTATTCCGGGCAACCCCAGGTGCTATAATAGTCATTCATAATATTCAGCACATACTGCATTCAGTTACTGGACCCAATTTATATATTTTAGGGTTCAGTTGGTTCATTTTATACTGACTCAACCAAAATTGACAACAACCTTGACTTCACAATCCTGTGAAAAGGAGTACTTCAATAATTAGCTCCACCAGGATACACTGAGTGCCTGTACTTTGTTTGCACAGGCATTCTGCATTTACAGAGGACCTTTATCATCCACACATGTATGGATCATGTTTAGCAGCACCATTAACAGTGGTCAACATTTGTGTTATGTTGCCGTCACTTGCATCCAACAATGATCACAGTGGGCCACTGACAATATCTGCTGTTTTGTGAAGATTAAACATTTTGGCAGAGTAATTGTGTAAAGTATCTGAGGGTCACTAGATTTTCTCATATTTGATGATGTAGGAGTATAAGGCTGTGTGCCCACATACCGGCTGCTTTGTGCCGGTGGGCGGATCCGCCAGGAAGCTCTGCAGGCGTCCGGTGGCTTCCTGGCGGGTATGTGAGGCGGGTGCTGCGGGCAGGTGCACAGCGGGTTAGCGCCGGCGGCACTGCAGCAGCTGGAAGCAACAGATGAGCATGTGTAAACCGCCGCTGTGTGCACAGCGGGTGTCGGTTTACATAGGTTTTAATGTTAATCCAAACGCCGGTTTGGATTAACATAAAACTTATGTAAACCGACCGGCGGTTTACACATCTAAACCGGCCCTAACCCGGCATGCGGGCACACACGCTTAAATGATCAGACAGCAACTAAATTTCCTGCTAAAAACCTCCAAGTGTGCATGAGAACATCAGGTGAGAAATGGCATTTCTAAAATTTGTCTGGATAACTAATATGGAAGACAGCACAAAATGCCAATGGACACCTGATTGGCAACTTTGGATTAAAACTGGTATCATCAGGATAATATTTTTTTGAGTGCATGAGTCGCAATTTAAAGAAGGTAAAAAAAAAAAAAAAAAAAAAAAAAAAGTTATATATATATAATTTTTTTTATAGTAAACACCAAATCAGTTCTATTTCAAAGTAATATTTATTTGTAAACAGAAATAAAGTATCAGATTCAAGGTTTCTCCAATTCTTCCATTGAATGTTTCATTCTCTCATTTAACTCAACTTAAGCACGGCTTTAACCATTTCACCAATGCCATCAAATATCTCATGTAGCGGGCTGTTACTCATGAAGGCGCATGTCGTGACCAGTTTATTTTTTGTATCTATGTGAACTTCGTTGACCTGTTTGTTGACGTGTTTACAGCCCAGCTGTTCAATGGCTCCTGCTGTTCCAGCATACGGCCACCTGCAAAATAGAAGAACAAATGTCACTGTTACAATAGTGATAAAACTAAAGGGGCAAGAATTAATGTAACTAAAGCTGGTTATACACATTAGATGACTGTACGATGCCTAGGCCTTTTGGCTAGACGACACCTTCCCATACCCAGTTCGGCAGAGCGCTCCTGTGCTCTATGAGAAAGTCACTGAGTACCAGGTCCGGTGGCGGCTTACCTCTAATCAAGCAGTTCAGACGACCAAAAGTGAACATGCCGGACTGACATCTACAGAGACATCAGTTGGCCAGCACTGACATACAATTAGAGTGTCCGCCAAACCAATTATTGGAGGGTGTGGCTGACAGTCTTAAACCCCCATATACATTAGACTTCTATTAGAATGAGCACAAGTGACGAAAATTGGTCATGGACAAATCAGACCCGATCTGGAAATTTAGTTCTGGTTTTTGCTTTACTTGGAATTCTATTTTGTTATAACAAACTATTGTGCTAGACGGAAAAAAAAAAAAAAAAAAAAAAGTTGGGCTGTATTTTTGATTGCCAACCAGGGACAAAGAAGCAGCTGGGGGTGAGTGGCAGTACGTAGCTGCCAAGTTGTACCTGACTGGGCCAAAAATATGGCGAAACCCCACCACATCATTTATTTTTTTAATTATTTCTACAACTAAAATGACATGGAGCTTTACCGTATTTTTGGTTGCCAGCCAGGTACAACTTGGAAGCTGGGGGGGGGGGGGGGCTGGAATCCTCAGCGTGGAGAGACCTAAACATTGTGGGTCCCCCACGCTGAAAATTGCGCTATTTTATGGGGTGGCTGTGGGTTGCATTCATTATAGGCGCCATTTTCTGGTGCTGCACCCCAACTCTTCATGTTGCCTTTGTGCTGGTGGCACACAGGGGCTTTCCATATGCAACATGGTGTCCGCTAACAAATTTGAATGGAAGATTAGCTCCAAATTATTAGTGGACACCATGTCACGTATGGAGAGCCTCTGTGTGCCTAAACATTGGAGCTCCCTTACAAGTGACACCATTTTTGAAACTAGATCACCCAAGATCTAGATACATAGTGAGCACTTTGAACCCCCAGGTGCTTCACAAATTGATCTGTAAAAATGAAAAAAAAAAAGTACTTTCCCCCCCCCCACAAATATTTTCTTTTAGCCTCAATTTTTTCATTTTCACATAGGCAACAGGATAAAATGGATCCTAAAATTTGTTGGGCAATTTCTTCTGAGTAAATCGATATCTAATATATGGTCATAAACCACTGTCTGGGCGCATGGCAGGGCTCGAAGTGAAGGAGCACCATTTGATTTTTGAATGGAAAATTAGCTCCAAAAAGTCAAATGGTGCTCCTTCCCTTCAGAGCCCTGCACCCAAACAGTGATTTATGACCACATATGAGAAATCTGTGTACACGGAAGAAATTGCCCATCAATTTTAGGATCCATTTTATCCTGTTGCCCATGTGAACATGAAAAAATGTAAGGTTAAAAGAACATTTTTGTTGGAAAAATTTAAATGTCCATTTTTTCCCTTCCACATTACTTTAAGTTCCGGTGAAGCAACTAAAAGGGTTAATCTTCTGGAATGTAGTTTTGAGTAGCTTGACTGAGTGCAGTTTTTGGAATGGTGTCACTTTTGGGTGTTTGCTGTCATTTAAACTCCTGAAACGACTTCAAATGTGATGTGGTCACTAAAAAAAGTTTGGTAAATTTTGCTGGAAAAATGAATTGCTGATGAACTTTGAACCCTTATAACTTCCGAACAAAAAAAAAATAAATTTTTTTTTTCTCAAAATTGTGCTGATGTAGACAAGTGAGAAATGTTATTTATTAACTATTGTGTCACATAACTCTGGTTTAACAGAATCAAAACTCAAAGAGTTATATATATAGGAAGAGATCAGGAGGGTCTCGAAACATCTAGGAATAAAGATCTACTATTTAAAGCACAGAGGAAGTCTTGTCATTAAACAGCAGCGTGGATCAGAAACTTTGTCCATTTTCTGGAGATATCGAGGACCATCCATGTGGTGGAGGATCCTGCTGCAGCTGTGATGTTCATATACTAGTTGTGGGTCTCACAACTAAGGCGAGCAGTTCTTACCCATTACGCCCTTTCTTTTAGATTACTCTTGGGCATCTGTCACATAGGCCCCTCAAGGTCACTTCACATGTGATTTTTTTTTTTTTTTATTTAAGAATCAAAACTGTCTCAATCACTGGGATGTGTTGGAAGCATTCCAGAGTTATTAATTTAGAGTGACACCGCTCAGAACAAAAAAAAAAAAAAAAAAAAAAGAGGCTCTGTCATTAATGTACAAATATGCTCAGTCCTTGAGGGTTAACAGCGTTTTGTCCTAGAGAACAATTAAAAGGCAGAACATTTGTTAGTTACTAACTTTTCACATTCTGTATCAGATCCAACAGTGACTTCACATCCTGGTAGAGTTTTGGCAGCTAATACAGGGGAGATACAGCACAAGCCAATGGGCTTCTTGGCATCATGAAATCCTCTAATGGCGTCTTCAATGGGTTTTATTACAGAGCAGTCTTTCCCTTGAGTTGCCCAAGTTGAAAGATTTTTAGCAACGCCAAAACCTCCTGGTAAAGACAAAAAAAAAGAAGTGTAAAGTTTCCCCAAATAGTAAATGTATTCTCCACATTAGTCTTACGATTAGACATATAGTACCTGGTATGATGATTGCAGCAAATTCACTGACTTTTAGATCCTTGAGATCTTTAACATTTCCTCTTGCAATGCGAGCGCTCTCTGTCAGCACGTTCCGTTTCTCCTCGCAGGGCTGGCCTTTCACATGGTCCACCACGTGCATCTGCTCTATGTTAGGGCCCTTTCACATCAGCGTTTTTTTAAATTTGCGGCAGATGCGGTGAAAAAACCGCATCTGCCGCAACTGCCGCATAACGGTTCCACTTGCGGCACGGTTGCGGTTTTTTCCATAGGAAGTATAGGGGGACTTGCGGCAGATGCGGCAAGTGCGGTATTGCACTTGCGGCAGGTGCGGCAGAGAAAAAAACCGCGGCTTACTGCGGTTTTTTTCTCTGCCGCACCTGCCGCAAGTGCAATACCGCACTTGCCGCATCTGCCGCAAGTCCCCCTATACTTCCTATGGAAAAAACCGCAACCGTGCCGCAAGTGGAACCGTTATGCGGCAGTTGCGGCAGATGCGGTTTTTTCACCGCATCTGCCGCAAATTTAAAAAAACGCTGATGTGAAAGGGCCCTTAGGAGCAAACGCAACATACTATGGACAAAGACCGGAGGAGACAAATGTCAACACACCAAGGAAATAAAGCTGTCATTTATACAATCCAAGTTCCTAAAATGCTATTTATCCCTTATTTAAAAATAGACAAATTGTACTCGTATGACTTTTCTTATTGACTAAATGAAGCACCTTGCAATTATAAGTTTAAGATCATTTAGGTTTCTTTAGTTGTGGTAGTTATTACGGTAAATTGATGAGTGGGCAGACCAGGATGAAGAGTCAATTATTCTTGAACATGATAAAAAAGGAAAACCTTTCCTATAGTCATATTGTTTGGACAATGACAAAAGGTTTTGGAAAAGGGGCTCAATGATGTTTGTGGAATTCTGTAGAATATATTCAGATGACATTTTTCAAGTCTGACATATGTCACTTTATGTGACAAATATCTCTGCAATTTTTCAATATATCCCAGTCAGGGCCGCAGCATCTATTAGACAAGTTGAGCCTTCCGCTCAGGCAGCGGCAATGCTGCAGGGGGGCACACAGCGGCTTCCTGCCTGCCTCTACAACAACAAGGTATGATAGCGTCCCCCCACCGCTCTAACAACCCCGCCGGACTGATAGATTACCAAAACCCAAAAGTAATGCCATTTTAAAAACAGCGCCCCTCAACATTCACACTGTCAGTTTATTAACCCTTCTGGTTAAGGAATTAATGCAAAGCGTAATGAAAATTTATTTTTACCACCTACATGTTGCTATAGCTGACACAAGGCCATAATATGTAATTGAATTGCCATGACAACAGTCAGGCCCACAAAATCATGATCTTGGGGTGCTGATGGGGTTAAAGAGCGAGTCCCCATATTGTTTACAATCTAAATGCCATTTTCACCATTGACAACAGCATCTAAGGGTTTAACAAGAATGTGCATCCACCTGAAGCAGGTTCTGGGGTCAGTGGACTCCTGTACACCTGGGGTCTAGTCGCGACCTCAGCAACCATGATCGTTATGCCTCTGGCAAGTCCTCCAACTGCCCCAGGAGTACAGGACCTGTGGTGACATCACTGTCACATGACTGACATCACCAAAGGTCAATAAGCAGCCTCAACAGCTGCATTATTTTGCTATTACCAATGTGGCTTCTGCTGCAAATACTTGGGACCTGTAAAGGAGTGGGAACCCTGAACAATTGCCCAGTTTGCCTCTGACAGTCTTAGCTCTGCTACAAATACATACTTATAGGGAATTTAGACATTGAGCCCCAATGGAGATTGTGATGATGTCTGTAAGTGCTGTGTAAGTTGATACTATATAAGCGAGTGAAATAAAAATCACAAAACTAATTTTCAGACAAAACCAGTAATGGAACTACTCACTATGAGGCAGATTGAGCCACTTTGGTCTCTGTTTCAGCAGTGTACCATCATTTTAGGCATCTTTTTAGAGCACAAGTTTAGACTTACAGTTCTGTGCCCACCCAATAAAGATGGATACCACAGGAACAGGCAACAAACAGAATTTGAAGTGACTCCATCTTCCTTATTTGAGTGAGTGGAAACTCCAATGTAGGTGCGGAATGTAAAACACAAGAATGAGATCCCAGCTAAATACTGAAAGTGATAAAAAAAAAAAAAAAAAAAAAAAGCGCTATGTACCCCAAACTACTACCAGCAAAATCTTTAATTTATTCCGCAATCAGCAACACCCAATCAGGTCCATCATCTGTCCCTGGAAATATAGGACAACGGCAAAGTAACAGGGCTCCCACCCCCTCAAACCAAATCCAGTGAAATCTGCTCTACGTGCCTATAAACCACAGTAAAGCCCCGTTACACACAGCGATATTGATAACGATATTTCTGCAACGTCAAGTTTTGTGACGTCGCTGCATGTGACATGCCGCAGCGACCAGCTCGCTGCGGAATGGCCAGGACCATTTTTTGGTCATTGGTCTGCCGCTGGTCAGCAGACATCGGTGTGTGCGACGCCTTTCTAACTCAATGTGTTCCCCTGGTAACCAGGGTACACATCGGGTTACTAAGCACTGCGGGTTACCAGTGTTCTCCTGCTGAATACAGTAGCGGGACCTCGACATTGTGGAAAAAGAATAGTTCTTATTCTTTTCCACGAGGTCATTACATGAGTCGGTAATTGCTGACGAGATCTGCCTGTGTGGCATCTCACCAGCGATCACATTGCAATGTACCAGTGATCCCGATCATTGGTCAGGCCGCTGGAACATTGCAACGTCTAACTGACTTAAATAACCACCTGTTTTGACATTTTTGAAGTAGGACTAGAGCCCAATTAATTTGGACACAATGTATGGGCACTAGCCTGGCAAGTTTGCAATTCTTCAGAAAAAAAAAAAAAAAAAATCATGGTGAGGAGGCAATTTCAATAGGGGGGGGCTAAGTTTTGGCTTTTCTGCTGCTCTGGCACCTTAGGGGCTCTGCACACATCACCTTCAAACTATTCTAGCAAAACCTGTTTCAAAAGCAAAAAAGGAGCTCCTTCCTAGTTAGCACTGACGTGTGGCCAAACAGTAGTTGAGGTTATACGGGCATCACTGCAATCTGGAGATATTGTGAAATTGTGGGGTCTGGTATCACCTTTTAACCCTTGTATAACTCACAAATTTGCAACTAATAAATTTTTTTTTTTGTTTGTTTTTTAACCAATAAAATGTTATATTTCCATGTCCCAATATTATAAACTTCTGTGAGGCACCTGTGAGTTTGAAATGCTGACTACAATCCTAGATAAATTCCTTAAGCAGTGAGGTTTCTAAGGGCAGCTTCACACTGCGGCGTTATCCGGTCCGGTTCTGTCCGGGAGGCCCCTGACCGGATCAGCACACAGGACTGGCGGCTATTATGCCCTCCGGTCCGGTGTGCAGCGCACGCAGCTGCTGACAGGTCAGGACCGCGATGCGGTCCTGACTTATCCGCAACGGGAACCGCGTGCGCTGCACATAGGACCGAAGGGCACAATGGCCCCCCAGTCCTGTGTGCTGATCCAGTCTGCAGCTGTCAGGGGCCTCCCGGACAGAACCGATCACACCGCAGTGTGAAGCCAGCCTAATATGGGATAACAATGGGGGTTTCTACTGATTTGTGTAGAACAGTATGGGGTCCATTTTCTCCTATTATCAAAGTTACAAGTTTGGGTATAAACAAATTTTCTTGAAAGAAATTAAACATTTCAAGGAATTCTTTTACAACAAGTGGCTGGAAGTTGCAGGAGTGTGAGCAGCTTAGGTGGTGGGCGTGGATTGCTATCAGTGGGCGTGGCTCAGCATGTCACCTAGGGAACACACGTAAATTTTTAAGTCCATGCAGTCGTGGAGATGATGATAATAGAGGTGGGGATCAGGAAGGGGGGGGGGGGTTGGAGAAAAAACCCCATTGAATGTTCTATTATGGTGTACAGACGGATGCCACACCTACCAACTAAACTTGTCATGCCACTGATATTTTAAGTATGCAGGGGGCCCCTGCACACCCTCTAACCCCAGATCCCCGCTTCTATTATAATCACCTCCATGACTGTGTGACTTAAAAAAAAAAAAAAATGAACACTGATTCGGTTCTTGGAAGAAACCACTTAGCCATGCCCACTGACAGTAAACTATGCCTACCACCTGAGCCACTCCTGCCCCGCAACTTCCGGCCGCTTGTTTCACGATTTCAATATTGCGCCCGCAATGTCACCGCTGCGACGCGGTCATGTGACACCGGGATCGCCACATCACAGCGGTGACATTGCGGGCGCGATATTAAAATCTTGCCTGCGCTCTGCATTTGTGTAATAACGTCCATTAGGGCGTATTACAGCAACGAGGTAGGGGGTAGCGTGGCACAGGGGACCCGCCTACCAGTCAAAATGCCTTGGAGGAATGCCCCTGTGACAAGAATTTTGTAAGTTTCCTAACTACATTATTGTACTTGTAGATTAGTAAAAAAGGTGAGTCAGGGATGTGTTAGAATGCATTGTAAGGCTGCAGGGACAGGTATTAATAGGTTAGAAAGGTTATTTGGGGTGACAGGTTCCCTTTAAATCTGAATAGGTCCCAAAAAAAGAAAAACAACCCACACAGGTTTTGTAAATTTCTGTGGGGGGATGGGGGGGAGAAATATTGCTAAACTTTTAACCCTTCTAAGGCTGGTTTCACACTGCAGTTTTTTCCCTGATCAGGTTCCATCTGGTTTGTGTGCCAAAACCAGGAGAGGAACTTGCAGAGAAAGACTAATTGAAAGCTTGACACCTGTCCTGGTGTTTTGGAGGCACTCCTGGTTTTGGCACACAAACCGGATGGAACTTGGATCAAACTGCAGTGTGAAACCAGTCTAATGCCCCATTCACACGCTGCATTTTTGCTGTATATTTTTATGCACAAGCTTAAAAAAAAAAAAAAAAAAACAGGAGTGGCACACTCATGGTGGTTTACACGCCGCGATATCGTTACGATATCGCAACTCAATGGCGCGGGAGCGCGCAATTAGTGCACGTTCCTCCCGCATCGCATTGAATGTTTACACGCTGCGATATCGTATTACAACGTCCGTGCGATGTCTCCGCCTCCCAACCCAGGATCGCATAGTTAACATGGGAGTGAATGGGTGACGTATGAAATCGCATCGTAATTGGGCGTTTACACAGCACGATCCGGCTTCAATCGCTATGCAATATCGGGGCATTGAATAGCACGCTCATTCAATCCCCGATATCGCATTGACATCGTTCCTGCATCGTATTGGACGTTCACACCATACAACGCAGGAACGATTTCGCCTCCGACGATTGAACCACGTGACTTTTGATTGAAATCGTAATACAATATCGCGACGTGTAAACCCGCCATCAGAGGAAAGGTCTAATAGAAACAAGTGCTCCACTTATATGTTTAATCACTGACTCCTGGTTTGTGATGAGCTTGTGCTTAAAAATATGCAGCAAAAAAAGCAGTGTGTGAATGGGGCCCAAGGCTGCATTCACACCATGGCAAGATCCGATCCGGGGTTTGTACTGCCCCGGATGTGGGAGGATCCGATTTGGGGACATTTTTCTCCCTGGACACAAAAAAAAAAAAAAAAAACCCCGGTGTGAAGGCACCCTAAGGCTGTTTTCACATCAGTTTTTTCCATGATCAGATGTGTGCCAAAACCAGGAGAGGAACCTGCAGAGAAAAACTATAAGGCCGCGGTCACGCGATCAGTATTTGGTCAGTATTTGTAAGCCAAAACCAGGAGTGGGTGAAAAATGCAGAAGTGGAGCACATGTTTCTATTATATGTTCCTCTGACTGTTCCACTCCTGATTTTGGCTCACAAATACTGACCAAATACTGATAGTGTGACCGCGGCCTAATTGAATGAATGACACCTGTTCTGAGTTTGAGACACTCCTGGTTTTGATACACAAAACGGATGGACAATGATCAGGGAATGAACTGCAGTGTGAAACAAGCCTAACAAAATAAAATGACATTGCAAAAATTATGCAGATATCAAGTAGACTTATGGGAAATGTTACGTATTAATTATTTTGTACAGTTTGAGAATCTGGTTTAAAGGGTAGAAGAAAAAAAACAAAAATTAAATAAATAATATTGCAAAAAGTTTCACAAATAAAAGCACAAAAAATGTCAAGCTAATGGCCACTTTACACGTCCCGTCCAACTCCGACCAAAAGTCACATGGTTCGTGCGTTGGCCCCGATATCGTTTGTGCGTTGTATGGTTTAAACGTCCAATACGATGCACGAACGACGCCAAAACGATATCGGGGGATCAAATGAGCGTGCTCTCCAACAGGCCGATATTGGTTGGACGTTGTGGCCAGATCGGGCTGTGTAAAAGCCCAACAACGATGCGAAGTACAACGTCCCCTATTCTCTCTCATGTTAAATGGTTGTTCCTGGGTCGACCGCACACATCGCTGGAGCGTTGCCTGCCGATATCATGCTGTGTAACATCTCCTATGCGATCTTGGAATTCTGCCCAGAAAAAGCACGCTCCCGCAGTGTTGGATCCAATATCGGACCGATGTTGGGACATGTAAAGTGGCCATAAAACTTACCACAAACACGGTACAATGTATCAAGAAAGAAAATAATACATTATTTTAGAAATCACTGGGATACACTGAAGCGCTCCAGAGTTATTACCTCATACAGTGACCCTGGGCAGAATTAAAAAAATGAAGCCTAGTCATAAAGGTTAAAGACTCAGACAGTAAGGGGTTAATGCATAAACAGTACATACTGTACTGAGAGCCAACACATGGTGCAAAATAAAAGCCGCTGGAAAGGTCTTTTAATACATATTATAGGAGCGGAACGACACTGGTGCAGCTGCACCAGGGCCCCGACCAGCTAGGGGCCCCCGGGGCGCAGTGTGGACATGGAGCCACAGAGACTTTCCCCCTCAGACCTGGAGAGACGTGTGGACATGGAGCCACAGAGACTTTCCCCCTCAGACCTGGAGAGACGTGTGGACATGGAGCCACAGAGACTTTCCCCCTCAGACCTGGAGAGACGTG
The DNA here is from genome assembly GCA_033576535.1 of Allobates femoralis. Taxonomy (NCBI): domain Eukaryota; kingdom Metazoa; phylum Chordata; class Amphibia; order Anura; family Aromobatidae; genus Allobates; species Allobates femoralis. The sequence continues at coordinate 91,365,109 of JARQOC010000008.1, forward strand.
TGGACATGGAGCCACAGAGACTTTCCCCCTCAGACCTGGAGAGACGTGTGGACATGGAGCCACAGAGACTTTCCCCCTCAGACCTGGAGAGACGTGTGGACATGGAGCCACAGAGACTTTCCCCCTCAGACCTGGAGAGACGTGTGGACATGGAGCCACAGAGACTTTCCCCCTCAGACCTGGAGAGACGTGTGGACATGGAGCCACAGAGACTTTCCCCCTCAGACCTGGAGAGACGTGTGGACATGGAGCCACAGAGACTTTCCCCCTCAGACCTGGAGAGACGTGTGGACATGGAGCCACAGAGACTTTCCCCCTCAGACCTGGAGAGACGTGTGGACATGGAGCCACAGAGACTTTCCCCCTCAGACCTGGAGAGACGTGTGGACATGGAGCCACAGAGACTTTCCCCCTCAGACCTGGAGAGACGTGTGGACATGGAGCCACAGAGACTTTCCCCCTCAGACCTGGAGAGACGTGTGGACATGGAGCCACAGAGACTTTCCCCCTCAGACCTGGAGAGACGTGTGGACATGGAGCCACAGAGACTTTCCCCCTCAGACCTGGAGAGACGTGTGGACATGGAGCCACAGAGACTTTCCCCCTCAGACCTGGAGAGACGTGTGGACATGGAGCCACAGAGACTTTCCCCTCAGACCTGGAGAGACGTGTGGACATGGAGCCACAGAGACTTTCCCCCTCAGACCTGGAGAGACGTGTGGACATGGAGCCACAGAGACTTTCCCCCTCAGACCTGGAGAGACGTGTGGACATGGAGCCACAGAGACTTTCCCCCTCAGACCTGGAGAGACGTGTGGACATGGAGCCACAGAGACTTTCCCCCTCAGACCTGGGGAGACGTGTGGACATGGAGCCACAGAGACTTTCCCCTCTGACTGGGACAAGAAAGCATTAACATAAAGTTCAGTATGTGCTCAGACCTGAGCTTGGTATGTGACCCCCCATCAGGGTTTCCCCACACCTTCACCTTCACCTTACCTGTGCCCCATCTCTGCTCAGGTGAACAAACACCGCCGAGGACTCGTGGATCTCACTGCCATCATACACCCCACAGCCACAGAGGATCACTGCCACCTGCTTGCTCATGTTCACTGCAGGACAATGGAGGGTGTGCTAAATCAGGAATAGAAGAGTCTGCAGATAGTAAAGAACCCGGCTCCTGTCCTTATATACACAGAGAAGTCTCACAGGAGGAAATAATACCAGCACTTCCACTTCATTTACATAAGGTGGAGGAAATTCCCAGGATTAGTAAGAGGACAGGGACTCTGATGGTCACAATGTGATTGGCGGACACTCCTCTCTGCTCTGCTGTCATTTAGGAGTTTACATTTACATCAGAACAATAGTAAAGTAATGAGCAGTTTGTGGTTTTATTATATTTCCAATCAAAAGTTAAAGTTCTTATTTCATCATAGGTAGAAGAGAAATATATGGCGATGTTAGTAAAATATTACTGAAAACTATTCAGTGACTCACTAGATGACACAGATGTCAGCAGTGCACACGCCTGGCGCTCACGTTACAGGAGAAAAACATCTAAAATGGAACCCATCACGTCCTCTCTCTTTATTAAACTGCCCCAATGTCTTCTTAGTTATGTAGTGTACATCACTATAACATAGTATTCTACAACAAAAGGTCCCAATATGTAACTTAACCCTTTTGTATCATTAACTGAATGCTTTAGGCTGTGTGCCCACAATCAGTATACGCAGCATCTTGCCGCTGTGTAGTATAAATAGTGGATGGGATTTCTAGAAATCCCATCCTCACTATGCTTAACATGACCGCAGCTTTCTTTTAGCTGCGGTGCGGGTCGCCGGCAGTCCGCTCCTCCGCAGCATATTAATTTCAGGCTGTGAAGTCAGAAGCAGCTCCCATCGGGTGACTGCAGGGAGAAGCCGCCCTACACCCGCCGCACACGGTGAGTACAGGGCGGCTGCGTCTCCCGGCGGCTTCACTCAGGTCCGGAGGAGCTGCGTCCAACACGCAGCTCCTCCAGACTGTGAGCACACAGCCTAGCAAACCTTCTCTTTCAGTCATGGGGGTGGTGCTTTGTATCAGCTCAGTCACGCTCCTCTTCACATTATGTATGTCCATCGCAGTCTGAATGATTGCCATGACTGTCCCGACATCACAGCAGTCTCTTATGAGATTCTGTTCCTGCACTCTGACCATCAGCTCCCCTTCATGAGCACTGATTGTGGGTGCATGTCCCCAGCTTATTTCATATATGAAAGTTTTCTGATTCTCCCTCTAGACTTGCATTAGATGCGGAAATTCCGCAAGTAAAAATACACATGCGATTTTAGCGCATCAAAAACGCATGTAATCTGCACCTAAAAATGTCAATAAGGTTTTGTCAATGCTAAATACCAGGAAGTTTCAAAAACAAATTAGCTTTATTTGAAGCAGGACACACCAGAGACAAAAAACTGCAGTGTAAAAAATGTGATAAAAATTCATATTAGCACCGGAAGTGGTGAAGGACAGACGAGGTTGGGAGAGCTCTGGGACTGAAAGCCCTAATCTTCACAATCTAGTAAAGATGAGTCCCCATCTTTAATCCTGTACCCATTCAGTGGACCCAGTACATCAAAGGCAATAATGTGAGTCCTGTATGGTGTTGCTGCAGCATTGCCATGAGTTGCAGCCTACCAGTGGTCCGGAGAATGTGGTCACTACTTTGTTGTATTGCTGTTCCTGAGGACGGGCTGCCTGTCCTCTTGAGCTGTCGGTTGCGGTGCAGTTTGCAGTAGATGACCCTGGTTGTTTGGTGACCTTTGACACTGTTGCCTGGAGTGGTGCTTGTCCACTGGGGCCCTGGTGGAGTCAGGCCTATGCTGACACCAACACCAGGGTGGGTGCAGTCTGCACAATTTGTCAGCTGTTGGGTGGCAGTCACAGGGATTCCCTTCTCTACAGTGCATCCTGACTGACAGACTGAGTGACTTGAGCTGTAGGAATGTCTCCTCTGTTTGCTTAAACTGCAGTTCCCCTGCGGTCTCCTGCGGCTATTTGATCATATAGGGATCCCATTTTCAAAGGTTGTAAGTGAGGCCCTTGTTTCAAGTATGATGATTTGTAATCTAGCCTGACAAAGTGGCCATTGAGCTCTAAAAGCTTGCAAATATAATTTTTCTGTTTAGCCAAAGGTATCAATCCTAAAATACTTTTGTAATTTTTGAGGCATAAGTATTTACATCAAAGATGGTGAATAAAACTCAGTGAAGTTTGAGAACTCAGTACCCTGCTGCCATCTAGTGGCCAGTTGTGCCAGTGGCAAGTTGCACATCCCAGCTGACAGGCTGAGTGACTCAAGCGGTACAGTAGTAAGGCTGGCTTCACATCACGGTATTGTTCCTGTTTGTGGGATCCTGCTTTTTGCAGGACCCCACGGACAGGAATGGACAGGACAGGATGTGTAGAAATTGTGGCCAAATATGGTCCCAAATCCTGTTTTTTGCAGGATTTGTTTTCTGCTGCTGTCCATGATGCTGAAGTCTGCCTGAGTCTGCTCTGCCGCTGTCCTAACTGCTGAATTCACAGCCTGTGTATGAAGTACTGCTGTCCATGGTGCTGAAGTTAGAATGGCAGGATTTCTGAGCATGCTCTATGCAAAAAAATCGGATCTGGGAAACAATCCGATTTTTTCATGGATTTTTATCTGATGAAGGCTTGTTATATGTTAAGCTGAAACACGTAATAACGAAGAACTTATTTTGGAATAATTTGCCATCCCTGTGATCCCTCTGGAAGCGCTTCAATTCAAACCAGAAAAAAAATTTTTTCCTGCACTTCAACACAAGCCTCCCTCTGGGCGACTTGCTTCTCTGGGAACAAGCAGCAGGCCAGGAGATCCAGGAAATATCCCTCTGTAGGATTATATGCGAACTGCACAAGACACCAGAAAGGTGAGAATAATACCTGAGAACAACTGTTGCTACTAATACACTGCACTTAGATCTGCGCCTTCTCTTTTCTCCTCTATCCCAGTCTCGCTGACCTCACAGTCCTTGAAGACACTATTTGACTTTTTCACGGATTCGGCATCTATAGATTCTCATGTTATGGGCGCCGGATCGCCCTGGATGCATTTCTGTCCAAATTTGTCAGATTTTTTCACCGGAGCCCAAAAATGCTGCAGGCTCCGATTTTGGGCACGATGAAAAACCAGACAAGAATGAATCCGGCGCAGAATACACAATAGGATGGACAAATAGGACCAATCCGGCACCAATGAGATACCTGGGAGGCAAAACAGGATCAAACCGGACAGAACCTGATGCACAAAACCGTGGTGTGAAGCCAGCCTTAAGGTACCGTCACACGTGGAGATATCTCCGGGAGATTTGCTAAGCAATCTCCAAATGCGGCAATATCACTAAAACATCGCCTATGCGTTGCGGGGTTGACAGGGCAATATTACGGCGAGAAATCGCCGGTGGAGCATCGCCTGATCGCCCTGCTCTGCTGAGAAATCAGGCAATTTCCACCAGGAGATTTCTGCGCATCATGGCGTGTGACTGGGCGATAGCGATGTAGAAAGCAAGTTCAGACCATCTGGAAGCAATTCCAGAGGCGTGCCTGAGCGTTCTGTTTGGCGCGCCCCGTCTGCCGTGATTGGTGGTCGCTCCTGCGTTCCCATTGGCTGGCCATGGCTAAGGCGCCATATTTGAATAGCGATATAGTAGAAAGGACACATGCGTCATGTAGTGGGCAGACTTCCTGACAAGGCTAACCAATGGCGATGCAGTTGTGTGGGCCAATCGGAGTGGTAGGGGCGCTGTGTATAACACTCTGGCACGCCTGTCTCCTCGCCGCGCTCACTCTCTATGAGGCGGTTGACAGGGTAGGAGGTACTCGGATCCCAGGACAGGACGACTGCTTTGATGGGGGATCACAGCTGGTCGGTTCCCGGTTCTGTGCCCTGGACCCTCAGTGGCGGGAATTAGAGGGAATGGTGATGAGGATGGGGCTAGTAGTGTCATGACGCCACCTGTGGTTCCTGGAAACGGTGGATACCAGTGCTGAGGCCGGCCGCTGAGGTGATGGTGATGGTGGTGCAGCTCAGTGTAGTACAGCTCCCCACAGGTGGAGCTTTACCTCAGGGCAGCGAGGGTGGATGAGGGGAGTCGTAGTAGCGGCTTGCGGGGGACGCTGTTGGCAGCGGCAGGAAAGTAGACTCACACACACAATAGTCTTTGTTTCTGTACTTTTTACTGATGTCTGGTAACAGGTACAGTCCAAGAGGGATATCAGGTTCTCGATGCAATTTGGGATTTTTCAGCTTGAGAGTTGTGAGGCCTACTCTGCTACTGTGTACGGTGGTTTGGGGTAAGTCCTGCCTATAACTGAACTTACCGCTTTCTTCCCTCACAGGGCTTTACTCTTTAACTGACAATGAGGGCCTTCTGTGGAGTCCCTACACTCCTCTTGGGCTCCTGGTCCTGTGCTTGGTCAGGTTTGAGTGTCTCTATTAAGTTAGTACCTCAGGGGAATAGATCCGGTTCTCGCTTTCCTGCTCAGTGTATGTTTCAGTTCAGACTCGGTCTGGTGACTAAGGATCTAGAACTGTCCTTTTAGATTATGCCTCCCTGGCCGTCCTGGGCTCACGCGGTCATCTCCTTGTTCTGACTCTTACCAGCAACCGTCTTTACAGCACCTCTCTAGCTGCTTCATGATAACTGCTCTCTTCACTGCTTAGAGCAGACTAACTGATCCTCCCTCAGCTGGATCTTAAAGGGAACTTACTTAAAGCAGCAAGTAGAGCCCCCCTCCAGGTCTGGGGTGGAAGGTGTTGTGTGCTGTGTGTACCAAAGTGTAAATCCCTCCTTGCACCGGATGGGTCCTGTGGCAATTCCCAGCAGGGGTGCCACATTTACGCCCACATCGCTGATGCGGTGGTGGCATGTGATGCAGCAATTTGGCGGCGATGTGGGAATGTCAAATTGCTTCCGGTCTGTGCCAGGTGATTTCCGGAATGCAGGATCGCCGAACATCGCACGCGAGATCTTTATGTGTGACAGGGCGACAGCGATGTGCAAAAAAGTGCCCAAACGTTCACACTCACGTCAAATTGCCAGCCATATGGCGGCGATATTGCTACGTGTGAGGGTACCTTTAGATCTCCTCCATGTGCTTGAACTGCAGTTCTTCTGTGGTCTCCTGCTGATCTCTGAACATATAAGGGTATGTGCACATATGCCGGGTTAGGGTCGGTTTAGCTGTGTAAACCGCCGGTCGGTTTCCATAAGTTTTATGTAAATTTATGTTAATCCAAACCGGCTTTTGGATTAACATTAAAACCTATGGAAACCGACACCCGCTGTGCACACACCGGCGGTTTACACATGCTCATCTGTTGCTAACCCGCTGGGTTCCCAGCGAGTTAGCAACGAATGTGCATGTTCAATAAACCGGCCGGTTATGCAGCGGCAGCAAGCAGAATCATGTACTGCTTCCAGCCGCTGCATAAGCGCCTCCGCTAACCCGCTGTGCACCCGCCCTGCACCCGCCCTGCACCCGCCCTGCACCCGCCAGGAAGCCGGTGGATGGCTGCAGAGCTTCCTGTCGGGTCCGCCCAGCCGCCCACCGGCACAAACCCGGCATATGTGCACATACTCTTAGGATCCCATTTTCAAACGTTTTAAGGCTAGGGTCAGACTTGCATCTGCCCTGAGCATCATGGATGCGGCAGAAACTTAGAAACTTTCTGCCTCAACACATAGCGTTACCAGCGTTTCTTGTGCGCTCTGCAACAGAGCATATGCGGGAAATCTCTGTGGAGCTGGAGGCTGCGGTAAGCATCCGGTTGCCATAGAGATCTATTACCTGCTGGTAACGCTATGGCCGAGGCAGAAAATTTCTACGTTTTTCTCTGATCCGCCAGGCTAGGGTCAGACGCCAGTCTAACCCTAGCCTAAAGGGCACATTACACACTTCAATGTCCCAGCGATCCCACCAACAATCCGACCTGGGCGAGATCGCTGGGACTTTGTTTAGTGATCGCTGCTGAGGTGTCACATGTACAGATATATTGAACGACACAGCTTCGATTCCGCGACAAGTGAACGATACTTGCGGTCGTTTAATCGCCTACGTGCTTCAGTTCTGAATAGGCGACGTCGTAAACAAGATTGTTGGAAAGGTGTCACACACAACGACGTTGCAGGTTGAACAAACTACGAACGACAGATTTATGGACATGTTCATAAACCTACGATCAACAACCTAATGACTTATCGTTGGTCGTATCTATGTGTCACACGTAACAATATCGTAACGACGCCGCTGCAACACCCCAAAAGCTGTGACGTACCAACAATATCGTTAATGATATCGTAGCGTGTAACAGGCTCTTAAGTGAGGTCCTTGTTTCAAGTATGGTGAATAAAACACCAGTAAAGTCACTACAAAATACCAGTGATTGTCTGTCTGTTGTCTCATCATCATGTCCTCTCTCTACCTTAAACTGAATCTGTCACAAACTGAATTTGTCATGTTTCCTCCCTCTACTGATCTTTTAAACCTAATACTGCCATTCCTGTATGTGGTTCTACCATTACTCCCCAGCAGCATACCCACTTCTTGGGGTTATATTTGACTCAGATCTCTCCTTCACTCCCTACATCCAATCACTCGCTCACTCGTGTCACCTTCACCTCAAAATTATCTGTAGAATTTGACTTTTACTTACCTACAAAAACTGTAATGGTGGGTTTACACACACCAATTTATCTGTTCAATATCTGAACAGATCTCTGGTTGCAGTGAAATCATGGACACATAGTTCCATTTTGTGGCTGTGTACAAATGATACAATGTGTCCATGATTTCACTGCAACCAGAGATCTGTTCAGATATTGAACAGATAAATTGGTGTGTGTAAACCCACCATAAGGATGGATTCACACTGCAGTTTTTTTCCTGATTAGGTTTCATCCGGTTTGTGTGCCAAAACCAGGAGAGGAACTTGCAGAGAAAAACTATAATTGAAAGATTGACACCTGTTCTGAGTTAAGGCCCAGTTACACGGTACGATATTGTGAAAGATATCGCTCAAACGTCACAGGTTTGGAGTCGTTCAAATGACATCGTTAGGACGTTGTTGCGTGTAACACCGAGATTTGAGTACAATAAATCGTTGGATTGTAGATCGCAGATTTGAGAACATGTTCTCAAATCAGACGATCATCGATCCTTCAACTTGCTATATCGTTGTGTGTGACACCGCGATAATGATATCAATGTCTGGGATGTTGGAAACAATCTTGTAGGCGTGCCTTGGCGTTGTTGTTTCCTCGCCCCGTCTCCGCCGATTGGTGTCACTACTGAGTTCCGATTGGCTGGCGTTGGTTTATGGAAAAGGCGCCATATTTGAAGATCCGTGCTTTGATCAGTAGACTCATTGACTTGTTTCTTCATTAACCTTTCAGTAAACACATTTAAAGGGAACCTGTCAAGTGGTTTATGTCCCCCCAGTTATCACTATCTGTACCTGCAGCTTTATAATACTATTCTAATCATCCCTGTCTGAGCTCATAGTGTAATGTGAACGGGTGAAAAAAAAGCATTTATAAACTTACATTTCAGTCCCCACCTTGGAGGAGGGGACTGTCTGGCAGGATAAGGGTGTGTGCCCACATAGTGGTTTTACGTCGGTTTAGCAGCGAAAACCGCCGGCGGTTTAGCATAGGTTTTATTTAAATTTATGTAAATCCTAAGCAGCGTTAGGCCTTACAAGTAACCCTATGTAATTTAGAAAACGCTGTGCACACATAGTGGGTTTATGTGAGCGGATCTGCCCGCAGTTGAGCGGTTTTCCAGCGGTTTAGCAGCATACAGCATGTCAATTCTTCTCAGCGGTTTTTGATCGGTTCCATGAAAAAAATCCTCCATAGAAAACCGCTGGAAAAACCGACTGAAAACCGCTGTGCACACGCTGAAAAAACCGCCGGAAAACAGCTGGAGACTTCAGAGCTCAGAACTGATAATTTCCAGCGGTTTACTGACGATTTGAACGTCACTAAACCACTATGTGGGCACACACCCTAATAGTTAACTCACTTTTAACTTGGATGGCTAAAGGACCTGTGTGATGTAACGATCATGTGACCATAGTGGGCGGAGCAAAGCCAGCAAACATATTATGTTCTATGAGAACTTAGCTCCCCCTATTGTAGTCACATGGTTTTGACATCACATCAGGTCTCCCAACATGTTCTAACACAAGGCTGAAATGTTAACTATTAACCTGCCAAACAGTCCCCGTCCTCCAAGCTGGAGACGGACTGCCCCATTACATAAGAAATTGTAAGTGTATAAATGTTTTTTTTCACCTTTCACATTACACTCTGAGCTCAGACAGGGATGATTAGACTAGTACTATGAAGCTACAGGCACCGATAGCGATAACTGGAGGGGCATAAACAGTCTGACAGGTTCCCTTTAAACAAGGAGATTCATTGAATTCGCCATTCTGTTGTATAGGTGTTTAGCTACCTGCGTGTGCACGCAAATAAACAATTGTAACAAAAGCTTTGTGTAGTCCTAAATATCTATGTATATGTGTTTTTTTTTTTTTGCTTAAAAAGATAGTAGCAAACATGTGCACCATATATAAATATATATATACACATGGCAACATTCAGAACTTCATTGGTCATGTATGTCTGCACATTGGTACCTAAAGTATGTCAACATATATGTTTTACATTCAGAGATGCACATGTATGTGGCGCCCCGCAACGAGTGCGTCACAAGAGGGTATTGCAGCCATAAATGCAGCCGCAATATTCTCTGACACAGCAGTGATCTGGTTAACTTTGAGATCCAACCCTGCATGCATCACCTAGAACAGAGGGTCAACCCAGGGTCCTGGTGGGCGGAGTGCTAGGGAAGTGTGTAGGGAGAACAGACCCTTAGTCAAAAAGAAGGAGTCTAGAACTTGAAGAGAGAAGTCTAGAACTCGGAGTAGGAGCGGGGGCTCCGCACCCCGTGCAGCCCCCAGGCTGTCACCGGTCGGGTGTCATCACCTGAGTCCTCAACAACCGGGATCGGGCATCACTAACCACGGGTTCCAAAAGACTCCCGTACCCAACTCACAGCCGGTTCACTGGTACCGAAGCTGGCAGCAGTTCACCTCTGCTACGCGAACCAGAAGCGTGGAGGAGCAGCTTCACAGGAGCACCCCACCACCAGCCAACTTCCAGTCGTCTAACCAGCGGTGTACCCACCGAGGGATCCAAGGCTCCCCAAAACATCCACAACGTACATCTTGGATAAGGCATTGAAGCAGCCTCCCCGTACCCGATCTGGTATTCCTGGGCGACAATGGCAAAACACTTAGCTAGAATGGAGGAACACTTGCATATCTCTGAGGGACACCATCACTGCTGAGTCCACCCGGTCCACTACCCGTAACCTGTATACCATGTACTGCCTGCTGGTTACAGTAAAGACCCGTTGCAGAGACTTTCTGTGTCCGTGCTTCCTTATGAACTGTCCGTCCACACTACAAGGTAACCGCAGCTGCCGCACAACATCTTAAGCAGCTCCAGCCTCCGGGGATCACCGCTCAGCCTGTGGGGAGCGTTCCATCATGCTGCTGTCCATCCCCCGGAGGTTCCGCAGCGTCGGTAACGATTACCGAAACTACTCATAGGTGGCGTCACGAATAAATTAACCCCTTTAATCTGTTCCTACAAGACGTCTTCACTTTTGATCTGCACTCAACCGGGCCCGACTACCGGCAGGCGCGGCCCACCCGTGACAAGGAGGAAGGAGCTACAGCCTGTCTAAACCGGAGTCCACGGGCTGACAGTGAGTCAGAAAATGGCGTCATGAACAGGATACAAGCAGGCCCGTTCCCTAACGGGTATAATGTGCTTAAAAATGACTTTAATGTCTACAATTGGACTTTGTTCGTCCCTAAAAGAACTTTCCCGCCTTTTCACCGTTGGGCCAAGATGGCGTTCCCGCCACAAGAATCCGCCACGTGCAAGCCCAGGGGTGAGCTACCGCCCCTCATCGTAGGAGGGCTAAAGGCAAAGACGCCAAACTCTTTGTCCGCCCTGATTGCTCGAATCAACCATGGGGGCGGACCCCAAAGACTTTTCCCACCATTGGACTACAAAAGCCCACAGAAAATGGGAGGGTCGCAGACCTTTCTTCACGAGCTCTCTACCAGAACGGTTACCGGTTGAACGGGTGTGGTTCCCTCTAAAGAAAAGAATGACCAGCACGAGACTCCAAGACCTAATGCGGGAGGTCGAGGCGGAGGCCAGAGCAGCCATAGGCCAACCGGGTCCGGGTCCTGCCCTTACCGTAGACGGCAACCCCGACTTTTGGCTAGAGGCTCTACAAGACCTCCGGGTGCGGTTACTTGAGACTGTGGAGTGGACGATTCGCAGCTGGAGTGCGACCCTTGGCAGAAGACTTCATCATGCGATGCAGCAGAGCCGACCGGGTACAGCTTCTCCTGGCCCAGACGACGTCGCCAGCTTCTCAACCGCCTCACCGTCGCCCACCACCTGTCCTGCTTCGTCACCGGAGCCCATAGACTGCATCATTCCAGTGGAGGCCACAGCTCAGCTCGTTCCAGCGAGTGAAATCGCAGCCGACCCCGTTCCTGAGCCGGAGCTTCCAATACGCTCCACCGAAGAAATGGACATATACCTGGTTCCATTTGCGGAACCCGCGACTAGTTTCACCGCTACCGAGACTGTCGCCTGTTTCTCCCCTGAACCGGAGGCCTCCTCTGCTATTACCGAGGCCTACCTGGTGACCGGGATTGAAACACCACTTCCCGCTGCTACAGAAGAAGAGGCAGGCAGCCTGGAAGCCCTGCAGGACGACCCTGAGGAGAACTTTGCAGCACAGCCACCCATCGACCCAGAGGATTCCATTCCATCATCTCCGTTAGCCGAGCAGCCCGACGTAGTCATCGAGGGAGAGATCGAGGATGATGACGACGAGACCTACAGCCCAGCTGAGGACCTCTACACCGGGTTCGCCTGGGGAGACACCAAGAATCCTTCTGCCGGGCGATCTGCTCGGGTACACTGGTCGGGTGCCGCCGCGGCAACATCTTCTCCGGTTCCGTTTAAACGGGCTCCGCTCCAGACTGCCCACCAAGCTCGAGCTGTTCAACAACCATCACGCCGTAGTGACTATATCCACACACCGCACCACTCCGACGAAGAGGTACGTCGTATCCGAAGGGAGGGGTGGCACGATCGGCTGCGCGCCAACATGCAGGCCAGCGCTGAAGCCCACCGCCAACCTCCATTGCCTGAAGCGTTCCGTAAAACCGGACGGGTGAGCACCTTTAACTTATCCACCAGGTGGGGATTCATAAGGGAGGAGGGTGTGAGTACTGAAGTGCTTGTGGGCCGCCGTGATGTGGAGTCGCACCTACCGCGAGGGCATCCTTACCGAGACTTATATAGAGGGGACATTGTAACCTATGAGCAACATATATGCTGTGACGGGTGGTTCGCTATACGAGTCCGGAACCCTGCCCTCCATAAGTGACTTTGTTGATTGAACTTTTCACCAAGAGACTTCTTCCTGTTTGCAAATAACACCGCGACTTGGCGGCCACAGCCTGAACTTTTACCTAAGGACAGCCGACCGCCCGCCGGGTCCGCGCAATGTGTTAACCGGTTTATTTTCTGCCTCACTTTTATGCAACATAATGACCTGTCATTAATAAAAGTGTTTATTACCTGTTATAAAATATAAAAACCTCTGTAATGTGGGTAGTGTGACGCTTGGGGACAAGCGTATTAAACCAAGGGGGAGTGTGGCGCCCCGCAACGAGTGCGTCACAAGAGGGTATTGCAGCCATAAATGCAGCCGCAATATTCTCTGACACAGCAGTGATCTGGTTAACTTTGAGATCCAACCCTGCATGCATCACCTAGAACAGAGGGCCAACCCAGGGTCCTGGTGGGCGGAGTGCTAGGGAAGTGTGTAGGGAGAACAGACCCTTAGTCAAAAAGGAGTCTGGAACTTGAAGAGAGAAGTCTAGAACTTGGAGTAGGAGCGGGGGCTCCGCACCCCGTGCAGCCCCCGGGCCGTCACCGGTCGGGTGTCATCACCTGAGGCCTCAACAACTGGGATCGGGCATCACTAACCACGGGTTCCAAAAGACTCCCGTACCCAACTCACAGCCGGTTCACTGGTACCGAAGCTGGCAGCAGTTCACCTCTGCTACGCGAACCAGAAGCGTGGATGAGCAGCTTCACAGGAGCACCCCACCACCAACCAACTTCCAGTCGTCTAACCAGCGGTGTACCCACCGAGGGATCCAAGGCTCCCCAAAACATCCACAACGTACATCTTGGATAGGGCATTGAAGCAGCCTCCCCGTACCCGATCTGGTATTCCTGGGCGACAATGACAAAACACTTAGCTAGAATGCAGGAACACTTGCGGATCTCTGAGGGACACCATCACCGCTGAGTCCACCCGGTCCACTACCCGTAACCTGTATACCATGTACTGCCTGCTGGTTACAGTAAAGACCCGTTGCAGAGACTTTCTGTGTCCGTGCTTCCTTATGAACTGTCCGTCCGCACTACAAGGTAACCGCAGCTGCCGCACAACATCTTAAGCAGCTCCAGCCTCTGGGGATCACCGCTCAGCCCGTGGGGAGCGTTCCATCATGCTGCTGTCCATCCCCCGGAGGTTCCGCAGCGTCGGTAACGATTACCGAAACTACTCATAGGTGGCGTCACGAATAAATTAACCCCTTTAATCTGTTCCTACAAGACGTCTCCCCTTTTGATCTGCACTCAACCGGGCCCGACTACCTGCAGGCGCGGCCCACCCGTGACAAGGAGGAAGGAGCTACAGCCTGTCTAAACTGGAGTCCACGGGCTGACGGTGAGTCCTGATACATACTGTACATATACACAGACACACATAGTCGCAGATACAACAATATCTAAGCCATCATTGTTCAATCAATGGAAATACATCACAATATGCTCAGAGTGTTTAGGGACACAGCCAGTCAACCATGGGCCAAGCATGAGTGTTCCCATCTGACATATTGTGACAGCAGCAGTGTCTTCGAAAAGGTATAAAGCGTCCTCGGCGTAACCAGTGTGTGGCGTGATGTCATCACATTGTTGTACGCTCCGCCCTGTTTTCCTGCTGCGTTCTCTGCCACAGCATAAAGATGGCTGCCGTTACACACTCAGCACCCTGGGGAGATGCGGAGCTGATGCTCCTGATCAATATATGTGACCGGTGTGACTATTGGTGCAATTTTCACCATAAGCAGGCCACCACTTCATAAGCAGGCCATCCTCCAGAGAATCCAGCGGGCCCTTCTGAGGAAGATAGGGGTTAAGCGGGAACCAGTCCAGATCCACAAAAAAATTGTGGACCTGAAGTACAAGGGCAGGGACCGTATTGCCAGCATCCGGGCCCGCATACAGAGGATGCGTGGTGAGTATTTCAGAACGCAACATAGACCCACTTTTTCATACAACACAAAATATACAGCTTACAACACATGGAAGTGTACCCTGTCTCATAGTGACAATCAAGTGATGATGCTGAAACTTGAACAGTGGGCATGTGCAGTGGGTTCTGAACGGCCCATGTAGGGCCAGCCTACACTTATGTGTATAGCATTTCAGACCCTGTTCATTGTTGTGTAATCACACTAACAACACACACAGCTATTTGTGAAGCAGAAAGGCTGCATGGGGACATTGTACATTAGTTAGGGCCGCCAAACAGGCACAATGTGATTAGGATCCTCCTTGCTTGGATATCCCAGGCCATACCCTGGTTTACATTGCCCACATTTGTATTTTTAAAATGCAAATGCTTTATTATGCTACATGGCAGACAAAATATGCACTCTTATTCCTGTTATGTGGTCAGTATGTATTGCAATCATGGTTATAAAAGGGTCAGTATTGTAACATCTCTCCTTTATGTGCATTGATGTAAAGCTTGTCCTGTGTTCCTTAATTAATGAGCTCCAAAAAAGTGGCTTTAAACAAAAGCTGAGCATAGGTAGTGTGTGTGTAGAGGACTGGCAAATCACAATTCTGCCCTTAACACTTGTATGGCCCCAAATTAAAACATGTCTGTGCAGCCGGGCCAGGAGACTACTACGTCACCCACATATTGGTATGTTGTCAACAAAACAGAACAGATGTCATTACTGCTTACTGTGGGTAAACGTTGCTCCACCAGCTTAAAGTGTGTTATTGGGCCAGCATATCCATGGCCTTGACATTGTTTTGCATAGTGTATGTTTTGGTCCTTCAACCATACTTTCATGTATTATGCTACAGCTGCACAACGGAGTCCCCCAGGCTCTGCCTCTACAGCTGGTGTCGGATCCCTAGCAGGCCCAGCCTCCCCTCCTGCCTCAGGCTCACCACCAGGACCAGCCTCCCTGCTGCCTCAGACTCACCACCAGGCCCGGCCTCCCCTGCTGCCTCAGGCTCACCACCAGGCCCGGCCTTCCCTGCTTCCTCAGGCTCACCACCAGGCCCAGCCTCCCCTGCTGCCTCAGACTCACCACCAGCCACCGCCTCACCACCCGCCTTGGCATCCCCAACTGGCTCACCAGCTTTGAATGGTGAAGAGGGGACTCCCCCCAATCCACACACCCCTCCACCTGACATGAAGTCTTCCATGTCCTCACGGAGGGTGCCTTCTTCCCCCAGGGAAAAAATTCATGTTTAACAAAAAAAAAGACCAGTTGTCCAAACATAACATTTTCCAAAATAAAAGTTGAGGAAATCTCATATATGCCTCACTATTCTGTTAAGATGAACAACAGGTAACACATATGTAAACAAAAACATGGTGGTTTCTTTTGCCTCAGCAACACAGGGGGATTCTGTGGAATTGTCAATACAGCTAGATGTGTTTACAGCAGGGGAATTGTCGAGCCCCAGGGTTTGGGGTACTCGGGTATCAGGCTTCAGGGGTAGCGTTGCTGTGTCACGGGGAGTGGTGGTCGCACCTAATCCCGTGTCCTGGGTGACACTTCAAAAAGGGGTTATATTTACAGGTATTTATATAAAGTTCACGTGACGCCACCTGTAGTTTCTGGTGATGGGTCACCAGCGCCGCCACAGTCCGCCGGAGGTGGATCATAGTGCAGCTTAGTTGGTAAAGTCCGCCACAGGTAGGGCTGGACCTCTGGGGCAGCGTAGTGCGGAGGGACAGCTTGGAGTGTAGCTGTAGGTTGGGATGGGGAGTGATGGAGCAGTCTATATGGGCATCGGGAACGGAGAGGAATGACACACGCACACTACAGAAGTCTCGTTTACCTTTTACTGGAGGTAAAGATGTCCAGGGCACTGACAGGTGACCAGGTGCACAGTGGGTCCCCACAGCAAGTGAGTATAAGGACTCCTCTGTTCCTCTCTGGTAAATGAAGCCCTGTCTGCATGCAGCCAGCCTGGTCTCCTCTCTCTTCCAGTCTCTGCTTTCTGCTCTCTCCTCCTGTGCGGTCCACGGGTTACCCTCTTGATCACTGCGGTGGAACACTGCTGCATCTGGCTCCCTCTCTCTGACCCACAGGGGGACCGGTGACTGAAGTCTCCACGGTGCGACAGGGTTTTCTGTAGTCCTGGAGTATCCCACAGGTGCGGATCCCCGATGTCTGGTACGTCTTATGGCGAACTTCCACTAGTACCTCACTCCCTTTGGGATGTCTGCTCCTTGCCTTCTGTCCCCACTCAGGCTTGCAGGACATCAGAAGGGCCACTCCGGGTCACTGGCTCTGGCCTAACCGCGGCACTGACCACCAGGACGTCTTCGCAGCTCTCCTAGCGTCTACACACTCTGACTAACTCATTCCCCAGCAGCAGTATTTATAGGGGATCTTGCCTAAGGTAAGCAAGTGGTGCTCCCCCTACTGTGCTGGGGTGGAAGATGTTGCATGTAGTAGGTACCTGCTGTGGAAACCCAACTGCGCATTAGGGGAGTCTGTGGCTACCTGCATGAGAAGGGTGCCACATACCCCCTAGGTAATTTCAGTACTCCTGGACTGAGCACTTTTGTTCAAACAAAAGGAATAACAATTATTAATAACATATTTACAAAGTCTGAAAATATAAAAACTTACAAAAACCACTGAAAAATATTTGGAAGAAAAAAATCCTGACAGGTAAAGTCTCTGTAGGATCAACAGTTCAAAATACACAACAACGACATAGGAGTCCTAAGCATTATAGGGGCCTCTAACGGTCATAAGTGCTTTAGGCCTCCTGGCCCTCGGGTCACCTTTTGGCCAAGCTTTTACTCTTCCTAGACAGCTCCCCACGCCAACTCCACTCACGCCTCTTTTGGTGTTGTGTACCTGGCTTTTGGCCTACTCCTCACTTTTTGAACACTACTATCTACTCTATAATTGCCGTAGGCACTTCCGTGTCGGACCCCGAGTAGACCGTGGATATGTCACACTGTGACGTCACCACGGCGAAGCATTGGCCGCGTAGCGGCCAATGCGAGTCGCTGGCCTGCGCGAGCAATGGCCGCGAGGCCATTGCTCGCGCAGGCTGAGTACGAGCACAATGCGGCCCCCGAGGACAGGAAGGGGTTAAGGTGACTGTGTGCAGAGTCACTCACCTGAGCTGCGGGCGACCCTTCCTCCACCGCCGCCTCAGACACCGGGCACCGGGCGGCACAGGGCGGCATGGGGCACACACACACGGCCGGCACTGTGCTCACACCCCGGGCACACACACACGGCCGGCACTGTACTCACACCCCGGGCACTCACACCGTGCTGACACCCCGGGCACACACACCGTGCTCAGCTGCTTCCTGAGTGAGGGGAGCCGGCCAGGCTGCACGGGAGGACGGGAGGAGGCGGGGAGACATTGCATAACAGCCTCCTCACAACACAGTGACATCAGGGCACAGACATGACCAAGCACTTATATAATGTGAGCAGCCAGTATATAGATATAAAGCTGCCATATGGTGCCCAGGATGTGCCAGCTCTGAGGAGCCATGAAGTCACACCGGGTTATTATCAGCCGCCACAAATTCCAGGACACACCGGAAAATGTGACATATTATCTTCACTGTATGATCATCATTGTACAGCTGATGTCTCCACCTTACAATTATGGGCTGTAGACTCCTATCAATCAGGCCACGTTCACACAGTGTTTCTTATGCGGTCCCCATAAGGATTACCGCAACCGCGCCGCATTGCGAGTCACTGGCTGAGTGCGAGCACTTGCGGCGCGGTTGCGGTAATCCCCATAAGGATTACCGCAACCGCGCCGCATTGCGAGTCGCTGCCTGAGTGCGAGCACTTGCGGCGCGGTTGCGGTAATCCCCATAAGGATTACCGCAACCGCGCCGCAAGTGCAGGTTGCGGCGCGGTTGCAGTAATCCCAATACAAAGTATAGGGGGACTTGCGGCAGGTGCGGCAAGTGCGGTTTTGCCGCACCTGCCGCAAGTCCCCCTATACTTTGTATGGGGATTACCGCAACCGTGCCGCAGATGCGGTTTTTTAATAAAATAATAAATAATAAAATAAATAAATAAAATAATAAATAATAAAATAAAGAAATAAAATAAAATAATCTTAATACAAATAAATTCACTTAAAATAACAAATAATAAATACATTTAATAATAATAAAAATTGTAAAAAAAAAATAAATAAATAATAAAATAAAAAATAATAATAACAAAAAAAATATATATATATATATTAAATTAAGATATTAATTACATTAACTAATTAAAATATAATAAAATAAAATAAATTTAATTAAAATAAAAAATTAATATACAAAAAAATATAATTAATAATATATTAATATCAAATAAAAATGCTAATAATAATTATATTAATGCTATTAATACAGCTATTAATTCTATTATTAATGCTATTAATGCTATTAATAATGTTATTAATGATATTATTAATGCTAATAATGCTATTAATAATGTAATTAATGCTATTATTAATGCTAATAATGCTATTATTAATGCTATTAATGCTATTAATAATGCTATTAATGCTAATAATAATGCTATTAATGCAATTAATAATGTTATTAATGCTATTATTAATGCTATTAATGCTAATAATAATGCTATTAATGCTATTAATAATGTTATTAATGCTATTATTAATGCTAATAATGCTATTATTAATGCTATTAATGCTAATAATAATGCTATTAATGCAATTAATAATGTTATTAATGCTATTATTAATGCTATTAATGCTAATAATAATGCTATTCCTTATATTATTGCTTTTGATGAGGCGATTATTATTTAAAAATCTTTAAAAAAACAATAAACATATTTTACATACCTGATGCATTTGCATCTGGCTAACAGCTCTAACTACTATAATCAAATTAATGCACGTTCTAGAATCCCGATGCATTTGCATCGGGCTCACAGCTAGTTTAATAATAATAATATATCTTTATTTATATAGCGCCAACATATTCCGCAGCGCTTTGGACTAATGGTTTACATGAATGGTCATCAGACAGTCTATGTAGACCTTTTTGGTTCGGTGGAGTTTGTAGAAGAGTAATGTCAAGAGAGATAGCCCATTCACTATCTGCAGTACAAAGGACTTCTATTAGACTGGCTTCACACTGCAGGTTTTTCACTGATCAGTTTTCATCCAGTTTGTGTGCCAAGACCAGGAAAGGAACCAAGAGAGGAACTTGCAGAGAAAAACTATAATTGAAAGATTGACACCTGTTCTGAGTTTTGGAGACACTCCTGGTTTTGGCACACAAACTGGATGGACACTGATCAGTGAAAAAACTGAAGTGTGAAGCCAGCCTTAGGGAGTATTATAGGCCGCCTTAAATAGATAAAAAAACTAAAACCAAAGTCCCTATTATATATAGTCACTCCACAAATGACATATGCTTCAACAGAAAAAGAACCTTTTTCTATAGGAATGATTTAAGAAATTATCTCTAGATACAAATAAATTTCAAAATCTTTATTTATACTTCATAATTTCATATATAAAAATATTAAAATATTAAACCAGAGCATTTCCTCATAAGGGATCCATATATTTCAGCAACAGTAGTATATATTACATAGTACATGAATAAATTATATACACTTAACAAATCCTCCTATTGCCACAGTATAACATCTACTTCCTTATTAATGTTATCCCTACTAATGGCAGGATTCAATGGCCATAGATATATATATCTAACTAGCTGTAGTACCCGGCTACGCCCGGGTTAATAAATAACTGCTGTTAGCTATAACAAAATAGAATTTGAATATGTCATATTAATGACCTGTAGGAAAATAGAAGCTGAGCTGTGATTGATTGCTATAGGCAGCCTAATAAATCTCCAGCCAACAGTAAACCCACCCCCTGGCCAGGCAGTATATGTTACCTCACACATACACATAATAGACAGCTCATGTGACTGACATCTGCCTTAATTCCCTATATGGCACATGTGTTGCACATTGGCTGTTTTTAATCAGATGTTTATGTTTGGAAAATAAAGATAGCACACGTATGAGGCGAGTTGTGTGAGGTGATTTGTGCACATCTGTGTCTCTGTGTGTTGTGTGTGTCCCTGGAGTGTGTATGTGTGTGTCCCTGTGGGGGGGGGTATGTGTGGTGTGTGTCTCTGTTGTGTGTGTCTCTTTGTGGTGTGTGTGTGTGTGTGTCTGTGGGGTGAGTGCATGTGTCCCTATAGGGTGTGTATGTGTGTGTGTCCCTGTGGGGGGGGTGTCTGTGTGGGGTGTGTGTGTCTCTGTGTTGTGTGTGTCTCTGTGTGGTGTGTGTCTTTTTGTGGTGTGTGTGTGTCCCTGAGGGGTGAGTGCATGTGTCCCTATAGGGTATGTATGTGTGTGTGTCCCTGTGGGGGGGGTCTGTGTGGTGTGTGTGTGTCTCTTTGTGGTGTGTGTGTCCCTGTGGGGTGAGTGCATGTGTCCCTATAGGGTGGCTATGTGTGTGTGTCCCTGTGGGGGGGTCTGTGTGGTGTGTGTGTCTGTGTCATGTGTGTCTCATTGTGGTGTGTGTGTGTGTGTCCCTGTGGGGTGAGTGCATGTGTCGCTATAGAGTGTGTGTCCCCTTGGGGGTGTGTGTGTGTCTCTATGTTGTGTGTGTCTCTTTGTGGTGTGTGTGTGTGTTTGTTCGGGTGCGTGGTGAGTATCCAATGTTGGGGCTGCACCTTAGCGACTATACACTTGCTATTACTCTTTGTAAGCGTGTGTTGTGTATACATGTCCCCGTGCGTGGTGAATATCTCATGTTGGGGCCCCACCTTAGTGACTATATGCTGGTATGTGCTGTTAGTCTTTGGCGCTATCATTAAGCCCCTCTTATTCACAACTGTCAACTGGTAACTGTCACTTTTTCCCCATTATGTAGATAGGGGCAAAATTGTTTGGTGAATTGGAATGCGTGGGGTTAAAATGTCACCTCACAACATAGCCTGTGACGCTCCCGGGGTCCAGACGTAGGACTGTGCAAAATTTTGTCTCTATAGCTGACATCTGTCGCTTTTCCTCCAACTCTTTTCCATTCACTTTTTCCCCATTATGTAGATAGGGGCAAAATTTTTTGGTGAACTGGAACGCGCAGGGTTAAAATGTCGCCTCACAACATAGCCTGTGACGCTCCCGGGGTCCAGACGTAGGACTGTGCAAAATTTTGTCTCTATAGCTGACATCTGTCGATTTTCCTCCAACTCTTTTCCATTCACTTTTTCCCCATTATGTAGATAGGGGCAAAATGTTTTGGTGAACTGGAACGCGCAGGGTTAAAATTTCGCCTCACAACATAGACTATGACGCTCCCGGGGTCAAGACGTGCGACTGTGCAAAATTTTGTAGCTGTAGCTGGCAGTTGTCGATTTTCCTCCCACACGTTTCCTTTCCCTTTTTCCCCATTATGTAGATAGGTCCAAAATTGTTTGGTGAACTGGAACGCGCGGGGTTAAAATGTCGCCTCACAACATAGCCTATGACGCTCTCAGGGTCCAGACGTGTGACTGTGCAAAATTTTGTCTCTATAGCTGACAGCTGTCGATTTTCCTCCAATATTTTTCCATTCACTTTTTACCCATTATGTAGATAGGGGCAAAATTGTTTGGTGAACTGGAATGCGCAGGGTTAAAATTTCGCTTCACAACATAGCCTATGACGCTCCCGGGGTCGAGACGTGTGACTGTGCAAAATTTTGTGGCTATAGTTGCGACGGTGTAGATGCCAATCCCGGATATACACACATACACACATTCAGCTTTATATATTAGACTAGCTGTGAGCCCGATGCAAATGCATCGGGATTCTAGAACGTGCATTAATTTGATTATAGTAGTTATAGCTGTTAGCCTGATGCAAATGCATCGGGTATCTAAAATATGTTTATTGTTTTTTTAAAGATTTTTAAATAATAATCACATCATCAATAGCAATAATATAAGCCATAGCATTATTATTAGCAGTAATAGCAGTATTAATAGCATTATTAGCAGTATTATGAGCATTAATAACAGTATTAATAGCATTAATAGCATTATTATTAGCATTAATAGCATTATTAATAGCATTATTAGCATTATTAATAGCATTAATAACATTATTAATAGCATTAATAGCATTATTATTAGCATTAATAGCATTAATAATAGCATTATTAGCATTAATAATAGCATTAATAACATTATTAATAGCATTAATAGCATTATTATTAGCATTAATAGCATTAATAATAGCATCATTAGCATTAATAATAGCATTAATAGCATTATTAATAGCATTAATAGCATTATTGTTAGCATTAATAGCATTATTAATAGCATTAATAGGATAAATATTAGCATTAATAGCATTAATAGCATAATTAATAGCATTAATAGCATTATTAATAGCATTAATAGCATTATTATTAGCATTAATAGCATTAATAATAGCATTATTAGCATTAATAATAGCATTAATAACATTATTAATAGCATTAATAGCATTATTATTAGCATTAATAGCATTAATAGCATTATTATTAGCATTAATAGCATTAATAATACCATGAATAGGATAAATATTAGCATTAATAGCATTAATAGCATAATTAATAGCATTAATAGCATTATTAATAGCATTAATAGCATTATTATTAGCATTAATAGCATTAATAGGATAAATATTAGCATTAATAGCATAATTAATAGCATTAATAGCATTATTAATAGCATTAATAACATTATTATTAACATTAATATCATTAATAATAGCATTATTAGCATTAATAATAGCATTAATAACATTATTAATAGCATTAATAGCATTATTATTAGCATTAATAGCATTAATAGCATTATTATTAGCATTAATAGCATTAATAATACCATGAATAGGATAAATATTAGCATTAATAGCAATAATAGCATAATTAATAGCATTAATAGCATTATTAATAGCATTAATAGCATTAATAGGATAAATATTAGCATTAATAGCATTATTAATAGCATTAATAGCATTAATAGGATAAATATTAGCATTAATAGCATAACTAATAGCATTAATAGCATTATTAATAGCATTAATAACATTATTATTAACATTAATATCATTAATAATAGCATTATTAGCATTAATAATAGCATTAATAACATTATTAATAGCATTAATAGCATTATTATTAGCATTAATAGCATTAATAATGCCATTAATAGGATAAATATTAGCATTAATAGCATTAATAGCATAATTAATAGCATTAATAGCATTATTAATAGCATTAATAGCATTAATAGGATAAATATTAGCATTAATAGCATTAATAGCATAATTAATAGCATTAATAGCATTATTAATAGCATTAATAGCATTATTATTAGCATTAATAGCATTAATAGGATAAATATTAGCATTAATAACATAATTAATAGCATTAATAGCATTATTAATAGCATTAATAACATTATTATTAGCATTAATAGCATTAATAATAGCATTATTAGCATTAATAATGGCATTAATAACATTATTAATAGCATTAATAGCATTATTATTAGCATTAATAGCATTAATAGGATAAATATTAGCATTAATAACATAATTAATAGCATTAATAGCATTATTAATAGCATTAATAGCATTATTAATAGCATTAATAGCATTATTATTAGCATTAATAGGATAAATATTAGCATTAATAGCATAATTAATAGCATTAATAGCATTATTAATAGCATTAATAGCATTATTATTAGCATTAATAGCATTAATAGGATAAATATTAGCATTAATAGCATTATTAATAGCATTAATAACATTATTATTAGCATTAATAGCATTAATAATAGCATTATTAGCATTAATAATAGCATTAATAACATTATTAATAGCATTAATAGCATTAGTATTAGCATTAATAGCATTAATAGCATTATTATTAGCATTAATAGCATAATTAATAGCATTAATAGCATTATTAATAGCATTAATAACATTATTATTAGCATTAATAGCATTAATAATAGCATTATTAGCATTAATAATAGCATTAATAACATTATTAATAGCATTAATAGCATTATTATTAGCATTAATAGCATTAATAGCATTATTATTAGCATTAATAGCATTAATAATACCATGAATAGGATAAATATTAGCATTAATAGCAATAATAGCATAATTAATAGCATTAATAGCATTATTAATAGCATTAATAGCATTAATAGGATAAATATTAGCATTAATAGCAATATTATTTGCATTAATAGCAATATTATTAACATTAATAGCATAATTATTAGCATTAATAGCATAATTATTAGCATTAATAGCATAAATATTAGCATTAATAGCAATATTATTTGCATTAATAGCATTATTATTACCATTAATACCATAATTATTAGCATTAATAGCATAATTATTAGCATTAATAACAAATATTAGCATTAATAGCATAAATATTATCAGTAATAGCATTATTATTAGCAGTAATAGCATTATTAATAGCATTAATAAAATTAATAATACAATTAATAGCATTTTTTTTTAATTATTATTATTTTTTATTGAATTATTTATTATTTTTTATTTATTTTTTTTATTATTTTTTAATTATTTCTTAATTATTTTTTTTATTATTAAATTTATTATTTAGGCTGAGACCCAGTTCTCTTTCAGGTCCGCGAAAGGGCTGATATAATTAGCATATATTTAATTTTTTTATTATTATTTTTATTTAATTATTTATTTTTTTTTATTTATTTTTTTATTATTTTTTAAATATTTTTTAATTATTTTTTTTATTATTAAATTTATTTGTTCCCATTGAAATACATTAGCGGTGTGTCGGCGATTTTATGGCCGCCGACCTGGTTCTATTTGTCGGCCCTAAAATCGCGGAACACCGCTAATGCATGTCTATGGGCAGTGAGCTCGAATTCTGATTGGTCGGGGTCCAATCCGAAATCGGGCTGACTGCCCATAGAGATGCATTAGCGGTGTGTCCGCGATTTTAGGGCCGACAAATAGAACCAGGTGGCCGGCCATAAAATCGCCGACACACCGCTAATGTATTTCAATGGGAAATGAGGGGCTCTTCTGATTGGCTGAGGGCAGTAGACAGCGACCAATAAGAAGAGCCCCTCACATGTCATTAAGATAGAATGGCGGATTTGTCGTCCATTCTATGTTAATGATAACTGAAGAGGACGTCGGAGCTGGAAGTTGGCGGAAAGAAGACAGAAGATCCCCGGGGCCGGACGAAGAGGCGGAGATGGCGGAAAGAAGAGAGAAGACCCCCGGGGCCGGAGGAAGAGGACGCCTGGCCGGACGGAGGAGTTGTGGATCGGACGGACGATCAGATGACTAAGAAGGCATGTAAGTAATCGACGGGGACGTTAGGTTAGGGGACGGCGGGGGCTTCTGGTGTAGGGCCTTAGGTGTTAGCGGCGGTACCTTAGGAGGCGGCGGTGCTTAGGGGGTAGGGGATTAGGTGCGGCGGGTCGGGGCTTGGCGGCGGACGGTAGGGGCTTAGGTGCTTGTCGGCGGACGGTAGGGGGTTAGGTGCGGCGGGGCTTAGGGGGTAGGGGGTAGGGGCTTAGGAAGCGGCGGGGCTTTTAGGTGCGGCGCGGCTTGCGGCTTAGGGGGTAGGGGATTAGGTGCGGCGGGTCGGGGCTTGGCGGCGGACGGTAGGGGGTTAGGTGCGGCGGGGCTTAGGGGGTAGGGCTTAGGGGGTATGGGCTTAGGAAGCGGCGGGGCTTTTAGGTGCGGCGCGGCTTAGGGGGTAGGGGATTAGGTGCCGCGGGGCTTTTAGGTGCGGCGGGGCTTAGGGGTTAGGGGATTAGGTGCGGCGGGTCGGGGCTTGGCGGCGGACGGTAGGGGGTTAGGTGCGGGTGGGCTTAGGGGGTAGGGGCTTAGGTGCCGTGGGGCTTAGGGGGTAGGGGATTAGGTGCGGCGGGTCGGGGCTTGGCGGCGGACGGTAGGGGGTTAGGTGCAGCGGGGCTTAGGGGTAGGGGCTTAGGTGCCGCGGGGCTTAGGGGGTAGGGGATTAGGTGCGGCGGGTCGGGGCTTAGGTGCGGCGGGGCTTAGAGGGTATGGAGTTAGGGGCGGCGGAGTTAGGGGGTAGGGGATTAGGTGCGGCGGGTCGGGGCTTGGCGGCGGACGGTAGGGGGTTAGGTGCGGGTGGGCTTAGGGGGTAGGGGCTTAGGTGCCGCGGGGCTTAGGGGGTAGGGGATTAGGTGCGGCGGGTCGGGGCTTGGCGGCGGACGGTAGTGGGTTAGGTGCGGCGGGGCTTAGGGGGTAGGGGCTTAGGTGCCGCGGGGCTTTTAGGTGCGGCGGGGCTTATGGGGTAGGGGATTAGGTGCGGCGGGTCGGGGCTTGGCGGCGGACGGTAGGGGGTTAGGTGCGGGTGGGCTTAGGGGGTAGGTGGGGGGGCTGTGTGGTTGACATGTGGGTGGCTGTGCGAACATGGGGGTGGCTGTGTGGACATGGGGGTGGCTGTGCGGAGATGGGGGGGGGGGCTGTGCGGACATGGGGGGGACTGTGCGGACATGGGGGGGGCTGTGCGGACATGGGGGGGGGGCTGTGCGGACATGGGGTGGGGGCTGTGCGGACATGGGAGGGGGGCTGTGCGGACATGGGGGGGTGGCTGTGCGGACATGGGGGGGGGGGGAATTGTGGGTAGCGGGGAGCGGAGGCGGCTGTGCCGCCTCCGCTCCATGGTCCCCGGGGAGCGATGTTGCGGCTCAGGCAGCGACTCGCAATGGCCTCGCGGCCATTGCTCGCGCTACCTGAGCGGTAAATCGCTAAGGTTGTGGCCGAGCCTGTGGTTCGAATTTGGGCCAGCGACTCGCAATGGCCGCTTCGCGGCCATTGCTCGCGCTGGGCCAGCGACTCGCAATGGCCTCGCAGCCATTGCTCGCGCAGCATTGGGCGCTTAGCGCCCAATGTTAAATTCGCATCCACATGACGACACCGGAAGTATCGCGCGGAGGGGCGCTTTTCCGATTCGCGATTATATAATAGATATATAAAGCTGAATGTCTGTATGTGTGTATGTGTGTGTGTATGTGTGTATATCCGGGATTGGCATCTACACCGTCGCAACTACAGCTACAAAAATTTGCATAGTCACACGTCTGGACCCCGGGAGCGTCATAGGCTATGTTGTGAGGCGAAATTTTAACCCTGCGCGTTCCAGTTCACCAAACAATTTTGCCCCTACCTACATAATGGGGAAAACGTGAATGGAAAAGTGTTGGAGGAAAATCGACAGCTGTCAGCTATAGAGACAACATTTTGCACAGTTACACGTCTGGACCCCGGGAGCGTCATAGGCTAAATTGTGAGGTGAAATTTTAACCCCGCGCATTCCAATTCACCAAACAATTTTGCCCCTATCTATATAATGGGGAAAAAGTGACAGTTACCAGTTGACAGTTGTGAATGAGAGGGGCTTAATGATAGCACCAAAGACTAACAGCACATACCAGCATATAGTCACTAAGATCGGGGCCCCAACATGAGATATTCACCACACACGGGACATGTATACACACCACATGCACACAAAGAGTAACAGCAAGTGTATAGTCGCTAAAGTGCAGCACCAACATTGGATACTCACCACGCACCCGAACAAACACACACACACCACAAAGAGACACACACAACACAGAGACACACACCTCCCCCAAGGGGACACACACACACTCTATAGCGACACATGCACTCACCCCACACGGACACACACACACCACAAAGAGACACACATAACACAGACACACACAGACCCCCCCACAGGGACACACACACAAAGCCACCCTATAGGGACACACACACACACACCACAAAGAGACGCACATAACACAGACACACACAGACCCCCCCACAGGGACACACACACAAAGCCACCCTATAGGGACACACACACACACCACAAAGAGACACACATAACACAGACACACACACCACACAGACCCCCCCACAGGGACACACACACATAGCCACCCTATAGGGACACATGCACTACCCCACAGGGACACACACACTCCACAAAGAGACACACACAACACAGATACACACACACACCACACAGACCCCCCCCACAGGGACACACACACACTCCCTATAGGGACACATGCACTCACTCCACAGGGACACACACCACAAAGAGACACACACAACAGAGACACACACCACACAGACCCCCCCACACAGGGACACACACATACACACCCTATAGGGGCACATGCACACACCCCACAGGGACACACACACCACAAAGAGACACATACAACAGAGACACACACCACACAGACCCCCCCCCACAGGGACACACACATCTACACCCCAGGGACACACACACCACACAGACAAACACAGATGTGCACAAATCACCTCATACAACTCGCCTCATATGTGTGCTATCTTTATTTTCCAAACATAAACATCTGATTAAAAACAGCCAATGTGCAACACATGTGCCATGTAGGGAATTAAGGCACATGTCAGTCACATGAGCTGTCTATTATGTGTAAGTGTGAGGTAACATATACTGCCCGGCCAGGGGGAGGGATTACTGTTGGTTGGAGATTTATTAGGCTGCCTATAGCAATCAATCACAGCTCAGATTCTATTTTCCTACAGGTCATTAATATGACATATTCAAATTCAATGTTGTTATAGCTAACTGCAGTTATTTATTAACCCGGGCGTAGCCGGGTACTACAGCTAGTATATATATATATATACAGGCAGGAGCTATCAACTAACACTCATACATATTACCCACCAGTAACCTCACTCTCACTGAGGCCAGTAGTGTTCCATATAGTATCA
The DNA here is from genome assembly GCA_033576535.1 of Allobates femoralis. NCBI lineage: Eukaryota > Metazoa > Chordata > Amphibia > Anura > Aromobatidae > Allobates > Allobates femoralis. The sequence goes on from JARQOC010000008.1 coordinate 91,394,471, forward strand.
CTAAATAGTTATGAGCTTGCTGACACCACCTCCCTGATCCTCAATCCATAAATAAATAGTCCAGAACCCTTTCTGAATGTTAAGGCATGTATTATCTCAAAAGTCCACCAACTGTCAATGCCTCACCTTACATAAAACCACTTCAAAATCACCCAGAATTCCCTATCAAGGGCTCTCAGATGAATAATGAGTACAATTTCTATTTTTAAGTGATCACTTTATTAGTCATTAATTTATAATTATTCCATAAAAAACATTAAAAATAATTTTTATTATATAGGAGTATCCTGATAACATAAATGATTTATATCTGGGTCCAGGACTGAGACCGCTTACATCAATATTTCTACAATATAAATTATACAGTAACCGGTGATACCAGGTATATAAGGGAATACTACTTATTTATTCATTTTATCACTTCAGGCAGCCATACACTCAATTGTATGTCTTGACACTCTTGTCTCTTACAAATCCAGAGCACCTGTGCACTGGCCCCTATCCTTGTTACAAGCCACAATTGTATATGCACGCCTGTGCACTAATGGTGCCCCTTCTAATCAGTGTTACACTGTGTACTGCTGCCCTCGTGCCTTCCTAGTTTCCCCTTTAGTATCTCATACCTGGTTAAGTGTTGTTTATGACCGCAGTCCTGGCACCCCCACCGCCGATGGGGGTGCCAGGACTGCGGTCATAAACAACACTTAACCAGGTATGAGATACTAAAGGGGAAACTAGGAAGGCACGAGGGCAGCAGTACACAGTGTAACACTGATTAGAAGGGGCACCATTAGTGCACAGGCGTGCATATACAATTGTGGCTTGTAACAAGGATAGGGGCCAGTGCACAGGTGCTCTGGATTTGTAAGAGACAAGAGTGTCAAGACATACAATTGAGTGCATAGGCGCACCCAAGGGGGGGGACCTACGTGTCTGGACCCCCCCCTTTGGATGGCTCTGAGAAGTGGTGCAGTACACAAGGAGCTGGGCCCCTATGTCAGGAGACAGGAACAATTACACAGCACCCAAGGCCCCACAAAAGAGGCTGCATTTAGGGGGGCTTCGCTCCCCCAAACCCCCCCACCGGGGGCTTTGCCCCTCGGAACCCCGCTGGGGGGGTGACACCCCCTTTCAAGGTCGGTGTGTGTTTCTTGGACCCCTACCTTGGGAAATTTCTGGGTGCGCCACTGATTGAGTGTATGGCTGCCTGAAGTGATAAAATGAATAAATAAGTAGTATTCCCTTATATACCTGGTATCACCGGTTACTGTATAATTTATATTGTAGAAATATTGATGTAAGCGGTCTCAGTCCTGGACCCAGATATAAATCATTTATGTTATCAGGATACTCCTATATAATAAAAATTATTTTTAATGTTTTTTTATGGAATAATTATAAATTAATGACTAATAAAGTGATCACTTAAAAATAGAAATTGTACTCATTATTCATCTGAGAGCCCTTGATAGGGAATTCTGGGTGATTTTGAAGTGATGTTAAGGCATGTACCTGATTTCACCACTGTGCTGTAAATATGGTCCCTTCTCCCCTACGTCCGGATAGCACCTCGCTTCTTCCGGGGGGGAGTGGTTAGAATGAGTATCTGTGGGCTCTTTATATAACCCCCATCCAATCATATCATGCCACATCAACATCGCCCGCACACACCTCCATTAGAGGCGCTTGCCCAATCACATTGCGCTCACTTAGCCCCACCTACCCGCGGCCTGACGTGCATCGCACAGTCATCAGCGCCGCAAGTGAAAGCGTGCCCTGAACGTCACCTGTGATTGCGGGCATGCGCACTGCAGATCTGAGCGGTATTAAACTACATTGCTGTTATGGCAACCATCACATGATTAATCATGTGATGACCTCCCAGCGTCTCCATATAAACAATCCTCCATTACACTTCCTCAATTCATCTATTCTATGTGATATTACTGCATTAGGGAACCTAATATTATTTCATTATATAAATATATCTAACAAGGTAGATAAAAAAGCCAGTGGCACTCACCAAGTTGATCTTCAATTCTTTTAATTCCACATTACATGTGCGGAGTACAAAAGAGGAGGGGAGGGAGGTGCTGGAACGAGGACGACGGTAACCGTTTCGCGGCTAACCTGCCGCTTCTACGGGTCCTGACATGATGTCAGGACCCGTAGAAGCGGCAGGTTAGCCGCGAAACGGTTACCGTCGTCCTCGTTCCAGCACCTCCCCTCCTCTTTTGTACTCCGCACATGTAATGTGGAATTAAAAGAATTGAAGATCAACTTGGTGAGTGCCACTGGCTTTTTATCTACCTTGTTGGATTGACAATACTCACGTATAGTGAGCACCCCATTGTGCTGGATTCCTTCGGTCAGAAATAATGCATGGAGCTACACGGATCATTACACATAGATAGTGCCCAGTTTTCCTTTCTGCATAGAGACTGTTGATATAAATATATCTACTCCATATCTATAATTACATAATAATAAATACAATAGGTAAATAGATGTGTTTTTAGGGATCGTCTGAAGCCATGCAAGTTGTAGATAGTCCTGATTTCTTGGGGTAAAGCATTCCAGAGGATTGGTGCAGCTCTGGAGAAGTCTTGGAGCCAGGAGTGGGAGGATCGGATTAGTGCAGATGTTAGTCGAAGGTCATTTGAAGAATGTAGAGAAAGGGTGGGGTGATAGACAGAGATGAGGGAGGAGATGTAGGGGCGTGCTGCACTGTGAAGAGATTTGTGGGTGAGAACAAGCAAGTTGAATTTGATCCTGTAGTGTACGGGCAGCCAGTGCAATGACTGGCACAGAGCAGAGGCATCTGAATAACGATTGGCCAGATAGGTGATCCTGGCTGCTGCATTAAGGATGGAATGGAGAGGAGAAAGTCTAGTGAGGGGGAGGCCACTTAATAGAGAATTGCAATAGTCAAGGCGGGAATGGATTAGGGCCACGGTGAGGGTTTTTGTTGTTTCTATTGTGAGAAACGGGCGGACTCTGGAGATAATCTTCAGGTTAAGCGACAGGAGCAGACGAGAGATTGTGTGTGGGAGGAGAAGGAGAGATCGGTGTCAAACATAACACCCAGACAGCGAGCCTGCTGCCTAGGCGTTATCATGGTGCCGCAAACTGACAGAGATATGTCCAATTTAGGGAGGTTAGTGGGGGGTGGGAGCAGAAGAAGTTCAGTTTTGGATATGATGTTGGAAACTGCAGCTGGACAGTCATTGGTGTTCTTTAATACTGCAGGGGTAAGGTCAGGGGCTGAAGTGTATAATTGTGTGTCATCAGCATAAACATGGTACTGAAAGCCAAATCTGCTGATGGTGTGTCCAACTGGGGCTGTGTAGAGAGAGAAGAGAAGGGGACCGGAGACTGAGCCCTGAGGGACCCCAATAGTGAGAGGAAGAGAGGAAGAAGTGGAGCCAGCGAATGATATACTGAAAGAGAGGTCAGAAAGATAGGAAGAGAGCCAGGAGAGAGCAGTGTCCTTTATGCCAATGAAATGCAGCATAAAGAGTAGGAGCTGAAGGTCAACAGTGTCAAAAGCTGCAGAGAGGTCAAGGAGAATAAGCAGAGAGTGGTCACCATTACGTTTTGCCGTCAGAAGGTCATTGGTCACTTTGTTGAGGGCAGTTTCTGTAAAGTGAAGGGGGCGGAAACCAACCTGTAATGCATCTAGAGGAGAGTGAGCTGAGAGGTAACGGGTGAGGCGGGAGTAGACCAGGTGCTCCAGGAGTTTAGAGATGAAGGGGAGATTAGAGACTGGTCTGTAGTTATTTGTGCAGGATGGGTCGAGAGAAGTTTTCTTTAATAATGGAGTAATGATTGAGTGTTTGAAGGAGGAGGGGAAGATGCTAGAAGGGAGGGAGAGATTGAAGATTTTGGTTAGATGAGTGGTGACGACTGGAGAGAGGGACTGGAGCAGGTGTGAGGGAATGGGGTCAATAGTGCATGTGGTGGGACGAGAGGAAGAGAGTAGTCTGGAGACTTCTTCTGTGACTGGGTCAAATGTGGAGAGTGAACCAGAGGAGATGTGGGGAAGAATGGGGGTGGCAGCACTTGGAGGCTGGGAGCTGATTTCCTGGCGGATGTTGTCTATTTTCTCCATGAAGTAAGAAGCCAGGTCATCAGCACAGAGGTCAGTGATGGGGGCCTGCACTTTAGGACTGAGGAGAGAGTGAAAGGTGTCAGAGTTTTTTTGGATAGTTGGATAGTGTTGAAACCAGGGTGGTGAAGTAGGTCTGGACTATTTACATTCTTAGTCCACAATGACTATTTACATGTTACTTTTTCAGTGTGTTCTACCTCTGACTTTACTGTGCCTACTCTCCATACCTAGACGGAGGGTGACCTAGTGTGCTTCTGTGTGATCTACGCACTCCAGGTGTCACTGTCTCAGGTGATGTTTCTAATGAAGGACTTGGTGCAGGTATGTCAGGTAAGCGTCTGCGTTGCCTTAGTCTCACTACCAGGCTAGCAGGTGTACTGATTACAGCATCCTCAGATTCTCTAGCAAGGGGTATTTCTTCCTGATTCTCTTCTTGGGGCTGGTAGAAATTCATTACAGGCACTAGGATGGCTCCATCTTGTTGAGGCCAATCTTCTGGGAAATCTCCTAAAATGGTTGAAATTACCTTCTCCTTTGGTTCTTTATCTGGATTTACTTCTTGAACTGGTTCAGATTCTTGGATTGGTTGGGTGGAGGGATTTTGATTTTCCCAATCTGTTGGACACTTTTTGATGTGATTTCTGGATACAGTTTGAGTGGTTTTTCCACTGTTCTTGCTAATAAGACATACTTTGCTGTTGTAATGACCAGAATCCAATAGAACGTAGGGTTCTTGTTCCCACTGATCATCCAACTTGTGTTTGGCTCTTTTCCTCTTCAGGACTTCCAGGTGTTATTGGTTCTTCTGGAGCATGTTTGTTAGAGTCCCTGTCTTGTTTTTAACGGGATTTCTCCAGGTTATCTTCTACACAGGCTTGAACCATTTTGTATTGTTTGAGACGATGGCCATTCCAATTGGAAATTGTGTCATCTGCCTTGGGATCTACTACTCCAAGTTCCAGGTCTATGGGTAACTATCCTGTACGAGCTACGAGCTCTCATCAGGTAAGCTCGTGTACAGTTAGTAGAACTTGCTGGAATGTGGTTGTACATATCAACCAAGTTAGGTAGTTTCTCCGGCCATTGGTTTCTTTCTTCTAAGGGTAAGATCTTCAGCATGTCAATGATGCCATTCATTTTCTCACAGAATCCATTGGCTTGGGGATGATATGGGGTTGTTCTGATCTTTTTGCACCCATACATATAGCAGAACTCTTGGAAGATCTCCGCTTCAAAGGCTGATCCTTGATCTGTGAGGACCTGTTCAGGATATCCCAATGGTCTGCAGAATACGTTCTGGAATGTTCTAGCAGCAGTTGCAGCTGTAAAGTCTTTTATGGGAGCAACCATTAAGAATCTTGAGTAATGGTATACCATGGTCAATGCGCAAGTGTAGCTGGATCTACTTGGAGTCAGTTTTACATGGTCCAAGGCTACGATTTCAAGGAGTTGTTTTGTCACAATGGGATGGAATTGTGCTTTGTGGCTCTGTAAGTCCTTTCTTCGCAGGCTGCAGGGTTTACAGTTTTTACACCATCTTTCAATGGATGTCCGAATGCCGACCCAAAAGAAACTATCCCTCAGTAGCATCTCTAGCTTCTTCCACCCGAAGTGACCAGTCTAGTTGTGATAGGCGTTTAAGACTATATGGATTTCTGATTTTGACACGATGATTTGCCAGACCATCTCGTGTGTTCTTGGGTTGATGTACCTCCGACAAAGCTTCTCCTGGTATATGAACAGCTTGCTCCGCTCGCTCCACAGATGTTTGACTTCAGGCTGGGGATTTTCTGGCAGCTTCACTGACTCCTGGGTTATCAGTTGTTTTATCAAACTGACGACCGGGTCATTGTCTTCCACTTCTTTCCAACCGAAGTGGGGTAATGGGTTCACCATTCTTGCAGGAGGATCTTGACGGGTTTGCTGGCACTGGGTTACTCTAAGTTGATGGAAGGCAGGTAACTCCACTTCTTCCAGTTCGTCTTCATCTACACCCTCTTCTGACATGTGAGACATTCTGGATAAGGCATCCGCGTTTCCATTCTGGTGCCCAGCCCGGTACTTGATGGTGAACTGGTAGTAGGACAATCTGGCCATCCATCTCTGCTCCATGGCTCCCAACTTCGCAGTCTCCAGGTGGATCAGCAGATTGTTGTCCGTGTAGGCTGTAAATTTGCTAGAGGTCAGGTAATGTTTGAACCTCTCTGTGATGGCCCAGACCAAGGCCATGAATTCCAGCTTGAAGGAACTGTAGTTCTCTGGGTTCCTCTCTGTGGGGTGCAGCTTCCTACTGGCATAGGCGATCACCCTTTCTTTGCCGTATTGCTTTTGAGAAAAGACGGCTCCTAGTCCCACATTGCTGGCATCCGTGTACAGCAGGAATGGCAGGTTGTAGTCCGGGTAAGCAAGGATTTCTTCTCTTCTCAGGGCTTCATTCATCGTCTGGAACGCTTCCTCTTGTTCCTTGCCCATCTCCATGGAGAATCCTTAGGCTTGCCCTTCGTGGGTTGGCCTACTAAGAGATTTTGCAGGGGAGCAGTCTTCTTGGTGTACTCCTTTATGAACTTCCTATAGTAGCCCACCAATCCCAGGAATTGACGTAATTCCTTTAAGGTCTTGGGTTCTGGCCACTCCTTGATATCTGTCACCTTGTCTGGATCAGGGGCCACGCCTTCGGCACTGACTATGTGTCCCAGGTACTGTACTCTTGGCTTTAACAGGTGGCATTTGGATTGTTTTAGCTTCATCCCGTATTTAGCCAGAGCTTCAAACACCTCTGCTAGATGAGCGACGTGTTCCCCATAGGTCTTAGAGTACACAATCGCGTCATCCAGGTAGAGCAGTACCATCTCAAAGTTCTTATGCCCCAGGCAATCTCAATCAACCGCTGGAAGGTTCCTGGTGCATTACATAGTCCGAAGGGCATGCTGTTGAATTCACATAGGCCCATGGGTGTTGTAAATGCCGGTCTTCTCTCGGTCTTCCTCGGCTACAGACACCTGCCAATACCCACTAGTGAGATCTAAGGTGGAGAAGTAATTGGCAGACTTCAACGCAGCTAAGGATTCCTCTATACGAGGTAACGGGTAAGCATCCTTGTGTGTTATGTGGTTTATTTGCCTATAGTCTACACACATTCTCATACTGCCATCTTTTTCCTGACTAGGACTAATGGGGGGGCTGCACAGGGGCTACAGCTATCTTGTATAACCCCTGCGTTCTTCATGTCCTGTAACATTTCCTTGGCTTTCTGATAATGCGCAGGTGGAATAGACCTTGTTTTCATCAGGTACTCTAGCGGGGCTGACATGTTTAAGGGCTCGCAATGCTTTTTCCAGACACCAGGCATAAGCTCTTCTGTCATCTCCTGGCCTCTGGTAGCAGTGATGGAAGCGCTTGCGTATATCAGCCTCGTTGCACTCCTCGAAAAAGTAGCTATCAGTTTATTAAATATTGTGGCCGCTGATCTCCGTTCAGCGGCAGACCAGGCCGCATTTTCTTTTTCTGCTGCACCAGTTAACGGTCCGAGTACCACGGCGGCGCGCTGCTGACCGGTCATCACATACATATCTAGGACCATTGATTTTCTCTTGAAATCTTCCAGCATATCAGGGCGTCCGTCATACTGGGGCAACCACTTGGCCTCCGGGATGTATGGGAGCGAGATCAGCATTATTGGGGTGACTGCGCCCGTGCTACTGGAGGCAGCTATTGAGGCTTCTGGGTAATTCCTAGGGTCAGCGAACGCACAGTCGTCATCACTGGAGGAGGTCGACATGTTGGAGGCCCCCCTAGTGAATTACAGCCAGTTCTTAAGGAGTTAATCAGTTCGGGAGTTTCCAGACTAGGGCGCAGCGCTCGGGAATACTCGACTGAGCAGGGGGCGGGTTTCAGTTTCGCGCTCTACAGGCCAGCACGCCCCTTTCTTCCCACTCTTCAGCGCAATAATGGCGTCATAGTTTTAACAGTCACTAATACAGTCGAAAACACGGCACACAGTACCCGGTAATACCGGGCATGGGATCCTGTTCGTGGCACCAGAAAGATATGTCGAGCCCCAGGGTTTGGGGTACTCGGGTATCAGGCTTCAGGGGTAGCGTTGCTGTGTCATGGGGAGTGGTGGCCGCGTCTGATCCTGTGTCCTGGGTGACACTTCAAAAAGGGGTTATATTTACAAGGGATTTATGTACAGTTCACGTGATGCCACCTGTGGTTTCTGGTGATGGGTCACCAGCGCCGCCACAGTCCACCGGAGGTGGATTATAGTGCGGCTTAGTTGGTAAAGTCCGCCACAGGTAGGGCTGGACCTCCGGGGCAGCGTAGTGTGGAGGGACAGCTTGGAGTGGAGCTGTAGGTTGGGATGGGGAGTGATGGAGCAGTCTATGTGGGCATTGGGAACGGAGAGGAATGACACACGCACACTGCAGAAGTCTCGTTTTACCTTTTACTGGTAGTACGCAGGTAAAGATGTCTATGTCACTGACAGATGACCAGGTGCACAGTGGGTCCCCACAGCAAGTGGGTATAAGGCCTCCTCTGTTCCTCTATAGTAAATGAAGCCCAGTTTGCATGCAGCCAGCCTGGCCTCCTCTCTCTTCCTGTCTCTGCTTTCTGCTCTCTCCTCCTGTGCAGTCCACGGGTTACTCTCTCTGATCACTGTGGTGGAACTGCTGCGTCTGGCTCCCTCTCTCTGACCCACAGGGGGATTGGTGACTGAAGTCTCCATGGTGCGACGGGGTTTTGTGTAGTCCTGAAGTATCCCACAGGTGCGGATCCCTGATGTCCGGTACGTCTTAGGACGAACTTCCACTAGTTCCTCATTCCCTTTAGGCTGCCTGCACCTTGTCTTCTGTCCCCACTCAGGCTTGCGGGACGTCAGAAGGGCCACTCCGGGTCACGGCTCGGGCCTAACCGTGGCAACGACCACCAGGGTATCTTCGCAGCTCTCCTAGCGTCTGCACACCCTGACTAACTCCTCCCCCAGCAGCAGTATTTATAGGGGATCTTGCCTAAGGTCAGCAAGTGGAGCTCCCCCTACTGTGCCGGGGTGGAAAATGTTGCATGTAGTAGGTACCTGCTGTGGAAACCCAACTGCACATTAAGGAAGTCTGTGGCTACCTGCGTGAGCTGGGCGCCACAGTAGTAAACTGCAGGGTTCGAGGGACGCAGACAGTGCATGCTTGTACAAACACATTACATTTTGTCAGTGGGTGTGTGGAATCCCAAATGACAAAAGCAATGGTATTATGCAAATAGAGTCTGTGGAGCCTCGGTTAGGAGTCTCAAACACAGGACCTGGCCTTGGTATTCCCTTGTCATATCTCTATGCTTGTAAAAGATCTGGATATTGACTAAAAGGGCCACTTAACATGGTGGTTATGCTGTTCTCCGCAAGGAGCCACCCCTTGGCTGGGTCCTTCCCTGGAGGGATATCTGGCTAGTCCTGTGTTTGAGACTCCTAACCGAGGCTCCACAGACTCTATTTGCATATTCATAATTCCCAGGGGTCAATGCGCCTAGGAATTCACTGTGTTGAGCGCTTTAGCCAGCTGCCCGCAGTGTTTTCTTGGACTGGTCTCCCTGAGATCAGTGAATGCTTTGTGATGTTGGTCTACTAGGCCTTGCTTCCACCTAGCCAGAATCCTACTCCACACTGTTGAGGGGCAGTGCCCCGAAACAGCTGTCTGTGGATGGATACCTGGCCTTGGTATTCCCTTGTCATATCTCTAAGCTTGTAAAAGAGCTGGATATTGACTAAAAGGGCCACTTAACATGGTGCTTATGGTGTTCTCCGCAAGGAAACACCCCTTGGCTGGGTCCTTCCCTAGAGGGATATCTGGCTAGTCCTGTGTTTGAGACTCGTAATCGAGGCTCCACAGACTCTATTTGCATATTCATAATTCCCAGGGGTCAATGCACTATGTGTGGGCCTTGACACCTGGAGTTTGTGAGTGCTACGTGATACCTAAAACTCACATGTAGGCATGAGTTGTACTGTTCAAAAAAAAACACTGTTCACCAAACCATTGTTAATTTAAACACATTCAGATACCTGGCTATGTGGTAATAGAGAAGTGGGCTGATGGTGGCCTTGACCTGGCCAATGTGGCTTCAACCGCCTTTGTAGGCTACATGAAAAGTATTGCAGTGAAAAACATCAACACGACAGACGTTTGAGTGATTTTTATTTACACAAATTAATTAAGATCCAAAAAATGCACATCTTGTGTTCAGAAAATGCAACAAAAAAGGGGCTCCAAAACACTACAATGAGTGGTAGCGTGTCTCCTCTATCTGATAGTCAGGTGCAGGAGCTGATTATGCCTCCAGCCCCATATTCACATAGGAATATTGGGCCGGCCTATGCAGAGGGTGAGATGACATAGGAACCCTCCGCATATCAGGAGCTTGTCCAGGCACATATGTGAATCCCACTGGGATGGGGTACTCGGTACCGGACTAGGGGTACTTCTGGGGGTATCACGGCGGTCTTGGTCCGGACCGTGTCCCGGGTTCTCACAAGTAAAAGGGGTATTTACAAGAATTAGTTTGTCGTGACACCACCCACGGGTTGTGGTCAGTAATGGGACTATGGAGGGATGGATGGGCTGCAGCTAGATGGATGAGCCCGCCGCAGGCCGGGCTGCTCCTGGCACGGTAAAAGGTGTAATAATGCACAGTTCAGTATACCTGGAATCAGACACGGAAACTGAAGCAGGGTTCACCGGGTTTACTCTCAAGTTCTCCAGTGCAAGCAGTTTGCAACACAGTTCACGGTACAGTTCAATTCACAACTCCATTAACTCCGGACACTTGAACCCTCTGCAGCCAGGCTGTCACTCTGAGACCCCTCACTCCTTCTATTAACCTTTCAGGCTGGTTCTCTCTCTGTTCTTCCTAGCGGATTGTATTATGGCAGCTCGGTTCCTTGTGTGAAACCTCCCCCTGTGTGTGGGCATTAAGCCGGGTCCTCTTGGATGCTGCTGAGCCTCCAACCCTGTAGTGGGAACACGGATCTGGAATCTGTGTTCCCCGCCGGTTTGTCTGGGGAGCCGGTGTATAACTTCAGTCCCCCTCAGAGCCGACACTCTGGTGTTGGCCTAGCCTGCAGTAACCCTGTCTTTCAAAGTGTTACCAGGCTCCTTCTATCCCGTGGGACTTCCAGATACAATTAGGGAATCTATCCCGCCTGTAGTTGGTCGGTTCTACTGTGTTCCTCAGACCCAGTTATGCTGGTCCGGTCTCTGTCCTCACACTCCCTTGGGATGCCGGCTATGGACGAGCTTTCTCTCCATGGAATGGTGTCTCTTTAGATTCTGCGTCTCCAAGGAAACCAATCCCACGGGATGTGTCACTTTCTGTCTTCTGTTCTTTACCTCTCGGCTCACTCTAACCTACTCGGTCTTTATTTCTCAGCCTACTCCGGCCTACTAACTCCTTCCTCCTACTGTTCCTCTTTTTGTACTATCTGTCACCTGACCTGCCTTCCTTCCCATCCACTTTCCTCTAAACCCCACCACCCTTGCCCGCCTAGAGTCCCGGGCTCCGGGTTGGGTGCTGTGCTCTAGTGGGTGTGTATGTGCTGTGAGTGTGTTTGGTGCACAAACTGTCTATCTTTCTGCCTAGCTGCAGTTCCCTATGTGGCCACCCTGGTCGCAGGGGGCGCCACACATACATAGGTGGCTTCCAAGGCTGGGAGAGTAGTGGCTGTTCCAGGTTGGTCAGTGGGGTCGTCGAGGCATTCACTCTTCCAGCTAGGCCCTCGTTTAGGTCTAGGTGGATGACCCTCTCCACGTGAATACAGTGTTCACCCTCCAGCTGGGGCACACTCTCGTTGACCAGGTGGCCGATGGCACAGTCTTTTTTTGTTTTTTTGATCCTCCAGCACCCTCTTTGCCAAACCTCCCAGCTCAGAGGTTTGGGGCGGGGGGAGTCTTCTCCTCCGAGCCAGGAAGCTTTGCAGAGGGTGCTGTTCCGCACCACCTGTCGCCCCTGGCTCCTCCCCTGGGATGTTGTTTGAGGAGGCTCAACGAGGGGTGCAGATGTTTCACTGGAGGGCCATTCCTCTGGGTCCTGCAAACACAGAAAGATATTGTTGTGACACTTGCCATGGACAACACATATAATTACACTGATTTTGTCTACCATTTCCTAACTTCTGCACCGGCCATGACTATTTAGGATAAGATGGGGACATATGTGTGGTGTTACACTATAAATCTAATGTAAATAAAGTATTAGGGTGCTCACGCAAGTGACTGGTGTGCCCTTGCAATCTGAAAATATGAGTACAATATGTCAGGCAAAGAATTCAATAATCTGGGGTAATGGTTTGGGTTGTTAGGTAAAATCACAAATTACTACACCAACTGAGTAAAGCCAACAATGGGGAAGCGCAGCTACATTACTACAGCACTTACATCCACCGGTGAAGCAGTCGGTCCTGGAGTGGCTGGAGGCCTTTGTGCAAAGTCCCTGCCGGACGTCCCAGGACGAGGGGTCTCCTGGTCCAAGGTGAACTGGAGGAAGTCATAGTACCAGAGTGTGGGCACATAGACCTCCTCCGTCCCAGCACCGGAGCGCCAGGTCTTGATCACCATGGCCACCTCTTTTTTGAAGACCGTCCGGAGGGACTGGATATTATGTCGAATCCCAAGGGGGTACTCGGGTATCAGGCTCAGAGGAGTTCACGGGGATGTCACTGGTGGTGGTGCATGAGCCCGTGGCCTGAGTGACACTTCAAAGAGGGGTTATGTACAAGGGAAAAGAGTTGCTGTCTTGTGTCGCCACCTGTAGCATCTGGTGATGGGTCACCAGCGCCACCACTGTCCTCTGGAGGGCGATGGTATTGCGGCAAGGATGGCAAAGCTCTCTACAGGTGGAGCTGGGCCATTGGGGCAGTGTAGAGTAAAGGGGCAGCTTGAAGCGGGACTTGAGGCCAGGGTAAGAAACAGTGGGGCAGTCTATATGGAGGCTGGGGACCGAGAGAAATAACGCACACCCACTGAAGAAAGTCTCTTTTACCTTTTACTTATGGTATTCGCAGGTAAAGATGTCCGGAGCACTGCTGGGTGACCAGGTGCACAGTGAGTCTCAACAGCAACTGGGTATAAGGCCTCCTCAGGTTCCCTGCTGTCGCTGAAGCCCTGTCGGTGTACAACACGACTGGCCTCCTCACTTTCTCTGGTCCTCTCTCTCTCCTCCTGCGCGGTCCACGGGTTACCCTCTCTGATCACTGCTGTGTTATTCCACACTATGGTGTTTGGCTCCCTTTTGTTGGGTACGCAGGGGAACCGGGTGGCTAAAGTTTCCACAGTGTGCCGAGGTTCTCTGCAGTCCTAGAGTTATCCTGCAGGTGCGGATCCCCGAAGTCCGGTAAGTCTTGGGAAAACTTCCACTAGTTTTTCTGCTCCCTTGGTTAACCCTTGTGCCTTCTGTCTCCACTCTTAGGCTTGGCTGAACAGCAGAAGGGCCACTCCCGGTCATTGGTTTGGGCCTAACCGCGGCACCGAGCACCAGGACGTCTTTGCAGCTCTCCTAGCGTCTGCACACTCTACCTAACTCCTCCCCCAGCAGCAGTATTTATAGGGGATTTCACCCAAAGTCAGGGAGTCTAGCTCCCCCTACTGTGCTGGAGTGGAAGGTGTTGCATGTAGTAGGTACCTGCTGTGGAAACCTAGCTGTGCAGTAGGGAAGGCTGTGGTTACCTGCGTGAGCAGGGCGCCACATACCCCCCTAGTTAACATCAGTACTCCTGGACTGAGCATTTTTGTTTTCAAACAAAAGGAATAACAATAATAACAGGTAGCATATTTACAGAGTCTCAAAATATAAAATTTCACAAAAAACACTGAAAAAGATGGCAACAATGAATACAAGTAAGTCCATACGGTGCTAGTCCATTCACCGCAGGCTTTGAAAAACAGAAGTTTGTTGTCACACCAGTCCTGTGACCATGTTCCTTTTAAATGCAATCCGGGGAAAAGTTCAAAGGGATAGGTTCAGTTCAAAAGAGTCTATATAGTAAAATTTCTGTACGCTCTGGGTAGGAAAAGGTGGAAAGTCTTTCAAAAGTCCATATTTTCAATAAACACATTTTCAAACCAACACATTTCCCTATGGGTGTCTCTGCTTAGGAGACCTGGTACCTCCCCATTCCAGGCACTTTCTGTTCCTAACTTAGTGTGCGTGGGCTAGGCACAGTTCCTACACCATTCTGTACACTACTATGTACACTGCTATAGCTGCTATTTACATGTTACTGCCTCTGTTCATTCTACTTCTGACTTTACTGTGCCCACTCTCCATACCTAGACGGGGGTTGACCTTGTGTGCTCCTCTGTGACTTGCGCACTACAGGTATCTCTGTCTCAGGTGAGGTTTCTAATGACGGGTATGGTGCAGGTATGTCAGGTAAGCGTCTGTGTGGCCTTAGTCTCACTACTGGGCTAGCAGGTGTACCGATTGCAGCATCCTCAAATTCTCTAGCAACAGGTATTTCTTCCTGATTCCTTTGTACCACTTCTTGGGGCTGGTAGAAATTCAGTAAAGGCACTAAGATGGCTCCATCTTGCCAAGGCCAATCTTCTGGGAAATCTCCTAGGAGCATTGAGATTACCTTCTCCTTTGGTCTTTCACATGGACTGGATTCTTTTTCAGGTTCTGGTTCTTCTTTTGGTTGTGTTGGGGGATTCTGGTTTTCCAATTCAGTTGGGCACTTCTTGATATGGTTCCTTCCCACTGTCTGAGTGGTCTTTCCACCATTCTTACTAATGAGACACACTTTGTCATTGTCAAAACCAGAATCTAGCAGGACATAAGGCTCTTGTTCCCACTGGTCATTGTGAGGTAGCACCCGGGGAACCCGCTTGCATAACGACAAGAATACGTGTTTATAATTTAACCAATGTCTATCCGTTTATTTTTCACATATAATAACATAACCCGGGTAGCATGTTTGACACATATCACATCTTATATATAAAACCCGAAGGCCACTTCCGGAACAGGCCACGCCCACTTCCGTGATGGACGTCGCCCAGGCTCATGCAGTGCACTGTAGCAGGGCTGCCCCCCTGCTACAGGCACCGGCACACGGAACGTTCCGACCTCGGAAGTTCCGTGTGCCCTCCATCCACTCCCCTCCACCCTCTGCCCTCCAGACACATGCCTACATACCGAGGGGGGTAGGGGGGGCCCATTGCCCGCCACCTCGGAGTACCCGTGCTTCCTACCCGTGCTTCCTGCCCGTGCCTGACTGCCTGGAGAGGAGGGAGGGCAGGACTTCCTCTCCTGCAGCTCTGCCCGCCCCTCCTCTCCTGCTACAGTACACCTGATGGCCGGCCCGCGGTGAGTCTGCCCTGCCTGCTCCAGCAGCCTCTGCCCTACCGGCTCCAGCTGCCTCTGCCCTCCAGCCTCCTCTGCCCTGGCCTCTGCCCTCCAGCCTCCTCTGCACTCCCCTCTGCCCTGGCCTCTGCCCTCCAGCCTCCTCTGCCCTGCACTCTGCCCTCCAGCCTCCTCTGCCCTGGCCTCTGCCCTCCAGCCTCCTCTGCCCTGGCCTCTGCCCTCCAGCCTCCTCTGCCCTGCCCTCTGCCCTCCAGCCTCCTCTGCCCTGGCCTCTGCCCTCCAGCCTCCTCTGCCCTGGCCTCTGCCCTCCAGCCTCCTCTGCCCTGGCCTCTGCCCTCCAGCCTCCTCTGCCCTCCACTCTGCCCTGGCCTCTGCCAACCAGCCTCCTCTACCCTGGCCTCTGCCCTCCAGCCTCCTCTGCCCTGCCTCTGCCCTCCAGCCTCCTCTGCCCTGGCCTCTGCCCTCCAGGCCTCCTCGCCCTGGCCTCTGCCCTCCAGCTCTCCTCGCCCTGGCCTCTGCCCTCCAGCCTCCTCTGCCCTGGCCTCTGCCCTCCAGCCTCCCTCTGCCCTGGCCTCTGCCCTCCAGCCTCCTCTGCCTGGCCTCTGCCCTCCAGCCTCCTCTGCCCTGGCCTCTGCCCTCCAGCCTCCTCTGCCCTGCCTCTGCCCTCCAGCCTCCTCTGCCCTGGCCTCTGCCCTCCAGCCTCCTCTGCCTGCTCTGCCTGCCTCTGCTCGCCTCCAGCCTCCTCTGCCCTGGCCTCTGCCCTCCAGCCTCCTCTGCCCTGGCCTCTGCCCTCCAGCCTCCTCTGCCCTCCCTCTGCCTGCAACCAGCCTCCTCTACCCTGGCCTCTGCCCTCCAGCCTCCTCTGCCCTGCTCTGCCCTCCAGCCTCCTCTGCCCTGGCCTCTGCCCTCCAGCCTCCTCTGCCCTGGCCTCTGCCCTCCAGCCTCCTCTGCCCTGGCCTCTGCCCTCCAGCCTCCTCTGCCCTGGCCTCTGCCCTCCAGCCTCCTCTGCCCTGGCCTCTGCCCTCCAGCCTCCTCTGCCCTGCCTCTGCCCTCCAGCTCCTCTGCCCTGCCTCTGCCTCCAGCCTCCTCTGCCCTGGCCTCTGCCCTCCAGCCTCCTCTGCCCTGGCCTCTCCCTCAACCTCCTCTGCCCTGGCCTCTCCCTCAGCCTCCTCTGCCCTCCATCTCCGCCCTCTGCCACCAGCCTCCTCTGCCCTGGCCTCTGCCTCCAGCCTCCTCTGCCCTGCTCTGCCTCCGCCTCCTCTGCCCTGGCCTCTGCCCTCAGCCTCTCTGCCATGGCCTCTGCCCTCCAGCCTCCTCTGCCCTGGCTCTTCCCTCCAGCCTCCACTGCCTGGCCTCTCCCTCCTGCCTCCTCTGCCCTGCCTCTGCCCTCCAGCCTCCTCTGCCCTGGCCTCTGCCCTCCAGCCTCCTCTGCCCTGGCCTCTGCCTCCAGCTTCCTCTGCCCTGGCCTCTGCCCTCCAGCTTCCTCTGCCTGGCCTCTGCCCTCAGCCTCCTCTGCCCTGGCCTCTGCCCTCCAGCCTCCTCTGCCCTGGCCTCTGCCCTCCAGCCTCTCTGCCCTGGCCTCTGCCCTCCAACCTCCTCTGCCCTGGCCTCTGCCCTCCAGCCTCCTCTGCCCTGGCCTCTGCCCTCCAGCCTCCTCTGCCCTGGCCTCTGCCCTCCTGCCTCCGCTCTCCTCTCCCAGTCCTCTGCCCTCCTGCCTCCGCTCTCCTCTCCCAGTCCTCTGCCCTCCTGTCTCCGCTCTCCTCTCCCAGTCCTCTGCCCTCCTGCCTCCGCTCCTCTCCCAGTCCTCTGCCCTCCAGCCTCCACTCGCTTCTCCCTGTCCTCTGCCCTCCAGCCTCCGCTCTACTCTCCCTGTCCTCTGCCCTCCAGCCTCCACCCTCCTCTGCCCTCCAGCCTCCGCTCTCCTCTCCCTGTCCCCTGCCCTCCAGCCTCCACCCTCCAGCCTCCACTCCCCTCTCCCTGTCCTCTGCCTTCCAGCCTTCGCTCTCCTCTCCCTGTCCTCTGCCCTCCAACCTCCGCTCTCCTCTCCCTGTCCTCTGCCCTCCAGCCTCCGCTCTCCTCTCCCTGTCCTCTGCCCTCCAGACTCCTCTCTCCTCTTCCTGTCCTCTGCCCTCCAGCCTCCTCTTTCCTCTCCTCTGCCCTCCAGCCTCCGCTCTCCTCTCCCTGTCCTCTGCCCTCCAGCCTCCTCTCTCCTCTTCCTGTCCTCTGCCCTCCAGCCTCCTCTTTCCTCTCCTCTGCCCTCCAGCCTCCGCTCTCCTCTCCCTGTCCTCTGCCCTCCAGCCTCTGCTCTCCAGCCTCCGCTCCCCTCTTCCTGTCCTCTGCCTTCCAGCCTCCGCTCTCCTCTCCCTGTCCTCTGCCCTCCAGCCTCCGCTCTCCTCTCCCTGTCCTCTGCCCTCCAGCCTCCGCTCTCCTCTCCCTGTCCTCTGCCCTCCAGCCTCCTCTCTCCTCTTCCTGTCCTCTGCCCTCCAGCCTCCTCTCTCCTCTTCCTGTCCTCTGCCCTCCAGCCTCCCCTCTCCTCTCCCTGTCCTCTGCCCTCCAGCCTCCCCTCTCCTCTCCCTGTCCTCTGCCCTCCAGCCTCCGCTCTCCTCTCCCTGTCCTTTTCCCTCCAGCCTCCGCCCTCCTGCCTCCGACCTCCTCTGCCCTCCAGACTCCGCCTCTCCTCTCCCTGTCCTCTGCCCTCCAGCCTCCAGCCTCTGCTCTCCTCTGCCCTCCAGCCTCCACTCTCCTCTCCCTGTCCTCTGCCCTCCAGCCTCTGCTCTCCTCTGCCCTCCAGCCTCCACTCTCCTCTCCCTGTCCTCTGCCCTCCAGCCTCCGCTCTCCTCTGTCCTCTAGCCTCCGCTCTCCTCTCCCTGTCCTCTGTTCTCCACCCTCCGCTCTCCTCTCCCTGTCCTCTGCCCTCCACCTCCGCTCTCCTCTCCCTGTCCTCTGCCCTCCAGCCTCCGCTCTCCTCTCCTGTCCTCTGCTCTCCAGCCTCCGCCCTCCAGCCTCCGCTCTCCTCTGCCCTCCAGCCTCCCGCTCTCCTCTGCCCTCCAGCCTCCACTCTCCTCTCCTCTGCCCTCCAGCCTCCACCCTCCAGCCTCCGCTCTGCTCTCCCTGTCCTCTGCCCTCCAGCCTCCTCTCTCCTCTTCCTGTCCTCTGCCCTCCAGCCTCCTCTCTCCTCTTCCTGTCCTCTGCCCTCCAGCCTCCGCTCTCCTCTCCCTGTCCTCTGCCCTCCAGCCTCCGCTCTCCTCTCCCTGTCCTTTGCCCTCCAGCCTCCGCCCTCCAGCCTCTGCTCTCCTCTCCCTCTCCTCTGCCCTCCAGCCTCTGCTCTCCTCTGCCCTCCAGCCTCCACTCTCCTCTCCCTGTCCTCTGCCCTCCAGCCTCCACCCTCCGCTCTTCTCTGCCCTCCAGCCTCCGCTCTCCTCTCCCTGTCCTCTGCCCTCCAGCCTCTGCTCTCCTCTGCCCTACAGCCTCCGCTCTCCTCTCCCTGTCCTCTGCCCTCCAGCCTCCGCTCTCCTCTCCCTGTCCTCTGCCCTCCAGCTTCCGCTCTCCTCTCCCTCTCCTCTACCCTCCACCTTCCGCTCTCCTCTCCCTCTCCTCCGCCCTCCAGCCTCCACTCGCTTCTCCCTGTCCTCTGCCCTCCAGCCTCCGCTCTCCTCTCCCTGTCCTCTGCCCTCCAGCCTCCGCTCTCCTCACCCCTCCATATGCAATGTACAGTATGTGTGTATATGTGTGTATGTACGCACTTCCGTCACTTTGTCTACACTTCCCTCAACTTTGTACACACACACACATACACACACACACACACAGTCCGCTATACTTACCACCGGCCCTGCGTCCGCTGCCTGGATCCTCAGTCGACATGTCGCTGCCCCCAAACTACTGGATCCCATATAGCGTCCAAGATGTCTCGCAAAACTACCCGGACAACATATTCGATCCAGTCGTCCGGGGGCGAGACATGTCGACTCAGGATCCAGGCGGCGGGGAAGACGCAGGGTCGGTGGTAAGTATAGCGGAGTGTATGTGTGTGCTTACCACTCTGCCCACGGCGCTGCGCTGACCACTCTGCCCACGGCGCTGCACTGACCACTCTGCCCACGGCACTGCGCTGACCACTCTGCCCACGCCGCTGCGCTGACCACTCTGCCCACACCGCTGCGCTAACCAATCTCACCGCACTCACTGCTAACCACTGAGCCACCCCACTCACTGCTAACCACTGAGCCACTGCACTCACTGCTAACCACTGAGCCACTACACTCACTGCTACCCACTGAGCCACTGCACTCACTGCTACCCACTGAGCCACTGCACTCACTGCTACCCACTGAGCCACCGCACTCACTGCTAACCACTGCGCCACCGCACTCACTGCTAACCACTGCGCCACCGCACTCACTGCTAACCACTGCGCCACCGCACTCACTGCTAACCACTGCGCCACCGCACTCACTGCTAACCACTGCCCCACCGCACTCACTGCTAACCACTCAGCCAGCGCCCTCACTGCTAACCACTGAGCAAGCGCACTCACTGCTAACCACTGAGCCACCGCACGCAGTACTAACCACTGAGCCACCGCGCAGTGCTAACCACTGAGCCACCGCGCAGTGCTAACCACTGAGCCACCTCTATACACACAATTAATTTCACCGCACTACCCTAACTATTACTAAATAAACTATATATGGATTCTAGACTACCCGATTCTTTAGAATCGGGCTGCCATCTAGTTGATTATAAAACCATACATAAATACATCATACATTTACATAGAACATTACATAACACTTATATTTGCCCATAACGATTATAGTAACCCGGGACCTATAACCACCTCTCTGTCCCCATTGGAGCTCTAACAACCGCTCCTGTGGTGACTACGGCCTTTGGCCTATCTACATTTCACATACATTTAACAATACATCAGTTACAATATCAACGGGCCCTATGGGTCCCAATGGCGGAACCAGCCGCCTGGCTTTATTTCCCCAGCTTCATACTACCCCGGAATCAGGACTCCAGCCTGACCGGGTTCTTACACACAGTATGTGACCCATCCTATAAGCCACCATGGACCACACACGTTCCTTCACACGCTCACAGCCCATCATATAGACATCCATGGACTGTGGCACATCTGGGTTCAGAACAGGGATTGGCAAACCTTAGTATCCGGGACAACCATCCGTTACCCTACTATAGGAGCCCTATTAACCCCTGCATCTAACCTCTAGTACATACATACATTCCGGTTCATCAGGTCCTTTAACTGACTAGTCTGAGTCGGACCCAAATGCGGACTATGCCAGCCTGGCACACTTCATAAAATCGCCTCCCGAAGGACTACACACAATCGCCTCCCGAAGGGCCACATACAATCGCCTCCCAAAGGGCTCCATACATTCCGGTTCATCAGGACCTTTAACTGACTACACTGAATCGGTCCCAAGGGCGGTCTATGCCCGCCTGGCACACTTCATACATCTGCCCCTATAGGGCTACATTCACTCGCTGGGTCTTTTTAAAAAGCCATACAATACTGATGCGGTTCAACAGGTCCTTCACTGACTAACTAGTCAGACCTAATGGCGACTACGCTCGCCTGGCATGATTTACACACAGCTCACTCTGTCACACGGGAACTGCTGTCTTACCGGGCATGGATTCGGGTCTCGCTATCTGGGTCATGGGTCCACCAAGCGTCCCCGAAGGGCTCCTTTCCTGGACGTGTTTCACCCCACGCCCGGACTAGTATCCACCGGGTTCAGCCACGGCTTCCCCACTCCAGGAGCTGTCACAACCTCGGTCCTAGGCACCGGCATGGAGCTAGCATGCTCCTATCATACACCCAGAGCCTTGGACTGCTCTGCACTCAGGCTGGTCTCAGCACAATCTCCAGTCTCTGAATGATCTCTCAGCATGGTCTCTCAGCAGGATCTCATCTTCAATCTCCCTGTCTCTCAGCTGGCAGGCTCTATATCGTGCCTGCCACTCCCACTCTGACTCATCCAGCTGGGCTTCTATTACTCAGGACACACCCACCTGGGCTGTCAACAATCAGCACCTATTCCTTTCCTCAGGGTCTCATCGATCTCATGCCACTCACAGCCGCTCACTAGTCTCATGACTGTTTCAGATCCACAGCAGTCACAATCACATTTAACGCCTTGTGTTCCGGATAGGTTCACACAGCATCATCCACTATCAAACCGGCCAGTGTGAACAGGATCATACCCTGATCCTGCATGTGATGCGCCCCGGCCATGGGGACCATGCCGGTAGTGCCTCACATCATCCAATTTGTGTTGTTTTCTCTTTCTCTTCAATACAATACTTCCAGGTACATTAGGCTCTGCTGGATCATGTTTGTTGACGTCCCTTTCTTGTTTCTCACGGGCTTTCTCCAGGTTGTCTTCAATACAAGCTTGAACCATTCTGTATTGCTCGAGGCGGTTTTCTTTCCAGTTGGG
This sequence comes from Allobates femoralis, assembly GCA_033576535.1. Lineage (NCBI taxonomy): Eukaryota > Metazoa > Chordata > Amphibia > Anura > Aromobatidae > Allobates > Allobates femoralis. The sequence continues at coordinate 91,416,404 of JARQOC010000008.1, forward strand.
CGTTGAGCCATCTGCTTTGGGGTTAACTACTCCAAGTTCGAAGTCTACGGGTAACCTTCCTGTACGGGCTCTCATCAGGTAAGCTGGTGTACAGTTTGTAGAACTTACTGGAATGTGGTTATACATGTCAATCAAGTCTGGTAGTTTCTCTGGCCATTGTATCCTTTCTTCTAAGGGTAGGATCTTCAACATCTCAATGATGATATTGTTCATCCTCTCACATAATCCGTTGGTTTGGGAATGATATGGGGTCGTCCTAATCTTCTTACACCCATACATGTGGCAGAACTCTTGGAAGATCTCTGCTTCAAAAACTGAACCTTGGTCTGTTAGGATCTGCTCTGGATAATCTAATGGTCTGCAGAAAACATTTTGGAATGTTCTGGCAGCGGTGGCAGCTTTCAAGTCTTTCACGGGGGCAACCATCAGGAACCTTGAGCAATGGTCTACAATGGTCAACGCGTATTTGTAGCCAGATCTACTTGAAGTCAGTTTTACGTGGTCCAGGGCTACTATTTCCAGGTGCTGCTTCGTCACTTTGGGCTGGAGCGGTGCTTTCTGGCTCTGTAAGTCTTTTCTTCTAAGGCTGCAGGGTCCACAATTCTTACACTACCTCTCAATGGATCCACGCATACCTACCCAAAAGAACCTATCTTTCAGTAGCATTTCCAACTTCCAACATCCACCCAAAATGACCAGTCTGGTGTTGTGGTAGGCGTATATTTATTAAAGAATTGGAAAGACTTATTTCGCAGTTTATGCTTTTATTTTAGTATCTTAAAATTATCCAGTGTGGATTAGTGTTTAAAGTGATTGTGAAACTTTACAACAATAACAAACACCCTCCCCCAGAAATATAGTAAAGATCCACTTACTAGGTTGATAAAGAGGGGTATCAATTAGCAGTGCCTATCGCTGCTTGTTCACTGTTATGCTGGAGTTGCTGCCTTGGGTGTTCCTGGACACAATCTGTCTCCAAGATACAACCTGCGGTGGTCTCCCTCAATGTTAGATATCTTAGGTGAGTAGACTCAGCATTCAGGTTACCATGGTCTGGTGGTCGCTCCCCCCCCCCCCCCCCCCGTCACAGGTCCTAAACAGTGGTATAGTATGATATACACAATGTTTGATCCACCAGTGTGGTATAAACCCGCCCTACGCGTTTCGCCTCTATTATTCCATAGGAGGCTCATCAGGGGCACTTCGGTTCGGATCTTTTTCTTATATCACGTATGATGTGGTTAGTCTCTATATGATAACCCTGGTTCGTAGCACTGGGTAGACGGCTTCTATGTGGTGGTCCTCGTTGAGCAATGGTTTTTCAGGACTTATTTGTTGATAAGGGTCCACTTCATCTGAAAAGTGTATATATTATGTGTCAGATGAGGTTGAGAGGCCACCAATAAAAATCCTTTATTCGCCCTTAGTGTGTGTGTGTATTCATTTATTTTTACAACACCCAGTGTGTAATTAGGGTATATTTAATCAACGGGGGCACATATGGGTATGTAGTAAAGAGTTATAGACCTACCAGCAACTGTATAGTATGCTTTTGTCGGTCCCTTCTGTTTGCCTCTCTCTCTTTAATCAAAGACACTGTAATGACACAGAGTCAAGACATAAGTCTATCATACATATGACCCAAAACAAGTTATATTTTTATACACTCACGTTCTGAGTTATGAAATGGATTGATAATCCTTTTCTCTTTATTCCTTTTTTGCCTCGCTCCCAGGTCCCTATATAAAGCAGTAGGCATTAGTATAGTTTACAGAGGTCAATCAAGGTATGAAAAATGCACACCAACCTCCTATGTAGTCCGGATGGAGTAGGAGATAGGTCCCTCAATCCTGTCTGGATTTTGCTTCCAAAGTCACCTAGTAGAAGGTCTGCCTTGAATTTGCATCCATAGTCACCTAGTAATGCGTATATCTCAATCTCATTACTGCTTATTATCTATATTAGTGAGCTATGTTTTATCAAAAGTGTGTTATCTCACTTTAGTTTCTGAGGGGTCTCTATCTCATCCAGTAGGAATAGGAATAAAAGTTCTCCCTCCTTTATCCTTTAGAAGTACCTTGGTGAAAAGACAATTAATTTCCTCTCATATAGCCACCCATGATAGTATAAAGAGTTCTGCTCAAACATAATGTTATTCTATGGCACGTTTACCTCTTGACCAGCGGTGTCCAGCTTGTAATGGGTTAACTGCTGTCAGGAGCTTCTCATGCTGTAGAGCAGTGTTGCCCCCTCCTCCTCTTGTGTAGTGAGTGGCCGCCGCTGCCCTGGTGTCTGTTATACCCCTCCCAGGTCTCCCCCTGGCCGCCGCCTACCAGGAAGTGCGATGCGGCAGGCGTGCGGTTCAAGTGTGCGTTCCACCCACCGCGCATGCGCCCGATGGGCGGTACGCACGAGCGCAGTGCAGACGGCGGTCGCCAAGTCAAGCTTGCATTCCACCGTTTGCGTTCCACTCCGCGCATGCGTGGTTTATGCAACCGCACTGTAGGTTTATGAGCCTGGCGCTGTAGGGAGAGGATGTTTTAATAGATCATCTCCCCTTCAGGAATTAATGCCCTCATTGGTATAGTCTCCTTGGAGGTCCCTCTATCTGTGTTAATGTACATTGAGCAGGGGTTTCCTTTATACTGTAAGGAGGATTAATGGGGTGTTAACCTATTAGGGGTTACTGTGCCTATCTATAGGTTTTATAATGGTGGTCCCTAGAATAACCAGGTAAATTGAGAACTTTCTATCTGCTACCTGGGTGATAATATTTAGGGGCCTAATGCCCATCAGGTAGATAATAGAGGAGATTATGGAGATACTATCCGCCACTACCAGAGGTGTGTGTGCTTCTTGTAAGACCATGCCACTACTCTATCTATAGGGGAGGATCTAAGCCAGTTTTACTACTATTTTTACTATATTTAGGTTCGTTATTTGTTATGACATGGTCAATTAGAGAATATGTATTCCCTTTCGTTACTAAATATGCCTTGCCCTTCTAGGCTGTTTAAGGTGTGGCTCATTTTTCAGCCATATTCTATCATAGGGTGGGTTGTCCCTTCCGATTTAACTGAAGTTGGGTTACAAGAAACAGGTATAGACTTGGGATTCTTTCAGTCCATTAGGAGATACCGTCCTCAGTCGGTGTATCCACCTACACTATTTTTGAAGAATCAGTCTGCCCCAGTCCCCGCCTCTGCTCGGTGGAGGGATTACTTCAATTGCTTGAAAGGACAGACATTCTGTGTCGTTATCATGTTCATTCCCGGAGCAATAGGGGTGTCCCTTTTGTTGCGTATATCCCCTATATGTTCTCCTATCCTCCTTCGTAGTTCCCGAATAGTTTTTCCCACATATTCTAGGCCACATATGCAACTGCAAAGATATATTACCCAACTGGTCTTGCAATTAGTAAAGTGCCAAATTGTGAAGGTTATTCCGAGATTACTACTCAGGAATGTTTTGCCAGTTCTAATGTATTTGTGACTCACCGCAGCCGGGTTCTGCACGTCGCAGGCGTTTTCCTCTCCTTGTCACGGAACCGCGCCTGCGGCTGTGGGGCCCGGTAGTCCAGATCAATAGGGTTGGCTGAACAGATTAAAGGTTGTTATTTCTTGTCGTGACGCCACCTGTGAGAGTTCCGGTGATTTCACCTGCGCTGCTAGGCCTCCGGGGGATGCAATGCAGCAAGATGGAACGCTCCCCACAGGATGAGCGGGAGTCCCCGGAGCCAGGAGCTGCCCAAGATGTTGTGAGGTAGCTCAGTAGCACTGCTGTTAGGCCCAGGAATCAAACGCAGGCACATCAAAGTCTTTTGGGTACCTTTACTGGTGGAAAGCAGGTACACTCGGACCGGGATAGTGAGGTTGACACTCCTGGAGTTTCACAGCAAGCAGTGTTTAGGCTTCCTTTCTCTGTCTTTCTAGTGAGGTCGGGTGGATGTGGAATCCTGCCGAACCGGGTTGTCATTCAGTGGAACGTGCTTCACCTGGGTAACTGCACTGAGGGCACTGTTAAAGGGTTAAGCCGGATCAATGCTCTTCCCTGGTCTCTCGTCGCTAGGTGCTTCAGGTGAACAGGGGGCTAAACTCCCTGTTAGAAGTGCTGGTTCTCTGTGGTGGCATAGTAGCTCTCACAGCTCGGTTCCAGTAACCGGTTGGTGAGGGAGAGTTAGGATAACTCTGATGTCCCTGAGAGGTGCTTTCTCCTTTCCTCTGACCATTGGTTTCTCTCTTCAATTGGTAAGGTTTTAACATGTCAATGACAATATGGTTCATTTTTTCACATAAACCGTTGGTTTGGGGATGATAAGGCGTGGTCCTGATCTTTTTACACCCATATAGCCCTAGGAATTCTTGAACAGAGCTGATTCGAAGGCTGGCCCTTGGTCAGTTGAGACTTGGTCTGGATACCCATGGGGGCGACAGAAGTAACTCTGGAATGCTCTGGCCGCTACCTCAGCAGTTAAGTCTTTAACTGGAACTACTACCAGGAACCTTGAATAGTGGTCAACAATGGTGAGAGCGTAAATGTACCCAGTACGACTTGGGGTTCGCTTCACGTGATCGAGAGCAACTATTTCAAGGGGTTTCGTGGTAACAATTGGCTGCAACGGACCTTTCTGAGTTTGATGGTCTTTTCTTCGAAGGTGACATGGTCCACAGTTTTTACATCACTTGTCAATTGAGCCTCGCATACCGATACAGTAGAACCGATCCTTCAGAAGTCTCTCCAGCTTCTTCCATCCAAAGTGTCCTGCATCGTCATGGTAAGCTTCGAGGATCATTTGGACTTCAGTTTTTGGAACTACAATCTGCCAGATTAGTTTGTGTGTTCTGGGATTCAGATACCTTCTGCATAGTTTACCTTGGTAGACAAACAACTTTCCCTTCTCTTTCCATAGGCGTTTAGCGTTTTGTGAGGCATCAGAGTCCATGCTGGCATGTTCTTGAGTTATCAGCTCTCTTACCAAGCTGACATCTGGATCGTTAGCTTGAACCTCCTTCCAGTCATGGTGAGGTAAAGGGTTCACGGTCCTCTCTACACGTCTCTGGTTCTCCTGATGATACGTTGCTGTACTCGTACGGTGGAAAGCCGGTAGTTCTATCTCCTCTAGGTCATCTATGTCTTCTCCCTCTTCAGGAAGGTTAGGCATTCTGGACAGGGCATCAGCATTGCCGTTCTTGTGACCTGCCCGGTACTTCACAGTGAAGTCATAGTTTGAGAGTCTTGCTACCCAACGCTGTTCTAGGGCTCCCAGCTTTGCAGTCTCTAGATGTGTTAGAGGGTTGTTATCAGTGAAAGCTGTGAACGGGGCGGATGCCAGGTTATGCTTGAAACGCTCTGTGATTGCCCAGACCAGGGCCAGGAACTCTAGTTTGAACGAGCTGTAGTTCTCTTGGTTCCTTTCCGTGGGACGGAGCTTTCTGCTGGCGTAGGCTATCACCTTTTCCTTCCCTTGTTGACGCTGAGATAGGACTGCTCCTAAACCTTCATTACTCGCATCAGTGTACAGTAAAAAAGGGAGGTTGTAATCAGAGTAGGTCAGGATTTCTTCTCCTGTTAAAGCATCTTTTAGCTTCTGAAGGATTGTTCCTGTTCTGGTCCCCAGTGGAACGGGGATCCCCTAATCTTGCCGTTTTTGGATTGACCTACTAAGAGATCTTGCATGGGTGCTGCTATCTTGGTATAGCCTTTGATGAATCGTCGGTAGTACCCGACCAGTCCTAGAAATTGACGTACCTGTTTGTGAGTAGTTGGTGCTGGCCAGTCCTTGATGACGGTTACCTTGTCCGGGTCAGGTGCTACGCCTTTGGCACTAACCACGTGTCCTAGGTATTGGACCTTGGGTTTCAGCAGGTGGCACTTGGACGGTTTCAGTTTCATCCCGTACTTGGACAGTGACTCAAACACTTCACTTAGGTGTTGCAGGTGATCTTCATAGGTCTGAGAGTATACAATGACATCATCAAGGTATAACAGCACAGTCTCAAAGTTCTTGTGGCCCAAACAACACTCCATCAGCCTCTGAAATGTTCCTGGGGCATTGCACAACCCGAATGGCATACTGTTGAACTCGCATAGTCCCATAGGTGTCGTGAAGGCTGTCTTCTTACGATCCTCCTCTGCAACGGCAACCTGCCAGTACCCACTAGTAAGATCTAATGTGGGGAAGTAGTTGGCAGATTTGAGTGCAGCTAGTGACTCCTCTATGCGGGGCAACGGGTATGCATCCTTGTGTGTGACTTTATTGATTTGTCTGTAGTCTACGCACATCCTCATACTACCATCTTTCTTTTTAACTAGGACTAGTGGTGCTGCCCAGGGACTACAACTATCCCTAATGACTCCTGCATTTTTCATGTCCTGTAGCATCTCTTTTGCTTTTTGGTAGTGTGTGAGTGGTATAGGCCTGTACCTTTCTTTGATAGGTGCATGGTTGCCTGTGGGGATATGGTGTTGTACCCCTTTAATCCTCCCAAAGTCAAGTGGGTGTTTGCTGAACACTTGCTCATATTCCCGAACTACCTGGTGTACTCCATTTTTCTGGTGAGTAGGTGTATTGTCAGTTCCTACACTGAGCTCTTGACACCATTTCTCTAACTGATCTTTGGAGTGAGGGGGTTCATCAGTGACTGTTTGGGAAGAGGATTTTACATCAATTACAGCACTATTTTCAACCTGGTACAATTTTGCGACAGTTGCATATCTTGGCAGTTTGACTTCGTCATCACCATAATTTAATATGCGTACGGGACTCTCCCTTTTCTCACATCGACCAACCCTCTGGCTGTCAAGAGTGTAGGACTACTATCAGACATTACAGGTTCTACTACAGCTTGGTAGTCCTGCCCTCTGAGGCCTATGGCTGTTCGACACCAGATCATCATTTCACTTCTGGGTGGTACCACAATTGGAATGGGATTTGTGACCCGTACTCTGCCAATTTCACCATTTGACAATGTTACCTGTTGTTGATAAACCAAAGCTCGGATCTGTTTTTGGATAGCTCTCTTTTCTCTTGGTCTACCAGCATCAACACTCTGTTGGAGTAAAAACAACACTTCATCGATACATTTGACCATAACATTAGTACCCAGTATTACATGTGGATCCCTCTCATTTGGTTTATCCTGAATCACTATGATACCCTGGTTGTTCAGCTGCACCCTCCCCACCTTTACTGTAGCTTCCCATTGCCCCTCTACTGGAACTATTATACCATTAGTGGCTTCAATGTTCAGATCAGGGTGAGGGGGTTCTAGCTCGAACTCTGGCCAGAACCGCTTGTAAAGGATATATGGTATGGTTGTGACCTGGATCCAGTGTCTATCAAGGGGAGGTAGCGATGTCATCGACGACGATTGGTAGGTATGGACAGTCTCCCACGTACTTGTATTCCCAGTTGGTCGGGCCTGGATAGTCTACTCCTGGGGTTGGCCCTTCTCGCCCAGGGGTTGCTTGTTTAAAAGACGGAATTGCTGAGTGCGTCCTTCTCTGTCGCTCTGCTGACTGGTGCGGCGTCTGTAAGGGCTGCGCGATTTACAGGTTTTCCTCGCGGCGGCGGTGTCTTTCTCTTCATCCACGGGACGTCGTCGGGGCTGTCAGCAAGTTGAATCTTGTCCGATGACCGTGCATCTGTCTTGGGTCTTCTCCTAGCTTGTAGCTTGGCCATGTCCTTCATCAGCTGCTCCACATTAGCACACAGTTGTTCAAACCGGTCGGGTGTTATAGTCTGTGCACCGCAGGGATTGGAGATGCTGCTGCGGCACGGAAGGGGTGTCAGTATACTGCTGCTGCAATGTTGGATCAGGCACTGCAGAGAGCCGTTGCCCCTGCACTGTTAAGTCTCTCAAAGTGTCAAACTCTGCGCCATGGTTTTGCATGGACCACCAGCTTGCCTGCTTTCTATCATCAGGTAGTCTAAGTCCTACAATAAACTGTCCAGTTAACGCTTTGCTTTCATCTCTGACTCTATCAGGATCGACGTTTTTTAACAGTCTCAGTGCCTCTTGTAAGTGCAGTGAATAATCCAGGACACTTTCCTTGCCCCTTGTTTACAGTGGTAGAATGACAGTCTTAATCCAGCCTCGGTATGGTGCTCCAAAACCCGGGTTAATTTAGCGAATATCTGCTCCACAGACTCCTGAGTTTCTATAGACCAGTTTCGGCTTTGCAGCTCCGCTGCGCCTGTTAACTGTCCCATTATAACTGAAGCCCTCTGCTTACCGGTCATAGTGTACATGTCCAGCACTTGGCATATCTTCCTTTGGAACATCTCCAACGTACCGGGTGTACCGCTGTACTTGGGTAACCAGGCCGCATTCGGAACGTATGGCAGGGATATCGGCATACTCGGAGCAGGTTGTTGCGGCATACCGCCGGCGTGTTGCTGTCCATTTGGAGGTATGTTTAGCGGTGCCGCTTGGTTTGCTAGCGGGGGTGCCGCGTTGTGGGAATCCGGGCTACTCATCTTCGCTCCCCCTTAGTTAAGCGCGGCCAGTCCTTTCGGTTTCAAACGGAAGTGTCGGCCTCGCGGTGAGGAGTGAGGCACCACGGGAGTTTCCAGTTCCTGCTGCGTCCAGGGGGCGGGGCATATCTTCGCACCCTTTGCATAGTAACGCCCCTTCTTTTCCCGCCTTTTGTGCAGCAATGGCGGTTCAAATATACAGTTCGGTATATACAGTCATTAAAATAGCACACAATACCCGTTAAGGAACGGGCCTGCTCGTATCCTGTTCGTGACGCCAAATTCTGACTCACAGTAGGCGGGTTCTGCACGTCACAGGCGTTTTCCTCTCCTTGTCACGGAACCGCGCCTGCGGCTGTGGGGCCCGGTGGTCCAGATCAATAGGGTTGGCTGAACAGATTAAAGGTTGTTAGTTCTTGTCGTGACGCCACCTGTGAGAGTTCTGGTGATTTCACCGGCGCTGCTAGGCCTCCGGGGGATGGAATGCAGCAAGATGGGACGCTCCCCACAGGACGAGCGGGAGTCCCCGGAGCCAGGAGCTGCACAAGATGTTGTGAGGTAGCTCAGTAGCACTGCTGTTAGGCCCAGGAATCAAACGCAGACACATCAAAGTCTTTTGGGTACCTTTACTGGTGGAAAGCAGGTACACTCGGACCGGGATAGTGAGGTTGACACTCCTGGAGTTTCACAGCAAGCAGTGTTTAGGCTTCCTTTCTCTGTCTTTCTAGTGAGGTCGGGTGGATGTGGAATCCTGCCGGACCAGGTTGTGCGTTCAGTGGAACGTGCTTCACCTGGGTAACTGCACTGAGGGCACTGTTAAAGGGTTAAGCCGGATTAATGCTCTTCCCTGGGCTCTCGTCGGTAGGTGCTTCAGGTGAACAGGGGGCTAAACTCCCTGTTAGAAGGCTGGTTCTCTGTGGTGGCATAGTAGCTCTCACAGCTCGGTTCCAGTAACCGGTTGGTGAGGGAGAGTTAGGATAACTCTGATGTCCCTGAGAGGTGCTTTCTCCTTTCCTCTGACCCCAAATGCAAGGGTCTCTCACTGGGCAGGTATGCTGGTTTGGGCCTGGTATAGCTCCAGAACCGGTGGTTGCACACGTCCTGCAGCTCTTCTAGCGTCTGCACACTCTGGTGTTTCTCCCTCCAAGACCCTATTTATAGGGGGAACTGGCTCAAAGTGACCAGTGGAGCTCCTCCTAGAGGCTTGGGGTGAAACAGGTGTGTACTAAGGTGTTGTTAGGTGTTTTGTTTGTTTGTGAGTGTTGCTTGCTGTTACTGCTCCATTTGTGTACCGAGGGTTCTGTGGTGCCCAACAGGGTGACAGGGTGCCACATTTGCAGGCTATACCTCTCCCACATTTAAATGTTCCAGTATCCCTTCTGTCAAGCTAAGTCCGTTTTGGTTTGGGCAGATTGTACGTACCGTGGACTAGCTGGTCCCTTAAGTTCCGTCCCCGTCTGAAAGTAATAGATGGATGGGCCGGAATCAATTCTTTGAGGTCTGGATCTGCTGTCAGAATCCTCCAGGGTCTTTTCAAGATGTCTCTTACTTCCCTGGATCTGGTGTCAAAATTCCCAATTATCCTCAGGATGTTTGAGTCAGTCCTAGTCTTGGTCTTCAACAGATCTACCCTGGGTCTTTTTTCTGCTCTCTGTAAGCTCTATTCAGAACGTGTTGCGGGTCTTGACTCTGTGACATTACAGTGTCTTTGATTAAAGAGAGAGAAGCTGAAGTAAACGGAAGGGACCGACAAAAATGCTATACAGTTGCTGGTAGGTCTATAACTCTTTAGTACATACAGTATCCATATTTGCCCCGTTGATTAAATATACCCTAATTACACACTGGGTAACCATCTCGTGAATCTTTGGGTTAATGTGTCTTCTGCAGAGCTTCTCCTGATAAATGAACAGCTTGCTCCTCTCGTTCCACAGATGTTTGACTTCTGGTTGGGGGTTTTCAGGTAGCTTTGCGGAATCCTGGGTTATCAGCTTCTTTACCAAACTGACAGCCGGATCATTGTCTTGCACTTCCTTCCAACCAAAGTGGGGCAACGGATTCACCATTCTCACAGGAGGTCTTTACGGGCTTGCTGGCACTGAATGCTCTTAATTGACGGAATGCAGGTAACTCCACTTCTTCTAGCTTATCTTCATCCACGCCCACGTCTGACAGGTGAGGCATTCCGCGTTTCCTTTCTTGTGCCCAGCCCGGTACTTGATGGTAAACTAGTAGTTGGACAATCTGGCCATTCATCTTTGCTCCATGGCTCCCAACTTTGCAGTCTCCAGGTGGGTCAGTGGATTGTTATTCGTGTAGGCTGTAAACTTGCTAGATGCCAGGTAGTGCTTAAACCTTTTTGTGACGGCCCCGACCAAGGCCAGGAATTCCAGCTTGATGGAACTGTAGTTCTCTGGGTTCTTCTCTGTGGGGAGCAGCTTCCTACTGGCATAGGCAATCACTCTTTCTTTGCCCTCTTGCCTCTGAGAAAGGACGGCTCCTAGTCCCACATTGCTGGCATCCGTGTACAGCAGGAATGGCAGGTAGTAGTCCAGGAAAGGAATGATTTCTTCTCATGTCAGGGCTTCCTTCATCATCTGGAACGATTCCTCTTGTTTCTTGCTCTACTCCCACGGAGAATCCTTAGACTTGCCCTTCTTGGGCTGGCCTACTAAGAGGTTTTGCAGGGGAGCAGCCTTCTTTGTGTACTCCTTTATGAACCTCCTATAGTAGCCCACCAGTCCCAGGAATTGACGTACTTCCTTCAGGGTCTTGGGTTCTGGCCACTCATTGATAGCTGTCACCTTGTCTGAATCAGGGGCCACACCTTCAGCACTGACTATGTGTCCCAGGTACTCTTGGCTTTAACAGGTGTCATTTGGATGGTTTTAGCTTCATCCCGTATTTGGCCAGAGCTTCAAACACCTCTGCTAGATGGGCTACGTGTGCCTCAAAGGTGTTAGAGTACACAATCACGTCATCCAGGTAGAGCAGTACCGTCTCAAAGTTCTTATGCCCCAAGCAACTCTCCATCAACCTCTGGAAGGTTCTGGGTACATTACATAGTCCAAATGGCATGCTGTTAAATTCACACAGGCACATAGGTGTAAATGCCGTCTTCTCTCGGTCTTACTCTGCTACGGACACCTGCCAATACCCACTAGTGAGATCTATGGTGGAAAAATAATTGGCAGACTTCAATGCAGCTAAGGATTCCTCTATACGAGGTAACGGGTAAGCATCCTTGTGTGTTATGCGGTTTATTTGCCTATAGTCTACACACATCCTCATACTGCCATCTTTCTTCCTGACTAGGACTAATGGGGCTGCCCAGGGGCTACAGCTATCTCGTATAACCCCTGCGTCCTTCATGTCCTGTAACATTTCTTTGGCTTTCTGGTAATATGCAGGTGGAATAGGCCTGTACCGCTCTTTGATTGGTGGATGTGTACCTGTGGGGATATGATGTTGCACCCCTTTATCCTACCAAAGTCAAATGAATTCATACTAAAGACTTGTTCAAACTCTTTGACTACCCAGTAAACACCTTGATTTTCATACACAGGAGTGGTGTCAGTTCCTACATGGAGCTGCTGGCACCAGTCCTCCAGTGGCCCTGTTGTATCATCAGGTTTTGCCCCTTTGGCATGGGGTAAGGGTCCCACTGCTTGGATCTCGTTGTTGTTTATTGTGTACAATTTAGGAACGGTTGCACACCTGGGTAACTTAACCTCTTCACTGCCACAGTTTAAGATGCAAACTGGTACTCTCCCATTGTGTACATCAACCACCCTCCTGGCTGTCAAGAGTGTAGGTCTGTGCTCTGTGCTGATGGGCTCCACTAATGCCTGGTAGTCTTGCCCTCTCAGACCTATAGCTGCTCGACACCATAACATCATCTCACTCATTGGGGGAATCACAATAGGAAATGGGTCTGTCACCCGTGCAGTACCAATTTCACCACCTGTAATTGTTACCTGTTGATGGTGTAGGAGGGCTTTTATCTCACGCTGAAGGACCTTCCTCTGACCAGGTTTGGCAGTATCTGCAATCTGTTGAAGCAAAGACAAAACTTTTCCCATGCAATTGCTAACAACATTTGTACCAACTATTATATAAGGGTCATTTACATTACTTGTTTCTGCTACTACTAGAACCCCTTGGTTTTGCAATTCCACCCTCCCCACCTTTATTGGTACTTTTCTAACCCCCATTACAGTTAGTGGTGCACCGTTAGATGCACTGAGGGTGAAGTCCATGGCAGGCTGTTTGAGTTCTGCATCAGCCCAGTACTTTTTGTAAAGGATATAGGGGATAGTGGTCACCTGCGACCCGGTATCCAGCAGAGCAGGTGTTGGGATGCCATCTATTACAATTGACAGGAACGCCGTCTGTCCAATGAAGGTCTTCTACCAGGTGGCTGGGCCCTGTTGAGTTACTCCTGGGTATGGCCCCTGCCCTCAGGGTCTGCTCGTTTAAAGGACAGCTTCTTGCAATGTGGCCAGTTCTGTTGCAGCGACGGCAGATGGGCTCCCCAATGGAGCTCTAGCGGTCGGTGGTTCTCCCTCAGTATGCTGTGGCTTGCCTCGCTCTCACCCAGGGTACATCCTTCGGACTGTCAGCAAGTTGAATCAGCGGTTGAGTTCGGGGCTGGTGTCTTGGTGCTGACTGGGGACTCTGCTGCAGCTGTAGCGTTTCCATCACTTTAGTTATGTTTCTGCTCATTTGGTGCATTTCAGCACACATCTCAGCACACACACAGAGTCATACTTGTCAGGCTGAGCGGATTGTACACTGTGCGTAGCCGCAGACACGGGTACTGGTTTCGGGGAAGCCTATGCCTCACCACTGCACCACCATTTGATAGCAGTTTCATGGGTCTCTACTGTTCGCAACCCCTTTATGGCCATGTCCTTTAAAGTGTTAAAGTCAGCTTCCGGGTTGCTCAGCGACCACCAGCGCACAGTCTTATTGTCCTCAGGGGATAGCAGTCCCTGGGAGAATTGTTTAATCAAGAGCGTATTTTCATCGGGTACACTGGCAGGGCTGACATGCTTAAGGGCTCTCAATGCTTCTGTGGCGCCCCGCAACGAGTGCGTCACAGGAGGGTATTGCAGCCATAAATGCAGCCGCAATATTCTCTGACCCAGCAGTTATCCGGTTAACTGAGAGATCCAAAACCCTGCATGCATCACTTAACATAGAGGGCCAATCCAAGGTCCTGGTGGCCGGAGTGCAAGGGTAGTGTAGGAGAAGTACAGACACAGAGTCTGAGAGAGTCTGCAGAGGAGTCTAGACAGACAACACACAGACTTGAACTTGGAGTAGGAGCGGGGGCTCTGCACCTCGTGCAGCCCCCGGGCCGTCACCGGTCGGGTGTTAGCACCTGAGTCCTCACCAACCGGGTTCGGGCACCACCAACCACGGGTTCCAAAATACCCCCGTGCCCAACTTACAGCCGGTTCACTGGTACCGAAGCTGGCAGCAGTTCACCTCTGCTACGCGAACCAGAAGCGTGGAGGAGCAGCTTCACAGGAGCACCCCACCACCAGCCAACTTCCAGTCGTCTAACCAGCGGTGTACCCACCGAGGGACCCAAGGCTCCCCAGAACATCCATAACGTACATCTTGGATAGGCATTGAAGCAGCCTCCCCATACCCGACCTGGTATTCCTGGGCGACAATGGCAAAGACTTAGCTAGAATGGAGGAACACTACGGATCTCTGAGGGACACCATAACTGCTGAGTCCACCCGGTCCACTATCCGTAAACTGTATACCATGTACTGCCTGCTGGTTACAGTAAAGACCCGTTACAGAGACTTTCAGTGTCCGTGCTTCCTTATGATTGAATCCGTCTGCACACAAGGTAACCGCAGCTGCCGCACAACATCTTAAGCAGCTCCAGCCTCCGGGGATCACCGCTCAGCCTGTGGGGAGCGTTCCATCTTGCTGCTGTCCATCCCCCGGAGGTTCCGCAGTGTCGGTAACTATTACCGAACTACTCATAGGTGGCGTCATGAATAAATTAACCCCTTTAATCTGTTCCTACAAGACGTCGTCAACTTTTGATCTGTACTCAACCGGGCCCTACTACGGCAGGCGCGGCCCACCCGTGACAAAGAGGAAGGAGCTACAGCCTGTCTAAACCGGAGTCCACGGGCCGGCGGTGAGTCACTTCCTCTAGGTGCCAAGCGTAAGCTCTGATATCATCTCCTGGTCTCTGGTAGCGTGATGGAAGCGCATGTGTATATAAGCCTCATTGCACTCTTCAAAAGTAGCTCTCAATTTATCAAATATAGTAGCCACTGATCTCCATTCAGCAGCAGACCAGGACTCACTCTCTTTATTTGCCGCACCAGTTAATTGTCTGAGTACCACAGCAGCGCGCTGCTGACCAGTCATCGCATACATGTCCAGGATACTAGTGATTTTCCTCCTGAAAACAGTCAACATATCAGGGTGACAATCATACTGGGGCAACCACTTAGTCCCCGGGATGTATGGGAGTGAGATCAGCATCATCGGGGCGACTGCGCCCGGTGCGCCGGTGACGCTGGCAGTCCTACTGGAGGCAGCCATGGACGCTTCAGAGTAATTCTCAGGGACAGCGAACGTGCTTTCGTCATCGCTGGAGGAGGCCAACATGATGGAGGCCCCCCTAGTGAATTACAGCTAGTGTTCAAACAGTTAAACAGTTCGGGATTTCCGGACTAGGCCGCGGCGCTCAGGAATGCTTGGCTGAGTGAGGGGCGGGCTTCAGTTTCGCACTCTACAGCGCAGTGATGGTGGCGTAGTTCAACAGTCACACAATACAGTTGAAATCACGGCACACTGTACCCGGTAACACCGGGCACGGGATCCTGTTCTCCAGACATTGTGTCGAGCCCCAGGCCCGGGGGGTACTCGGGTATCAGATTCAGAGGGGTTCACGGGATGTCACTGGTAGCAGTGCCTGAGCCCGTGGCCTGGGTGAGACTTCAAAGAGGGGTTATGTACAAGGGAAAAGAGTTGTTGTCTCGTGACGCCACCTGTAGTACCTGGTGATGGGTCACCAGCGCCGCCACAGTCCTCCGGAGGGCGATGGTATTGCGGCAAGGATGGCAAAGCTCCCTACAGGTGTGTCTTGATAAATTTACCTGGATCGGGGCAGAGCCAGTACTTGCGTAGCGCTCACTGACTTACAAATCAGGCATGAATAATAATATCCTTTATAGCAAGATTAAATTTATTTGTTTACAAAGTAGCACATGAATTGTCATCAATTGAATACAGGCTTAACACAGATTATACCAATTATACCTTGACTTAATTATAGCGAACAGGCATCAATACTTTTACCGTGTAGCTGCTTCACCTTCGCCATCGGGGAGGTCACGATCAGGGATAAGGGATCAACACCACGGCTTGCTTCACAGAGACGTCCATCCATGTTTGCCTCTGGAAAGGTTTCCCCCCCTCACTGACCGTGACTTCCTCAATTTATACTTTTAGAAAATCCCTGATCACGCACTGATGGCATGATCCAGCCGTGACCATCAGCCACAAGATATTCACTTCTTCCTATGACTGGCTGTGCAATGCATACATCTGTTTTCCTGTCACAGGATGTGGTTTCCTATCACAAGGATGTGTATGTCTCAAGAATTTTAGCTTAGCTCATGCTTTCATCATAACAGCATAATGTCAAGAAGAGTTCACCCTTTCATATTTCAACAGAGTACTGATACCTATATATATTTATTGAATGAATGATAAGACCTGTGGTCACTTATTCTAATTATGATTACCTGTTCTATACCTATTCTATCCACTTCCACATGCCATTCTTATCACATTGGTATCACAATCGGTCCTTGAACACAGGAATCTTCAATTTCCATAAGAAACCATCAGTACTTTTGGCTTCCTACAGACCTTTTTGCATGCTATATAACAATTCCAGTTTAAAAAGTGGAATTAGCATAATAGCAATCACCAAGACAAGGTGAATCAAGAAATTCAAAATTCTTCCAGCAGAGGGTGAACATTCCATGAGAATATTATGCCAATGATGAGAAATTGCATCTACAACTATATTTGATCAATACATCAATAAGAAATCACTTTTACATCTGATTTCAACTTCCTTGATTTTTTCAAACAACATTGAAATAAAAATACTATCACCTTAACCGATACATATATTAAAACTAAAAACAATATGACTCACCAAATGTGAAGCAAGCCCAGCTGCAGGCTGATATAATCACTTCTACCAACAAGATGTGGGAGGCGACCTGCCATGCATACACTAGGCCTGCATAGAGCACCATTCACACTGATACATATGATGCAGAGTGTCTGAAAGCTACCCAACGCTCCGCTGCCTGAGCATTGGGCCGCACAGTACGATGCTTCTGCACCACTAGATGAATGGCGCCCCTATGGGCCCAACTGCACCCTGGATGGATAAAAAAGTGCAAAAGTTTTTTATATGATAAATAAAAAACCTTTATAGATGGGATTTTGGAACAATATGACCTGGAAGGCCCCTTGCAGAAACCACATTAACCATCCTCCAATTCCTTTAAACCAATTTGCCGGATTCAGGAAAGAGAACGTATTGGCCCACCAGCTATCTTTGTGGTCATTATTATCTTTTTGATATTTTTCCCTCAAACGCTGTATATTATCTAACTTCACCCCCCGCAACTGTAATTGCCCTTCTGGATCTATCAAGTACCAATGTATGCTGGTTCGTGACAATTATTCATTGTTGTTTGTTATACAGCTACAGAAGGTATTAGTATATCCAATATCTCAAAAATTTGATCATCTAGATAATCAGTAGCTTTTACCAACTTATCCCACATCTACATAATCATTGGATATATAAACAGGGCACTGAAAAATGTATTAATTGTACCCATCTGTACCACATGAGGTCGTTCGGATTTCCTGGGTTTATCGTCTGCAGCCCTTTTATATAACATATGTTTTGGTAAAACCCCGGCGTCTACCTGGTCATAGGGCAAAACAAAGGTGGCTGGGTTAAACGAGCTAGGGTGCAACCACCCTTAACCCCTACAGGAAGCCATTTATAAGCATTTTGCCCATATACCCAATACATCCCTCTGGAGAGATCTCTTAAAGCTGAGTGTTGTAAAACTAGTTGCTGTACTAAATCAACAAAGATACTCACATTGGTTAATCATACATCACTCCGGTTTTTGCCCAATAGGACTACAATATCCTGCATCAGGGTTACTACAACTTGGTTCATTAGCTTAATATTTAGCTGATTCATTACACATTAAATTACCTGGTATATTACTACAAGTATCACTAGTTCCATTAATAAACATAGTGGCATAAGGCAATACATCATGAATCGTCCTTTCTAGTAGACTAGGTTTGTAAGCGTCTGCTGTATTTGTAGTTGTCCCAAAACTTATACGTATATTGTCCAAATCAGTCAACCCAGTTTTATTTCTCGGCACCCAAACTCCTCCTTTAAAGGCCATATACTGCAAATTCTTAATTGTCCCGCTCAGGTTTCAAACTGTCTGAGCAACTGTCCCACATCAGGATTTCTTCCATTGTTACCAGTATAGCCAGGAAAGGAATACTGGTCGCTGTCACAGGAGAATGAGTACAAATTCAACAATCTGTGGGTTGAGTGTTATTCAACGCTTCTGTCACTTGATGGTGCACCAGAAACTTGTTGGCTATCGGACCCTCTCGATGTAGTTTGCTCCATCCATCAGCTACGCCTAAAAATACGCTTCCAAGGATTCCACTTAAAGTCCACTGGTTAATTTACATTAAAATTTCACACGAGGGGGGTGGCTTGGCTGCACATGGCTGAGGCTGCTTGAGACAGGAGCTCCCGGGCCCCAGGACATCAAAGCAGCTATTAAACTTTCCTGACCGAGCTGAACTTACTACCTTTTGGCCATCTGGAATCCTAAAGGTCCCCTGCACAGATGGGGAAGGTCAAGAACCGCCAGGACACCCTGCCTAGGAAGGTATCTGACTTTTTTGCTGCGGGTAAGCCAGGCCCTGATCTCTCCAACATGGCGCCTCCGTCCCCTCGTCGCGTGCAGCCCGCCGTGAGGCTCTTACACATGAGACTACTACCCCCTCGACCTCCTCTGATTCTCCGGTGACCCATGCCAGCATGAGAGCTCTTTTCACTGAGCTTCTTGCCTCCATCCATGATGACATGCAGAATATAGTGGCGGAGCTTAGAGGGGAGGTGGCAAACTTGGGAGCCCGGACCGACCGCCTTGAGACTAAGATGGGTCAGCTTGTTGCGTCACATAACGCTCTCATAGACGAAAATGAACAGCTCCAAGAGAAAGCCCACCTTATGCAGCTTAAAGGGATCCTGTCACCCCCAAAACACCTTTAAACCAATTAAAACCTGTCCCTAGAGCATATTAACACTTTCCCTACACTCCTTTTAGCTCCTATATGCACATAATCAAAGTGTATAAAAACGTTTTATAAGTACCTCATTACTGATGATAATGAGTGACTATGCTATTCATAGTCACTCATTCAGGCTGCCCCTCTTCATACTATGACGCCTCCATAGGCATGATCTTCATGAGAGATTCAAATTGCCGCCTCCCTGCGCGCCTCCCCGCTGTGGCTTGTGTCGGCCGGGCTTCAGCGTGGGGCTGTATGACGCGATCCGCGTCATTCCCGGCCCGGGTGACGTATTTACACCGTCGCCGCACGGCTGGATGCGCAGTGCGCATTTTGAAGCTGACAGAGCGGCGCGGCTGTATACGTCACCCGGCGCCGGGAATGACGCGGATCGCGTCATACAGCCCCACGCTGAAGCCCGGCCGACCCCCAAGCCCAGCGGGGAGTGCGCGCAGGGGAGGGCAGCAATTTGAATAGCATAGTCACTCATTATCATCAGTAATGAGGTACTTATAAAACGTTTTTATACACTTTGATTATGTGCATATAGGAGCTAAAAGGAGTGTAGGGAAAGTGTTAATATGCTCTAGGGACAGGTTTTAATAGGTTTAAAGGTGTTTTGGGGGTGACAGGATCCCTTTAAACAATATGATATGGAGGATCGCAGTCGGCGAAACAACGTTCGTCTCCGGGGCGTTGCAGAGTCCATCCCTCAAGCTGACTTGACGCTCTACTTCAAGATTTTATCACTGAGGCATTGCCGGAACTTGATCGTAGAGACCTGAAAATCGATAGAATACACCGAGTTCCTAAACCCCCGGGAGTTCGTGCTGAGCTTCCGCGTGACGTCCTCACTCGTATACACTTTGCTGAGACTAAAGAGGACTTCCTCCGGGTATTGCGGGGCTCCCCGACTCTTTCAGATCGATTTTCAAGCATTGAGGTATTCCCGGATCTCTCCCCGGGCATCCTTGCCTTACGCCAAGCATTTAAACCATTCACGACGCTCCTCCGTGATAAGGATATCTCTTATATCTGGGGCCGCCCAACCAAGTTGTTCATCAGAAAGGAGGAAACGACTCACATCTGCTCCCTTCCGTCGCAGGCGGAACGTCTGCTTCGCTCATGGGGATTTCTTCCATCTGATTCTTCGGTATCTCCACTGCGATCCCCGGCCCTTCACCCAAGCATCCCGGGGACCCGGAGAAGAAAAATTGACCCAGAATGGATCACCACTTGAAGCATGAGATTGATTGATGGCTTGGTCTTTTTTCTAACACCTAGTCCTGGACCCAACTTCCTGGACGTTCCTTTTTCTCTCCTTCCTCTGATCCCAGGGCTCTTTTTGTCATCTGTACACCTGGGATCCTGTTAGCCCCATTGAGCACATTTTTAGTGCTCTTGTTGTTTTAGGTTCTCCTCCTTGAGGTTTGTGAACCATCCCCTTTTTGTGACCTAATTTTTTCTTTTTTGCTTCGATTTTTTGGACTCATTTTTTTTTCCTTTTCTGTTTTCTTTTTCTTTTGCAGTCAGGCTATGTCCTGACGACGCTTGGGCGTTTGTTTTCCTTTTTACGGCGCCTGAACGACCTGATTCATGTTGACCCTGATTATCCTGTTTTTTCTTAACCTCCCCCTACTCTTCCCGCAACCCTAACTTCAACGCTCCACTAATGGGAGATCTTGTGCTTATACTCTTTTTAACTCTTTGATATGCCTGTTTCATTTCTAGCCTTAAATGTCAACGGACTAAATTCGCCACAAAAACGTTCCCTGCTCTATGGACAGCTGAAGAAATCACGTCCCAATGTGGTTCTTCTCCAGGAGACCCATCTGCTGGAGTCTGATAACTTTCGAGTGACCTCGCGTTTTTATCCTCAGCGATTTTTTGCTAACGCTCAGGATAAAAAATCTGGAGTAGCGATATTTATCGGATCCTCCCTGTCCTTTGAGATTATCAAGCTTGTACCAGATTCTGAGGGTCGTTATTTGCTGTTAATTTGTCGTATTAATGATGTTTTATATTCCTTCCTAGTCCTATATGTCCCCAATGTTAGGCAAGTTACATATCTTAGGCGGCCGTCACACGCTTCAATGTTGAGAGCGATATTGTTAGCGATCACATGCACGCGCGATCGCTAACAATATAGCTCACATCGTTGGTGAGCTGTCACACAGACAGACTCACCAGCGATGTGGACCAGCGAGATCGCTGGTAACTATGGTACGCATCGGGTTACTAGGCGCCGCGCGGCGCTTAGTAACCCGACGTTTACCATAGATACCATCTCCCAGCAAAGGCTCTGCCGTTGGGAGATCGTTCATCGTGGTGTCACACACCACGATAAGGCAGATTGATCAAGCGATTATCGCTTGATATGAGCACTGGCTCACAAATCTGCGACCTAACAATCAAGCGATTTTACAGTGTAAAATTGCTTGATTACACGCAGCGATGCACAAACGATATCGCTTAAGCGATCAAAAAGCAGATCGCTTAGGCGATATCGTGCAGGAAATTGATGTGTGTGACGGCCGCCTTAGGTCGACCTTGGACGAACTCATCCCTATCATGGTAGGACATAAACTGATTGCAGGTGATCTTAATGCCCCTTTAAACAGATCTTTAGATTGTTCGGCCCCGACGACCTCTGAACTTTCCTCTCTTATTCTCTCTTTCCACTTTCACGACATTTGGAGGTACCTGCATGTCATGGAACGTGACTATACTTTCTTCTCTGCTCGACATAAAACATTTAGTCGCATCGATTACCTGTTAGTTAGTGACTCCCTTCTGCCTCTTTGCACTGATGCCGACATCAAACCCATATTGTGGTCGGATCATGCTCCCCTGACTTTGACAATTTCTGACTCTACTCCACGCTCACCTTTAACCACATGGAAGCTAAATAAGTATCTTCTCACCTCCCAGACTAACCAAGAATCTTTGACGACTCACCTGAAAGAATTTTTTCTCCTTAATGCTTCAGAAAAGATTGCTCCAGATGGCTTGTGGTTTGCCCACAAGGCATTAATGCGAGGTCATTTTCTTAAATTGCGACCACCAAAAAAATCAGTACTCGGCGACTCTTGATTCTCTCCTCCTGACGATCATACGTTTGGAGCGTGACTACACTGCCTCTCATGACCACACTGTTCTTTCTGAACTTGTATCCACTAGAAATCAGCTCCGAACCCATCTTCTCTGTCGGGTAGAACTGCTCTTGAAAAATCAAAGGCGCGCTACTAGCATGGGTGATAGATCGGGGGCGTTGCTTGCCCGTAGGATCCGTAAAACTGAGGCCCGCACTAGGATCTCCCATGTCATCTCTCCTCAGGGCACTACAGTTCGAAATCCCATTCTGATCGCAGAACAGTTTCGAACCTATTATAGTGATCTCTACAATCTCACAGCTTCCCACACAACTCCGCAACCTTCTGCTACCTCTATTGCTGTTTTCCTATCTCGAGCTCAGCTTCCCTCTCTCTCTGTTGATCAATTGGCTTTTTTGAACGCTCCTTTTACTCTTCCTGAAATCCTGGGAGTCATCCGCTCATCGAAAAAACGATCTGCCCCTGGTCCAGATGGCTTCCCCTATCGTTATTATTCAGCCTTTTCCCCCCTTCTTGCTCCTCATCTTCTAGCCTTATTTCTTTTCTGGCAACGAGAGGGCTGTATCAGACCGGAGGGATTGAAAGCATCTATATCAACGATTTTGAAACCGGGCAAACTTCCCACGGACCCGAGCAGCTATCGCCCAATAGCGTTACTTAATTGTGATCTTAAGCTCTACTCTAAACTGCTGGCGGACTGTCTCAAGGTCATGCTCCCGTCCTTGATTGCTTTGGATCAGGTGGGCTTTATCCCTGGCCGTCAGGCGAGAGATGCTACAAGGAGGGTGATCAATCTCCTAGAGATTCTAGAGAGGAGGGGTTCCCCTAGTGTACTCGTGTCCCTTGATGCGGAAAAAGCCTTTGACTGCGTCCACTGGGGTATTTGGCAGCCGTTCTAGATAAATTTGCCTTCTTAGGGAATATTAAGTCTGCAATTCTAGCGCTATATTCCTCCCCAGTGCCTTTGTGAGAGCTGGAGGCTTTTCCTCTTCTGAGTTTGCTATCACTAATGGCACACGACAAGCTGACCCCCTCTCCCCTCTTATTTTCGCCCTTGTGATGGAGCCGTTAGCAGCAGTTATCCGCTCGCATCCTGACATATCAGGTGTGACGGTGGGTCCAGTGGATCATAAAATCAGTCTCTACGCTGATGACGTCCTCCTGTCCTGCACGAACCTTCTACTTCCCTCCCGGCTATCCTCTCGGTTTTGTCTGACTTTTCTCTTGCCTCTTTTTATAAACTCAATCTTTCTAAGTCTTCTGTTTACCCTGTCAATATATCACCTTCTGCGCAACAGCTTCTCTCCCTGCAGTTTCCTTTTCTTTGGTCGGACCGGGGATTTTGATATCTGGGGATTCATGTTACCTCTCTGAAGACCCTGATGAGAACCAATTGTGACTGCTTGATCTCGGATCTCCGTGCCGCCTGCGCTGATTATGCTAGCTACCAATTGTCGTGGATAGCTCGTATTCAAACGGTCAAAATGATGCTTCTCCCCAAAATACTTTACCTGCTCCGTTGTATTCCCCTCTCCTTTACCAGGAGATACTTGAACACTATTCAGTCCATCCTGGGCCGCTTTATCTGGAACAATAAGTCGCCATGTCCACACTGACTCTTCCCTATGCTGAGGGTGGTTTCGGTGTTCCGGATATCACAGTCTATTATTCAGCGGTTGTACTGGACATAGCTAGGATTTGGTGGACAGAATCTCCGGCCTCGCTCTGGTTGCAAATTGAGGCCCAATTTGCCCCCTGATAATTCCACTAGATTGCTACTAGAAATGAACCTTATCCGGTACACCCCTCCCCCCTCTTCCCTTGCCGCAATGACTAGCCTTCTTGGGATTTGGGCTAAATTTGCTAGAACTCACCTACCCTTTTTATTCCGCTATATCTCTCTGAGGGCTGTTGAGACTCTTATGGGGGACATCTCGTTTTTGAACTGGGGAGGAGGTTCCATTACTCCACTTTTGTCATTTTTGGACCCCCCTTTACCCTCCTATCAGCAAAACTGGAGCTCCCTTCTTTGGCTTACTTTACTTACTTGCGCCCTAGACACTTCCTCCACTCGATCACTATCCCGGTTTGTGATCTAACACATATATCTCTCCCCCTGCAATCCTTCTTTAAGAGCTCTGGCCCTATAGCCCACGGGGTCTCTATTGTCGTCAGAGCCATACTCTGCTCCAGACTTTCCACCAAATTATCTTATATGCTCCGTTGGAAATCATGACTCGCCTTTACGGCCACATTAGACCAATGGCTGACGGCATCTGGACACGCGGCACGTTTCACGAGATGCATCAACCATCTGGAGCAATCCAAAAAGTTCATGTTTAATTGGTATCTGACCCCGGCGAGACTCGCTAAATTCTCTCCTCTGTCCTCTGCCTCTACCTCACTTTGTTGGAAAGGCTGCTCTTTCGTTGGTTCAGAACTCAATGTGTGGTGGTCCTGCCCGGGGGTGATGAGATTCTGGAAGGAAGTTGAATCTCTTTTGGTATCTCTCACGGGTCTCCCTCTAACCCTTACAGCCCCCCTTGCTCTCTTGGGTCTAGACTTAGACTCTTTTCCCTCTCCGCTTCGGCCTATAATTACCAATACTCTGATAGCTGCTTGGCAAACGATTGCAGCCCACTGGAAGTCCCCAGCTCTCCCTGTTCTTTCTGAACTCACAACCCGACTAAATACACACTGTGCTTACGAGATCATGCTCGCCCATGACCTGAAGCAGAAAACTAGAATTGAAAATTGGTGGGATCCCTGGCTTTCCTCCTCCTACAATACAGTCAGACTTCCTCCTTGAGTTTCGCCTCCCCTTGCTATGTGGTGTATTTCCTCTGTTCATGACCTTTTTGTTGCTCCAGGTATATAATTTTTAGGGTATGTGCACATCAGTAGTTTTCTGGGCTGTTTTTCAGCGTTTTCCGTCGGCGGTTTCCGCTGAGTTTTATGTTAATTTATGTTAATCCTAGCCTCCGGTTGGATTAACATGCTAGTCAATGGAGTTTAGAAAACGCTGTCTTCATTAGAACGTTTTTATTCTGGTCATTTTCAGTTTCTTCAGCGTTTTTCCACCGGTTTTCAAAGATAGAGCAAGTGACTTCTTTTGGTCGTTTTTCCAGCGGTTCCAGCTTACAAGTGCAGCAAAAAACTCAGTTTTGAAAACGCTCAGAAAAACAGCCGACAAAACGCTGTATAAACGCTATAAAAAACGAGCAAAAAACGAGCAAAAAACGAGGGACACTGCTGAGCACAGAAAACTCAGTTTCTGCTATTCTACACCGGTTTTTGGACGTTCTACAGAGATGCACAAACGTCAGATGTGCACATACCCTTATTCCTACATCTCCCTGATATTATCTCGACTATCTGATGTTGGTGCATATCCTCCCCCTCTCTTTCCTATCTGCTCCCCTCCCCCCTTCCTTCTCCTTTTTGTACTGTTGTACTGTAGTAAGATTTATCCTTTTTTTTTTTTTATGACTCTTACTTATGTTTGTATTTGTCTCTGCAAAATATTCAATAAAAAATACTGGTTTAAAAAAATTAAACTTTCACACAATCATTCTGTTGGCATAATACCATATGTAATTTTTGTTGTGCAGGGGCAAACTATGTATACACAGGATTCAGTGGCTGCACATGGCTACTCCCAAATAGACACACAACATTCTAAATGGCCACTTATACAACAGTGGGCAAGCTTTTGTAGCATATGGTATAGTGGTATGCTAAAACTACAAGACTACAGTACAGCACACATGAAGATGTGGATGAAGAGTACTCAAGACCTACTGTCACTCCTGCAATGTGTGGAGGAGGACATGCTACCACCTTGCTGCATAAATCAATCAATGCCCAACAGGATCCAAGTTTACCACCATCTTTTAAAGACCGTCCGTTCAATGAGAACGCCGTTGTGAGACGGTCGACAGGGTAGGGGGTACTCGGGTAACGGGGCTGATGGCGACTTGAATGTGGAATCACGGCTGGTCAATCCCCGGTCCCGTGCCCTGGACCCTTAATGGCGGGGAACGGTGGGGGATAAGGGGATGGGTAATGTGACACCACCTGTAGTTCCTGGTAATGGGTATACCAGCGCTGCAGCCGGCTACTGATGTATAAGTTGTTGTATGCTATCTGAGAGGTGTATGGATGGTATGGTCACGTGACAGCGCTATTGTGAGGGTGCTAACTGGACTTGTAGACTCCGCCTGCTTCCACCCAAACATCCACCCATCCTGACACGTCACAGTGACAAGCTAGTGACGTGTAAGACAGACTCCGCCTGTAGCTCCCGCCCACCGTACACGGCGCAGTGACGTGAGAAGAGGCTGTGCTAGGAAGCGGAAGCTCCAACGTGTTGTGAGGACGCCGCAAAAAGGAAGGGAAGAAACGGTAGCAGCTAACACACTCGAAGGAGGTAAGAGAAGCAGCAAATGCACATTTGGAAGTGAGAACTAATGGTATACTGGGCTACTAGTGAGAATAGAAAAAGTTTTACATCTGCACACCGTGATAAGTTGGAGTAGTAGTTAATGCACATACTGTACACCAGCAAGATGTGAGCATATGAGCACATAGTGGTTAATTAAACACCTGCACAGTAGGTAACGTTGAGAATTTTAGAGGAAAACACATATATTAGGGAGCACAATATAAGTACAAAGATAAAATAATATTCATGGAAGTATGATTGTTAACACTGTGAATTATTAATTAAGACTATGTAAATATAAAAAAAAATAACCTAAAGAACTATTGGTTGGAGATCTGCTATGTAGCAGAACACAATATTTAGACACGGTAGGGAAACACATGGTATTTAAAGGGATCCTGTCACCCCCAAAACACCTATAAACCTATTAAAACCTGTCCCTACAGCATATTAACACTTTCCCTACACTCCTTTTACCTCCTAAATGCCCTTAGTCAAAGTGAAGAAAAACGTTATAATAGTACCTGCTTAGTGATGATAATGAGTGACTATGCTATTCATAGTCACTCATCAAGGCAGCCCCTCTTCTTCAGATCACGCCTGAATAGGCGTGATCTTCCTCATGGATTCAAATGTGCGCTCCCTGCGCGCCTCCCCGCGCTCCCATTACGTCCGTGCTTCAGGCTGGGGGCAGTATGACGCGATTCGCGTCATTTCCTGTCGCCGGGTGACGTCTCTACAACGGCGCAGCTTTCAGCTTCAAGTGCCGCACTGCGCATGCCTGCGGGAGCGCACTGCGCATGCGTGCGGGAGCCTACACGGCCGCTTTGTGTAGGCTCCTGCACGCATGCGCAGTGCGCTCCCGCAGGCATGCGCAGTGCGGCACTTGAAGCTGAAAGCTGCGCCGTTGTAGAGACGTCACCCGGCGACAGGAAATGACGCGAATCGCGTCATACTGCCCCCAGCCTGAAGCACGGACGTAATGGGAGCGCGGGGAGCGCGCAGGGAGCGCACATTTGAATCCATGAGGAAGATCACGCCTATTCAGGCGTGATCTGAAGAAGAGGGGCTGCCTTGATGAGTGACTATGAATAGCATAGTCACTCATTATCATCACTAAGCAGGTACTATTATAACGTTTTTCTTCACTTTGACTAAGGGCATTTAGGAGGTAAAAGGAGTGTAGGGAAAGTGTTAATATGCTGTAGGGACAGGTTTTAATAGGTTTATAGGTGTTTTGGGGGTGACAGGATCCCTTTAAGTAAATCACTACTTGGAATGGATTTATTTTATATATAGAGAAAGCTGGTAACTGCATTTAAAGAAGTATAACTTCAGTTCTACAATCCACAGGACTAGGAGATCCAACAGTCCATACAAAGAGATAAAGACCCCATATTATTTTGATAAACATAGAAGGTATTTACACCTAATGTCTGCTGTACATAATTTAATAACACCATACTGACAAAGGGGGAATTTTATCTGTTATAAGGGAATGGACTATGGAGTAGAAATTAAGAAAAGAAAATCCGTAGCTAAGAAGAAAGACTCTTGATGATGCAGGTAGCAGTCTTCCTCAATACAAAAACGGAATAGTTTATAAGAGTAGAGAAGGTTTTTTATATAATATATATCCTTGGCAGGGAGAACAAAGAAGAATCCCAACCTAAACCAAGCATTCATTAGAAGGAGTAATGACGTCTAAAAGGTAAAAATGCCACTTTATAGTTAAACAGAGGAAAGCTGACATCTATAGGTTTATATTTAAACACTAATAGACTGTATATTTTTAGATCCCCACAGACATCCCAGGGGAGACACAAGGCCATCAAGGAACGTGTACATCCCTAGTACAAGAATAAATCATTAGCGTGATATTAATCGAGGAATATCTGATTTTAATTTTATTTTTATAAGTATTTATTAAAGTAATTTTTATCAAAATTTTTTTTTATAGATTTTCATCTTTACATGGAAGTATAGTGTTAAACAAATATCCGGAATAACGGTTAATTAACATAGCCTTGGTTTGATTTTTTTGATAGCCATTGTCAAAAGGGTTTTGTTAGCGCTGGGCCCACATCAAATATACTATTGAGACATTTCTAGGGGGATGATGCACGGGAGTTCCCCCAAGGCTTACTAGCAGCAACAACATTCATTAGAATTGACTGAGCCTAATCTAAATGGAAAGGCAAAGTCTCCCTTTAAACTGACTAGCTCCAGTGTATATACAATATGGCAGCGTATTTGCGCCTGCGTTCCAAAGACTGGGGTATGGATAACTGAACACTACGCTGGGACAAGGACGTGGCTGATGATGGTGCTACTTCTGCTTGTGAAACTACAGGTGCAAGACAGGAGGCATCTTCGCATGCAGTATGGACAGGGGATTGTCTTGGACGCACAACAGTCGAAGACGCAGCGGTGTCACCCGCAGCCACTGCTCCTGGACTCTGGTGTACATCCCACAAAGTCAGGTGCTTTGCTGACATGTGCCTGATCATGCTGGTGGTGGCCAGGCTGCTACTTTTGCTACCCCTGCTGATGCTGGCATGGCAGGTGTTGCAAATGGCCTTTTTGGAATTATCTGCAGACACCTTAAAAAACTGCCAGACTCGGGAAGACCTAACAGTTGTACTGGCAACTTCTGTCGTGTTGTTGTTCCGGGGAACGGTTGCCTGCCTTCTGCCTGCGGACACCACCCTGCTTCTTCCGGTCTGTTGTGATGCTACGCCTAACTTCCCCTGTGTCCTCGCTCTGCATGTCCTCCTGCCAGGTTGGGTCAGTTACTGGATCATCCACCACGTCGTCTTCCACTTCCGCACCCTTGTCCTCCTCCTGACTTTCTGGCAATTTTGTCTCATCATCGTACACCTCTTGTTGAGCCACGTTCCCACCGTTGCCTTCGTGACACCGTGGCTGCTCAAATATTTGTGCATCGGTACATACGATCTCCTCATGACCCACTTCAACTGGAGCTGGCGAGAGGCCAGAATCTAAGAATGGATAAGTGAACAGCTCTTCAGAGTGTCCAAGTGTGGGATCAGTTATGTCCTGGTCCGGGCACTCGGCATGGTGGGAGGAAGGAGGATCAGGGTGCAGTCCAGTCTCACGGCTACTGACACTTGACCGTGTGGAAGACAGGGTATTTGTGATGGTGCCAAACTGACTGGAAGCATTATCCGCTATCCAACTAACAACATGTTGACACTGGTCTTGGTTTAATAGTGGTGTACTGCTGCAGTCCCTTAGAAATTGGGACAGGAAGGTTGAGCGAGATGATGTGGGTGTTTGTCGTGGCGCAATTCGAGCTTGCCTACGCCCTCGGCCTCTGTCTGCACCACCATCACGTCCAGTTCCTTGCCACAGGTCTTGTGCATTTTAAATGTTGTGCTGCCTGTATACAGCTAAATGAAGACGTCCAAAAGATGGTTTTTAGCTGCACACTGAGATTACAGATTACAGCGGTTTAATCACGGCAGCTGGAACGGTCAGACACAAACGCTGACGAGACTACCGAGTGTTTTGGCGTATCCTAATTTTCGTTACAACCTACCCCCTGGTGCACACAAATGGTAAATGAATGCAAACAAGATTGGTTTTTAGCTGGACCCAGATTAGAGATTAAAGCCCTGCAGGTGAACTGGTCAGAAGCAAACGCTGACGAGAATACCGAATGTTTTGGCGTATACTAATTTATGCTACAACCTACTCCTGCCTATATATAGCTAAATTAATCCACAAAAGCACTGTTTTGGGATGGATGAGATTTCCAGCCTGTCCACCAGCCCCATAGGTGATGCAGGCTGGTATACTGGCACAACGGAGTTTGCTATATACCCTGTCTCCCTGCCTGCCTGTATACAGCTCTATTAGTCCTCAGAAGGACTGTTGTGGTTATTAGATTATCAGCCCTGTGCCTACACTAGCTCAATGGCCACAAATCTGTCCCTCAATCAGCAGCACCTCTCCCTACACTGAATGTCTGTGGAGCAGAGTGACAAGCACAGCGCGGTCAGGTCTTATAAAGACCTGATGACGCTGTGCGGCCAGCCAATCACTGTAATGCCAGAACACACACCCCTGGTCGTTCTGTTAAGTCTCAAAACATTGATATCTAGGAAATCCTGAAAAATGCTGATGTCTTGCCCCTGGTGGGGACAGTGGGGTCCTTGGGCCCTCTCGTCATCGTCTGGAACTGTGGGATGTCACGGTAGAGCGACCCGGTCTGTGATCCCCTCGTCGTGCGAGCGGTTAAAAAGTGGAATTGAAAAATGGATAAAAGCAAAATAATACAAAAATAAAAGAGTGTCCAGTGGAATGTGGCCGGGTTAAGCCGCTGCTGCAGTCAGGAGCTTTGGGGATGATGGGAGTAGCAGCAAAAATGGTTGCACTCTCCACGGGAAGAGCGGGTCCCTAGGGCAACCGTAAAGTCTATGGCTGTGGTAGTTTGTTGGGGGTGCAGGGTTTATGGGCACAGTCAGGCAGTCTTCCACTGCCGGTTCACGAAATCAGTCTATTTCTCTTCAAGCACAGTCTCACACAACATTTAGCTTTAACCTGGTTTACTCGCTTTCTCAGCAGATGGTTAGTTTACAGACAGTACAGTGGCGGCTCCGGTGTGGTCTAAGCAGCCGGGATGGCTCATCAAAATCACCCCTTTTGTGTTCCTTTCATGGGCCTTTCGGTCTGTCCGCACGCTCTCTATGATCCAGCGGCCACGGGCTTTCAGTGGGCGACCAACTGAATCCCCTAACCCTAATAATGTGGCCTTCTTTTCACTGCGCCGGAGGTTGGGTCGCGGGACATAAAGACCCTGCACCCCGCCGGGGTTTGTGGTTGGAGCGTAGAGTTTCCTGGCCACTTCAGCAGAGTCGGCACTCCTGTTCTGGCCTCGGCCCCTCAGTGTCCCCGCTAATTCGAGTACACCTAGGGCTCCTTCTGTCTCTCACCATGGTCTGCAGCCCGGGATCTGGACAAGCTTCATGGTGGCATAGGCTGCAGGGTCCTCTCAGTCCTGTATGATGGTGTTCTCGCCTCTTCTGACTGAACTCGTCTCCTCCACTTTCCTTGGCTGACTGGCTTGTCTGAACTTCGTGTTGTTTCCTTTTGTTGCCTCCCCTTACCGGTTCCTCTTCTCACTTTCCCAGCCTCCACTTGTCTCCTCCCACCATCCCGTTGCTGGGAATAGAGTCCTTAGTCTTGGGATCGAAGTGTGTGGGGTGTGTGTTTGGGGTGACAGACTTACCAATCCCGGCTGCTGTGCCCTCTAGTGGCAACCGGTTCGCAGGGGCGCCACACTGACGGGAGGTAAATGATATGCTGTCAGCATTTTGCAGCCTAGATACACACTGAGATTTTGTGAAAAGCCCGGACAACCCCTTTGATAAAAATGTGCAGTCAGTATATAATTTCATACATTTACAATACAGATTTTTGGCATGTGCACAAATGTGTTATATGTATAATTCATATTGAAGTTGTCCTTTCACTCTTGCAGTGCCCACTAGCCTTATTCAGCATTCCAGATGAATTGGTGAATTGGTGACCTGAATAAAGTAATTTGTTTTCATCATTATGTCTCCTACAAATATGTCAGGCTTAATCACTGCACCTAACCATAAGGCAGTTGGTACCTTGTAATCCAGCAAGATTTAATCAAATGCACACTCCTTTTGAATGCAAAAAGGATTTGTTTATTGGTGCAGAAAAAAACAGGCAACTTTTTCGTTAATATGCGTTTTGGCAAAAACTATGGCTTTGATCACAATAGTTGCTAGGAGAAAAAAAGAACAAAAAAATATTATAAGGCTGCTTTCACAGCAGTGTTTTTTGAAAAATGCGGCAATTGCGATCAAAAAACAGCATCTGCCGCATTTACCACATAACGGCCGCGCTTGCGGCACACTTGTGGCAAGCCCCATGCATTGTTTGTGGGGCTTGCGGTAACTGTACGGCAGGTGCGGCAAGTGCGGTTTTGGCAGTTGTGGTAGATGCGGCCGCAAAAAATTTTTTTAAAAAACGGTCAGCGGCGTTTTTTTCGCAACCGCAATCTGTTGAAACTGCTCTTGCTGCATCTGCCGCACAGTTACCGCAAGCCCCATAGACAATGCATGGGGCTTGCCGCAAGTTTGCCACAAGTGAGGCCGTTATGCGGTAAATGCGGCAGATGCGATTTTTTTGACTGCAACTGCTGCATTTTTTAAAAAACGCTGATGTGAAAGGGGCCTAAGACCCTAAGTATATTCATATTTACACTATGTACTTCCACTGTACATGTAAACATTGTCACATAATTTACTGTATTTTTCGGATTATAAAACGCACTTTTTTCCCCCACATTTTGGGTGAAAGTGTGGGGTACGTCTTATAATGCGAATCTACAGTTTCTATACTGTAGGGGAGGGGGGCGGCTCTGGGGCGGTGTATAGGGGTTGGAGTTGGCTGGCTGCAGAGGCAGCCTATGGTCACATGCCCCCGCTCATTATGCTCACATAATATTCACTACATCCCGCTGTCCACCTCTCAGTACTGAAGCTGTGCTGAGATGTGAGGAGGGCGAGAGGCGCATATTAGCGAGTGTAGGACAGGGTGGCCATATCCATAATCGAGGGCTATGTACCATCACTGGGGGTCATATCCACGATAAGGGGCTATATGTACATCACTGAGGCCCATATCCAGGATGGCGGGCTATGTGTACATCACTGGGAGCCATATCCAGGATGGTGGGCTATGTACCATCACTGGGGGCTATATACCATCACAGGGGGTTATGTACTGTTATAGGAGGCCATATCCAGCATGGGGAGGCCTTGTATCAGGATGAGGGGGTATATATATCAGAATGGGGGGGGTAATGTACCAGGATGAGGGACATATACACTGATTGTAAGACGGGACACTGGCATTATAAGATGGACCCCATTTAACATTAAAAATTATTTTTTTTATAAAACGAACTTGATTGTCATGTGTCATTGGTTATCAGATGGAACCACTAGCATGATTGAATAAGCACAAAGGCATGAGGTCAAAGAAAAGGAGAGAAGGAGAAAGAAAGAGTAAAGGAGAAGACGGACATCAGATGAGCGATGCTGGAAAAAAGCACAAAACATGTACCGTATATACTCGTGTATAAGCCGACCCGTATATAAGCCGACCCCCCTACTTTTGCCCCCAAAATCTGGGAAAACCTATTGACTCGTGTATAAGCCGAGGGTGGACCAGCACAGGTATACAGCCCCCAGCAGTGTGGTATACAGCAGCCTCCCCAGTGGTATATACAGGCCCCAGCAGTGTTACAGCAGCCTCCCCAGTGGTATATACAGCAGCAGCCCCAGTGGTAGTATACAGCAGCCCCAGTGGTAGTATACAGCAGCCCCAGAGGTATATACAGCCCCAGTGGTGGTATACAGCAGCCCCAGAGGTATATACAGCAGCCCCAGTGGTAGTATACAGCAGCCCCAGAGGTATATACAGCCCCAGTGGTAGTATACAGCAGCCCCAGTGGTAGTATACAGCAGCCCCTGAGGTATATACAGCAGCCCCAGTGGTAGTATACAGCAGCCCGGTGGTAGTATACAGCAGCCCCAGAGGTATATACAGCCCCAGTGGTAGTATACAGCAGCCCCAGAGGTATATACAGCCCCAGTGGTAGTATACAGCCGCCCGCCCGCCACCCCCATCAGTACACTGGCCCCCCCATCAGTATCCAGGGCCCCCCCTCCTTGCTCCGCAAAACCTGCAAAGTAAAATCATTATACTTATCACTGTCCTGTCGCCGCCGTCCCCGCCGCTGCCATCGCGCTCCCCGTCTTCTTCCAGCATCTTCCGGTTTCCTGTGGTCGGCGCAGGCAATGACGTCATTGCCTGCGACCACAGGAAGGCGGAAGAAGACGGATGAAGCCGGGGATCGCGATGGCAGCGGCGGGGACGGCGGCGACAGGACAGTGATAAGTATAATGATTTTACTTTGCCGGTTTTGCGGAGCAAGGAGGGGGGCCCTGGATCCTGATGGAGGGGCCTGTATACTGATGGGGGTGGCGGGCGGGCGGCTGTATACTACCACTGGGTATATACTCGCGTATAAGCCGAGGGGGGACTTTTCAGCCCAATTTTTGGGCTGAAAAACTTGGCTTATACGCGAGTATATACGGTAATAGTAGTAAAGACTGGTAGAGAAGATATGGAGGCATCATACCACTCTGCAGATGTATTCTCTCAAACATGGCCGGCTCCATTTTATGGCCCCTGGTAAAAGAGTATCTGTGGGCCCCTTTAACACACTGTCCCTACCTGCTGCTGCACGTCTGCACCTTAAGCCGCACTCCAGGTTTAGACAGAAGAAAATAGGAAAAACTTTCTTCCTATTATTTAAAGCTTCCCTGGCTGTGTGTAAAAAGAGAGGTAATTAGCACTAATTTTATTGTACTCGGGTAGAATAGGGAGATGATAAATTCATTGCGTCTTTCTACAAATTATATATTGGACACACACAGCTCTGCTATATGCCCATAGACATACAGTACATAGATCTGCTACATGCACATGTAGACACACATCTCTGCCTTATGGATATTTTATGCACATACAGACACACATAGCTCTACTACATGCACACTACAGTAGCTCAGCTACATACCCATACAAATACATGGCTATGCTACATGCACACTTAATGCACACTACAAACACAGCTCTGCTACATGCACATAAAGACACACACAAAAGCTGCTACATGCACAATACATTCACATTCAGACACACATAGCTCAACTACATGTGCATATAAACACACAGCTCTGCTACATGGACACAACACAGCTCTGCTGCATGGAAACTACACACACAGTTCTGCTAGATATGTCAAGACCAGGCTTTGGGGTACTCGGGTATCAGGCCTCGAAGGGGTTAACTGTGTCACGGGGGAATGGCGGCCGCACCTGATCCCGTGTCCTGTGCCCAACTTTGAAAAGGGGGCTTATCATATACAAGTTTGTCGTGATGCCACCTGTAGTCTCTGGTGAAGGGCCACCAGCGCCGCCGCAGTCCGCCGGAGGTAGATGGTATTGCGGCTAGTGTGGTAAAGTCCTCTACAGGTAGGACTGGACCTCCGGGGCAGCGTTCCTGTATGGGAAACAAGTTCATTGGGAGGAATACAGGCAGAGGCAAAAGTCACTTTTGCTCCGGGTTCTTTACTGGTCACTTGCATGCATACAGAGTTACAGTTCAGCACTCCTGATGGTATGAGGACAGGTAACTTATCGGGTGGCTTCAGCGGGATCCCAGATGGTATAGTGGAACCCTTGGTGTGTCTTCCTTCTCTAACCTCGTCTGTTCCTTCCTGCTTCCCAGTTTGTTGTATGAAGCCTGGCGACTTGTAATCAACCTGACCTCCTCGCTTCTCTCACCTTCATGGCCGTCGGGTAACCTTCTGATGGCAGACCGATCCTTTCCTTGGCGGTGCCTGGTACCCTCTTTTTGATCTGTTCTGGTGCCCGGGAGAATTAAAGACTCCACAGGACTCCGGATTCTCTGTGGTCCTAAAGTATCCCGCAGGTGCGGGCTCAGGTGCCCGGTAAGCCGTCTGGGATAAACTCCCTCAAATTCCTCACTCCCGTTAGCCTGTCTGCTCCTGGGATCCTTCCTCAAACCCTTTCTTCTTCTTCCATCTCTCTTTCAACTAACTCACGAACCACAGGCAAAAGACAGAAGATCAAAAGACCTCCTTGTTCCGACTAGAGGTGATTTTATTCCCTCCTGGGTAAGCTCCCACCATCTATTCTAGTGTGGGAGTGCTGTTGTGGGTCCCACCCACCATCCTAGGATCCACCTGCAGCTGGAGCATCTGCACCTCTTTTATGGGTGCAGTACCCCTCTGTGACGCCTGCTTGGTGGGGCGCCACACATGCACATACAAAAATTGGCTCTGATGAGGATGGTGGATTTTTTGGGCTTCCTACTGCCGGTACTGACTGATGCCGTGATGTCACTGTCCCCCTGAGCCTCTTGGCAAAATTATCCCTAGGCCAAGATGGACGACCTTATGTCAGAGGGAGAATAGAGGGTCAAACTTGGGAAAGGTTTTTTTAATTGATACAGGAGCCTCTGTTTCAGTAACATGACATGAATTGCAGCTACCCCCCGGGCTGCCAGATACCACAACTTTAGTGGGATTTGAGGGCTCCTGTATACTGGCGAGGAGGAGTTGTCCAGTAACCTGAGATTTCAGGACATGGGGGCATCGAAGTGCCGAGGCATTCGCTGTTCATTTTGGATCAGCCCACAATTAAGGTCTTCTATCATTGGGACAGACGTTTTATCAGCCATGGGTATCATAGTTGATTTATGTAACAAAGTGTTGTGGCGTGTCAAAAGAGCTACTGTTTGTTCAGTGATTATGCCTGTTCAAGAACTGGAAAGTGACAGTCATAAATTAACCATTGCTAGTTTTTGCTCAGATGATGATGATGACATGGTTGAGATAAATGTTGCAGACAATTCTTTGAAGGATGAATTAACTGTTCTCAATGTTGTGGATTTCTAAAAAGACTGATTGTGGGTTGATGCAAATTCAAATTACAATTGACCAGCTACCACCCTTTCAGCGCCAATACCGTATTCCTGAAGAAGCAATCCCTTACAAAAGGGTTCTGTCAGTGAATTGGAAAAACAGGAAGTGGTTGTACGTGGCAATTCTCCGTGCAATAGCCAAATTTTGCCTGTTAAAAAAGCGGATGGTAACTATCGCATGGTTATGGATTTGAGACTTGTAAATAAGTACACTTCTTCAGCTGCTCACCTTGTATCTTCTGTCCCCGAGGTGATGTCACAGCTGAGGAGTGAATGTCAAGTTTTTTCTTGCTTGGATATTGCTAACAGCTTTTTCTCTGTACCCATAACACCTGAGTCAGCTCTCCGCTTTGCATTTACCTTTGAAACATGTTCAATACCTGTTCACCCGCCTAGCTCAAGGATTTCATTCCAGTCCAATCTATTTCCATCAAGCGTTAGCACAGGTGTTGGAACCCCTGGGGTACGGAGACAAAGTCCTTCAATAGGTCGATGATTTATTGATTCAAACTGTTGATGAAACTGAACACAAAGATTCTTGTAAATGTATATCAAGCTCTATGTGACACAGGACTCAAAATGAGTCTGGAAGGACTTGTTTTCATTCTTTCTTTCAATAGCATTCTTACAGGATAGGGGGTCTGGTTTCCTGTCCACTTAGTTGCGCGACTATCTTCCCAAAACAAAAGGGGATGGGGAACAAGAGGCGCAATAGTGCCCTTATCACTTGACACTAAATCGACCACCCGGTGAGCAAAGCGGTCCACTCACCTGATCCAGTTGTGTCACCCACAACTGGTTTGAAGACTTGTTAGGAATAATATCCTGATGGCTGCTGCTGGACCTCCACCGAACCACTCACACGTGGAAAAGCATCAGGTTACTTGGGAAAAGGTGTATGGCGGTCCACGCTGCCAGACTGACTCGCATCAAAGAAGACGCTTGGAGATGAAGTGTTGATCAGATCCTTCTTTTATTCACCGACGCGTTTCGGTGCCCACTTGGCACCTTCATCAGGGATACCTCACCCCACCAAACAACTCCTATTTATAGCAACATTCATAGTCATGATTAGTAGGTGTTGCCACATGTATGACGTCAAAACCGTCATCAAAACCGGGAGGATCCAGAGTTTTGGCGCAATTATTACAAAAAACTCACATTTTGCATATAAATATAACTATAACATATCCCAAGTATTCTAAAAAATCCGTTCACAAAGACTATTAAAAAACTAAAAAAAATTCCAAGCGGAAAAGTCTGTAAACTCACTTAGGAAAATATGCTGGAGATGGAAACTTTTTTTTTTAAAAAACACCTATCCTCCTGGGGGATAGAACCCATAGGCTCAAATGTTCACTGATATGTGTGTTCTCTAATGTCTTGTGCCACCTTCAGTTTATAGGGGAATATTTGAGTCATGTTATTTAAGATGTGTATGCAAAAATGTAACTTGTGTACGTTCTTTCATTTCAGATAAAACGAAGCCAGGGATAAAAGAAGAAGGAAACTAAAAGTGAACTATGACTAAAAACATTATTAGTAAATTTTATTAGTTGTAAAATCAATAAAAATGTCTATTATGCATAAAACAGTACTTTAAAACTGTGTTTGAAGAATAAAACGTAATAGACTGGTCTAAAAATTAATGTAAATTAATAAAAAAGTTGATAGAAAAATAAATAAGCCTCATGATGGTTATTTCCTTAGACATAAGTTGTATATATCAAAAATTGCCTGGGCTATGCAATACAGAGAAACAGGAATGTTCTCATATGTGTCTGTGGAGCACCAGATAAATGGCTGGATTTTTTGTGTTGGTGAGAGACTGATGGGTTCTATCCTACCCTGGGTAGGAGCCTCATGACAATAAAAACACATAGAAAGCAGGCATAACATAAAAAACATCAGAAGTTCACAGATTATTCATTTCTCACTAAATAACTGTTGCAATATTCACAAATAACCACAAGATGGTGCTTATCCGGAGCCTGTTATCAAGGTGATGTGAGTGAAGAGCTGGTCCCCTGCAAACCTAATTTTCCGCCAGTAGGGGCAAAATATAGTGAAAGAACTAAATAACTGGAGTAGTATTCACAAATAACCACTAGATGGTGTTTATCTGGAGCCTATTACCAAGGTGATGTGAGTAAAGAGCTGGTCCCCTGCAAACCTAATTTTCCGCCAGTAGGGGCAAACTATAGTGGAAGAATGAAAGGGAGATCGCTCAGTGTGAGAATGCAGTGTCCAGGGCTGCCACTAGAAATTTTGGGGCCCCTTACTAGCAAAATTTTGGGGCCCCCCTGAGACTCCACCCCAACTCCGCCTCCACCCACACTCCGCCTCCATCCAGGTTTCGCCTCCACCCACGCTCCGCCTCCACCCATCAAACCTTCCATAGTTTCACCACCCACTATGGGAAAAACTCCCTTTCTGCACCACGTCCTCGCCAATCACTCATTAATCTCTTTCTATACATTGTTCTTTATCAGAGCTGTGGAGGGTTGTGAACAATAAATGTTACATGAGGCAGAATAATACTGGTGCTGTTATTCATCACCTTGTACAGGGGTGGGGAACCTTTTTGCTGCTGGAGGGACATTTTGGAAATTTCTACCATCATTTAGGGGCCGCACATCACAATGAAAATTACCGGCTACATTAAATTAATTACCTCACCTAATTTGATGGCTGCAGCTGCTTCTCTGTGTCCTGCGATGTTCAGTGATATCTGATCTTCCAGCTTTGTGTTGGTCTGGAGCGCAGTCGACTCTGTGACAAGTTTTGTAAATCAAATACATCACATAGGAAATTGTTATATATACACATATACAGGACAAAGAGTATATACAGCACTGCAGAGGGCTAGGGGACACAGACTGGGAGTGAGCTGAGGTCTGCAGGAGCCACAGAGATGTATGGTCTCTCCCCGGGCCCCCACCCATTGAGGGGGTGAAGTGAGCTCTGGAGCCAGGGGTCACAAGCTTCCAGAAAACGGCAGCGAATCTCGATTACTTATTATTATCAGAGACTCTGGAGAAGAATGCTACCGGCAAAGGCAGCCGAGACTATAAGAGCGGGAGCGGCATCCGCTGGGGGTTACCACTGGTGTACACACCTTGTACGCACGTGGCTCCACTCCGTACACCTTGTACGCACGCAGCTCAGCTCCGTACACACTCGGCTCCACTCCGTACACCTCGTACACACACGGCTCTGCTCCGTACACCTCATACACACTCGGCTCCGCTCCGTACACCTCGTACACACACGGCTCTGCTCCGTACACCTCATACACACTCGGCTCCGCTCCGTACACCTCGTACCACACGGCTCTGCTCCGTACACCTCATACACACTCGGCTCCGCTCCGTACACCTCGTACACACTAGGCTCTGCTCCGTACACCTCATACACACTCGGCTCCACTCCGTACACCTCGTACACACTAGGCTCTGCTCCGTACACCTCATACACACTCGGCTCCACTCCGTACACCTCGTACACACTCGGCTCCGCTCCGTACACCTCGTACACACTCGGCTCGTCGTACTCGTACACACTCGGCTCCGCTCCGTACCCCGTACACACTCGGCTCAGCTCGTACACCTCGTACGCACGCAGCTCAGCTCCGTACACCTCGTACGCACGTGGCTCCACTCCGTATACCTCGTACACACTCGGCTCTGCTCCGTACACCTCGTACACACTCGGCTCCGCTCCGTACACCTCGTACACACTAGGCTCTGCTCCGTACACCTCATACACACTCGGCTCCACTCCGTACACCTCGTACACACTCGGCTCAGCTCTGTACACCTCGTACACACTCGGCTCCGCTCCGTGCACCTCGTACACACTCGGCTCTGCTCCGTACACCTTGTACACACGCGGCTCTGCTCCGTACACCTCGTACACACTCTGCTCTGCTCCGTACACCTGTACACACTCTGCTCTGCTCCGTACACCTCGTACGCACGCAGCTCAGCTCCGTACACCTCGTACGCACGTGGCTCCACTCCGTATACCTCGTACACACTCGACTCTGCTCCGTACACCTCGTACACACTTGGCTCTGCTCCGTACACCTTGTACACACGCGGCTCTGCTCCGTACACCTCGTACACACTCTGCTCTGCTCCGTGCACCTCGTACACACTCTGCTCTGCTCCGTACACTTCGTACACACTCGACTCTGCTCCGTACACCTCGTACGCACTCGACTCTGCTCCGTACACCTCGTACGCACTCGACTCTGCTCCGTACACCTCGTACACACTCGACACTGCTCCGTACACCTCGTACACACTCGACTCTGCTCCGTACACTTCGTACACACTCGGCTCAGCTCCGTACACCTCATACACACTCGACTCTGCTCCGTACACCTCGTACACACTCGACTCTGCTCCGTACACCTCGTACACACTCGACTCTGCTCCGTACACCTCGTACACACTCGACTCTGCTCCGTACACCTCGTACACTCGACTCTGTCCGTACACCTCGTACACATCGATCTGCTCGTACACCTCGTACACACTCGACTCTGCTCCGTACACCTCGTACACACTCGACTCTGCTCTGTACACCTTGTACACACTCGGCTCTGCGCTGTACAACTCGTACATAAGTGGCTCTGATCTGTACACCTCGTACACGTTGTTCCACTCCGTACACCTTGTACGCACGCAGCTCAGCTCCGTACACCTCATACGCACACGGCTCCGCTCCACACACATCATGCATACATGGCTCCTCTCCGTACACCTCGTATACATTCGGCTCTGCTACATCCACACTGTAAATCCATCCTGACCACAGATACACTTTACCTCATCCAGCACCATGACAACTGAGGAGCTGATCATGTGACCCCTGACTCCTCCCCTCCAAGTGACGTCATCACAGGTCCTGTAAGAACAGAGCAGCTATGTAGCATACTGCTCTGCAGGTGGAGAACAATGGGGGGGGATCCCGACTTGGGCACTGCAGCAGGCACCCCCAAACTGCTGCGCACAGGCCCCATGACACAGACAGCAGCAGAGGGAGAGTGGGCGGGCCAGGGCCCCTGCACTGCGAGGCTGATGTGTGTGTGCACACTGAGTCACACTGTGGGCGGGTGCTGGCAGTGGTGCCGCTCAAGAGTAGGAGAGTCAGCTGTATGTTACAGGCTGTGCTGCGCCCCTGACCCTGTGCATTGAGGCCTAGGATGAGCGTGGATGGGCGGGCCCCCACAGGATAATAGAGGGTGGGCGTGCCTGGGCGGCGGCTGGGCGGTTCCCTGTGCCTGCTGGCCTGCCCAGCCCCAGCCTGTGTCTGTGTGTGTGACGGTCCCAGCCAGGCTCCCAGCAGGCCAGGTCCAGCCTGGTGGCGTGGGGTGGACGGACGGGGGCGCTGGCGGCGCCGTACACCACGTGCTCATTGCAGCAGTGTTTGAGCAATGGCACGGGCCGGCCGACACCGCACTCTGCCTCGCCCCGCCCCTGGCTGGTGACTCAAGAGTCAGGC
The DNA here is from genome assembly GCA_033576535.1 of Allobates femoralis. Classification (NCBI taxonomy): domain Eukaryota; kingdom Metazoa; phylum Chordata; class Amphibia; order Anura; family Aromobatidae; genus Allobates; species Allobates femoralis. The sequence continues at coordinate 91,458,945 of JARQOC010000008.1, forward strand.
AGTGCTGCGTAGGAACTAGTCTGTGCCACTGCTGCTGGCCAAAGGGGGCGGGCATCATTGCTCAAATGGCCCCGCCCACAGCCAGCGCGCCCGGGCCCCCCCTGCTGTTTGTATGGCCACGCCCCTCCACTTTTCGCCGGACCCCATACAGCTGTATGGCTTATAATGCCCTATTGGCAGCCCTGGCAGTGTCTATTAAGGTGCAAAATAGTGGTTATGTGTGAGGGGAAACAGTATATACATATAAAACTAAGTGTTGTATCATATAAAGGTGCATGGTGCAGTATTTATTCAACTACAAAACTAGTCAAGTTTTGAAAGTAAAAAGAATAAATAGATATGATGGAATATATGTGAAACATGTAAAATAGTGATATAAAAGAGATGAATTATTATATCATATAAAGGTGCAGGGTGCAATATTTATACAACTGCAAAACTAGTCAAGTTTTGGAAGCAAAAAGAATAAATAGATATGGTGGAATATATATAAACCAATGATATAAAAGGGATAAAAGAATAAAGAAATTTAGTGAGATATATATATAAAACAATGATATATACCGTATATACTTGAGTATAAGCCGACCCGTGTATAAGCCGACCCCCTACTTTTGCCCCCAAAACCTGGGAAAACCTATTGACTCGTGTATAAGCCGAGGGTGGACCCCAGCACAGGTATACAGGCCTCTCCCAGTAGTGTGGTATACAGGCATCCCCAGTGGTAGTATACAGCAGCCTCCCCAGTGGTAGTATACAGCAGCCCTAAAGGTATATACAGCAGCCTAAGGTATATACAGCAGCTCTAAAAGGTATATACAGAAGCCCTAAAGGGTATATACAGCAGCCCTAAAGGGTATATACAGCAGCCCTAAAGGTATATACAGCAGGCCCAGAGGTATATACAGCAGGCCCCAGAGGTACAGCAGCCCCCAGAGGTATATACTCAGGCCCAGAGGTATACAGCAGGCCCCAGAGGTATATACAGCAGGCCCCAGAGGTATACAGCAGCCCCAGAGGTATACAGCAGGCCCCAGAGGTATACAGCAGCCCCAGAGGTATACAGCAGGCCCAGAGGTATACAGCAGGCCCAGAGGTATACAGCAGCCCCCAGAGGTATACAGCAGGCCCCAGAGGTATACAGCAGCCCCCAGAGGTATACAGCAGGCCCCAGAGGTATACAGCAGCCCCCAGAGGTATACAGCAGGCCCCAGAGGTATACAGCAGCCCCAGAGGTATACAGCAGCCCCCAGAGGTATAAAGCAGGCCCCAGAGGTATACAGCAGCCCCCAGAGGTATACAGCAGCCCCCAGAGGTATACAGCAGGCCCCAGAGGTTATACAGCAGGCCCCAGTGGCACTCGCCCCCCCATCATGGGAAGAGCCCCCCACACTTTGCAGAGCCCCCCACACTTTGCAGAGCCCCACACTTTGCAGCGCCCCCCGCTGCTTTATCTTACCATCCAGGGTCTTCTTCACCGCGGGCCCTCGCGTCCATCCTCGCGCGCTGTGTTCCCGGTCTCATGTGACCCGGCGGTCGCAGTGGAATGACGTCATTGTGCCGGGTCACGTGAGACCGGAACACAGCGCGCAGGACCCGCGACGAAGACCCTGGATGGTAAGATAAAGCAGCGGGGGGGCAATGCAAAGTGTGGAGGGCTCTTTCCATGATGGGGGGCTAGTGCCACTGGGGGGGGGCTGACTGTATACATCTGGGGGCTGTATGCACGGCTCCCCCTGCCGCTGTGATGGGCGGGGGGAGCCGTGCATATCTAATGAGCGGCCCCACGTGACGGGCCGCTCAGTCACCAGCCTCCCCCCGCCTCGTCCAGCCTCCCCACCATAAGGATTACCGTATTGACCTGTGTATAAGCTGAGGGGGTGACTTTTCAGCCCAATTTTTGAGCTGCAAAACTCGGCTTATACACGAGTATATATGGTACTCCTATTTTAAAACCAAACAAGGGAGAGGAATTTATTGTTATCAATACTATATTAATTCAGAGACCAGATTTAACCCTTTTGTCAGTATTCCAGGTTTTCCGGCTTGCCGTGTGACCATTTTGCCCTCAGTCAGCATGGAGATCATTGTTTTGTTTTGCCCTTCTTCCTGTCTCGTTTACATAAAGACCTGGCTCAGCTGAGCATTCATTGCTTGAGTATACTGGTTCCTGGTTTGCTCCTGCTCACCTGTTCTCCTGGATTCACTCACTTCTCTGGAGCTCTGTGTGATCTCGGTTCACCTTACAGCTTCCTGCATCCTGCTTCTGGTGCCGCTGCTTCTACCTTCGGGCTCAGACGTTCAAGTGTGTAAGCAACTACCCGGTCATTACCCTATGTACTGTGTGCTTTTGGAACTTGTGTTTTCTTTATCTCTTTGGAACTTTGTTTGAACTTGTTACCCGGTCATCCGGGTGTGGGGACCTTTTACCACGGACTATCTCTTCCGGTCGTTCCAGTACCAGGACCCGTGCTACGGACTATATGCATCCGGATTTGCTTGCTTCGGACTATTGGTTTTTCGGACTGTTTCCTTAAAGGACTGTGCACTACGATACATATATATATATTGGGGTCGTGTTATGTTGTGTGCTTTGGCTGTGTACTGCATTCACATTGTTTTGCTGTGTATATATAAATACCTTGCACCTAAGAACCCGTCTCTGCTCTTCATTGCCCTTAAGCGATCAGACTCCTCAAACCCTATACAATAGTATTACATTATACTCAAGCCACAAAGAGGAGTCTGCTTAGGGCAATGACGGAGACACGGGTGGAGAAGCTTTTCTCCATGGTTAACTCCTTGCAGCAGGAGATGGAGGCGGTGCAAAATAAGGTCCTGGACATGGAGAGACAGCTAGGCCATGATCACCAGGCTGTGGGTCAGGCTCTCCGAGATGTGCAAACCAGAGTGGAGGATCTGGGAAAAATACCCACACCAGCCACCAGTATGCCTAAATTACCCCCGTTTCGGTTCAGTGGCAACCGTACTCAGTTCCGTGGGTTTATTAATCAATGTATGCTGTTTTTTGATGTGCATGCTAACTATTACCGGTCTGATCGGTCGAAGGTATTATGTATAGTCATGTTGTTAACATCACGAGCACTGGCTTGGGTCAATCCCATGATTGAAAGTCATGACATCCGTTTAAACAACCTGGACAATTTCGTAACAGCAATGGCGCAAATGTTTGATGACCCAAATCGCCGTACTACCGCAGAAACGGCTCTGCTTTCCCTACGTCAAGGAAAGCGGTCTGTCATTGAATATGGTACTGAATTTAAAAGGTTAGTGGTGGATGTCGATTGGGGAAATAATGCGCTGTTATCGGTGTTCAGAAAGGGACTGTCCGGTGCCATTAAGGACGAGTTGGCTCGGGCCGAGTCTCCCCAGGACTTTGAACTGTTTCTTCAACACTGCGTACGCATTGATACCCGGTTGACGGAACGTAGACAGGAAAAATGGGCAGCTGCAAACCGGATAACTAATTCTGCTTTCCCTCCTAGAGAGCCCGCTACTAGGAGTCCACGGGAGGCCGAGGACATTCCCATGCAAGTGGACTCAGTACAACGACAGGAAAGCAACGAACGTCGCGACTACCGGCTCCGTGAGCGTTTATGCTTTTATTGCGGTCAATCTGATCATTTTTTGATTAACTGCCCAAAATGCCCTAAACGTCCAAATAAGGTTCTGGCAGCCGTAACCGAGGGTGATAACACGGACACCGAATCCGAGATCTCTGACTCAAGTATACACCTGGATGCGGTTTTTCCTTCTGTACTAATGTCAGCTGTACCTAAGGACAATTCTACCCATTGCTCTCTTCCAATTCAGATCCAGTGGGAGGGACAGTCAATTCCGACATCGGCCATGATAGACTCTGGGGCGGGAGGCAACTTCATGGACTCTTCTTTTGCCAGGAGACACGGTATCAAGTCACAACAACGAGTGTCACCGATAACCATGGAAATTGTGGACGGTTCTCCATTAGTTTCGGGACCTGTAGATCAGGAGACGGTACCTCTTAACTGTGTAATGAAACCGGGTCATCAACCGACACTGACTTTTATGTTGATTTCTTCTCCTCACTTTCCAGTCATTTTAGGACTCCCTTGGCTGCGGTCTGAAAATCCAATCATCAATTGGGAGACAAAGGAAGTATCTTTCCATCCCCAGGCCGGCCCGACCATCAGTCCAGCAGTACCGGTAACGTACAATGAGGAAGACACTATACAGGTACCTGTTCTCCCCCCAGTCTATAAGGAGTTTACAGATATATGCGACAAGAAAAAAGCAGACCAGCTTCCCCCGCATAGACCATACGATTGTCCCATAGACTTGCTTCCAGGGGCCGAGATCCCGTTTGGTCCTGTCTACCCGTTAGCGGCTCCGGAGTTACAATCATTGAAAGACTATATCGACGAAAGTTTAGCCAAGGGGTTTATTCAGCCGTCATCCTCACCCGCAGGGGCTCCCATCTTCTTTGTGAAAAAGAAAGATGGGACTCTAAGACCGTGTATCGATTACCGGGAGCTTAACAAAATAACCGTCCGGAACCGGTATCCGCTACCATTGATTCCCGAACTGTTGGAGAGAGTACGGCAGGCCAAGATCTTCACCAAATTAGATCTCCGGGGGGCATACAACCTGCTCCGTATACGTCCCGGAGACGAGTGGAAGACGGCATTCAGATGTCGCTATGGCCATTTTGAATACCTTGTAATGCCTTTCGGGCTCTGTAACGCTCCCGCTGCTTTTCAACACCTGGTCAATGATATATTCAGGGATCTATTGGATCAGTTTATGGTGATATACCTGGACGATATCTTAATTTTCTCTGATTCTCTACAGGAACACCAGGAGCACGTAAAGGCCGTACTTACCCGTCTGAGAGATAACCACCTATACATCAAGCTGGAGAAATGTGAATTCCATCGCTCGCAGATCCACTTCTTAGGGTATGTTATCTCTCCTCAGGGATTAAACATGGAGTCCAGCAAGATCCAGGCAATTCTAGACTGGTTGGTACCAGGAAACATCAAGGAGGTACAACGCTTTGTCGGTTTCGCAAATTTTTACAGACGCTTCATTCGCAACTTCTCGGAGATTGTGCGTCCTATCACCTTGCTCACCAAGAAGGGGCAGAGGTTCGTATGGTCCACGCAGGCCCAGGGGGCTTTTGATCGTCTCAAGGTTTGTTTTACCTCGGCACCCATACTGACACACGGGAATCCCGCACTCCCTTTCATTGTGGAAGTCAATGCTTCCGATAACACACTAAGGGCTATCCTTTCACAAAGGACTGGGGACAAGGAACTCCTACACCGTGTGCTTTCTTTTCTCGTCAGTTGTCCCCTGCAGAAAGGAACTATGATGTTGCAGATAAGGAACTGTTAGCCATTATTTCCGCGTTTAAGGAATGGAGACATCATTTGCAGGGAGCATCACAACAAGTGGTAGTGCTCACAGACCATCGCAACCTGGAATTCATTAAATCTGCTAGGTGCCTGTCTCCACGGCAAGCCCGGTGGAGCCTGTTCCTTAACCAGTTTAATTTCATTGTCTCGTACCGTCCAGGGTCCCGCAATGGGAAAGCTGATGCCTTGTCCCGAATCCACGCTGTTGACTCCGTGCCAGGAACCCCATCCAAGACCGTCTTATCGGATGCCAATTTCGTTGGAGTACTCCAGGATCGGGACCTGTGGAAGGACCTCCAGCTGGCCTATGACGGTGACGTATTCCTTGCTGCTCCACCCACTGACGTAAATCTAGTCCTTAAGAATGGTTTGTGGCTGAGGGAACGGCGTATCTATGTCCCGGAGGCTGTAAGACTTCGGGTCCTCAAATTGGTCCATGATTCAGTGTTGGCAGGTCATAGGGGGGTACAGAAGACGCAGGAGTTCTTAAGCCGTTTTTTCTGGTGGCCCACCTGCTTAAATGATGTGAAAGACTACGTACACTCATGTGTGGTTTGTGCCCGGTGCAAAGTGCCTCGTGTTGCTCCTACAGGACTTCTTCAACCGCTACCCGTACCATCTCGCCCTTGGGGGTCTATCTCAATGGACTTCATTGTGGAGTTGCCTGACTCAGGGGGCCACAATACTATTTTGGTGGTAGTAGACCGATTGACTAAAGCGGCTCATTTCATACCATGTACCGGCCTCCCCTCCGCCGCAGAGACAGTAGATCTAGTAGTCCAGAACGTGTTTCGGTTACATGGGGTACCAGATGAGATCATCTCTGACCGGGGGGTGCAATTCACCGCCAAGTTCTGGAAGGGGTTTTGTTCTGCATTGCATATTGACATACGTTTATCTTCTGCCTACCATCCTCAGACAAATGGACAGACGGAACGGACTAATCAAACCCTAGAGCAGTACCTGCGATGTTATGTCAGCCATCTCCAAGATGATTGGTACAAGCTGCTTCCTCTGGCTGAGTTCTCATACAACAATACGCAGAGCAGTTCCACTAAGGTAACACCTTTTTTCGCCAACCTGGGTTATCATCCAACTATTTTACCTAGGTCGCCAGTTGCCACGTCGGTCCCAGCGGTTGGGGACAGAGTGATGATTCTACAGCAGAATCTAGAAGTGCTAAAAGAGTCACTGGCCGCGGCTCAGGAGCGTTACAAAAAGTCAGCGGACGTCCACCGAAGACCCGCACCCGTGTATAAGGTAGGGGATTCGGTGTGGTTATCCACGAAGAATCTGAAGTTGGGTGTTCCTTCACGAAAACTAGGACAGAAATTCATTGGCCCGTTCAAGATTACCGGAATTGTGAGCTCGGTGGCCTGTCGGCTGAAGTTACCACGGACTCTGAAGGTACATCCTGTTTTTCATGTATCTTTATTGAAACCGGTTTTCCATAATACATTTCAGGGACGTTTGTGCCTCCCCCCCCACCGGTGGTGGTTGATGGGCACGAACAGTTTGTGGTTCAGGACATCATCGACTCTCGGCTCCATAGGCATCGGCTTCAGTATCTTGTTCGTTGGCAGGGGTACTCTCCCGAGGACGATTCTTGGGAACTGGTAGGTAACATCTCCGCTCCCCAGAAAGTTGCGCAGTTCCATCGGAGGTATCCGGACAAGCCTTGTCCGGGTTCGTCCTGAGGCCGTTTGCAGGGGGGGAGTAATGTCAGTATTCCAGGTTTTCCGGCTTGCCGTGTGGACCATTTTGCCCTCAGTCAGCATGGAGATCATTGTTTTGTTTTGCCCTTCTTCCTGTCTCGTTTACATAAAGACCTGGCTCAGCTGAGCATTCATTGCTTGAGTATACTGGTTCCTGGTTTGCTCTTGCTCAGCTGTTCTCCTGGATTCACTCACTTCTCTGGAGCTCTGTGTGATCTCGGTTCACCTTACAGCTTCCTGCATCCTGCTTCTGGTGCCGCTGCTTCTACCTTCGGGCTCAGACGTTCAAGTGTGTAAGCAACTACCCGGTCATTACCCTATGTACTGTGTGCTTTTGGAACTTGTGTTTTCTTTATCTCTTTGGAACTTTGTGTGAACTTGTTACCCGGTCATCCGGGTGTGGGGACCTTTTACCACGGACTATCTCTTCCGGTTGTTCCAGTACCAGGACCCGTGCTACGGACTATATGCATCCGGATTTGCTTGCTTCGGACTATTGGTTTTTCGGACTGTTTCCTTAAAGGACTGTGCACTACGATACATATATATATATTGGGGTCGTGTTATATTGTATGCTTTGGCTGTGTACTGCATTCACATTGTTTTGCTGTGTATATATAAATACCTTGCACCTAAGAACCCGTCTCTGCTCTTCATTGCCCTTAAGCGATCAGACTCCTCAAACCCTATACAATAGTATTACACCTTTAGGCTTTAATGTATCTAGTTTGAACATCCAGAATTTTTCTCTTTTTTTCAGTGTCTCAAATCTATTAGGGACATGAGCTCCTATGTGGTCTATGGGGGTAATTCTTATGAGTGTGGGGTCCCTGTTGTGATGTATGTCAAAATGGTTTGAAACCCCATGTGCTTTATATCCATTTTTTACATTCGACCGGTGTTTATTCAGTCTCTCATGTAGACATCTAATTGTTCTCCCCACATATTGGTAGTTACATGGGCATTCCAAGAGATAGATTATATATCTCGTAGTACAATTCATTTGGGATTTTATTGGAAACGTCTCATTATTACTGAAAGAGGTGAAGGATGTCCTTTGTTGGATACTCCTGCAGCACAGGCATCTTTTCCTCCCACATTTCTTAGTACCTTTTTGTTGAGATCTCTCATCTACCTCAGGCAGAGTCTGTTTTAATCTGCTGGGTGCTATTTTACCTTTTATATTAGGGGCTCTCCTGAAGGTAATTCCTGGTTTCTCTGGAATTACCTTATTCAGAATGGGATCATTTTTTAAAATATGCCAGTGTCTTTCTAGACAGTCTCTAATCTTTTTATGGCATTTGTTATAAGTGGTTATAAAACTCCACTTTTGTTTGTCTTCTGATATGTTCTTTGATCTGGATGTCAGGAGTTTCTCCTGTGGGATCTTTTTATAATGTTCCTGTGCTTTTCACATTAGATCTTTGGGGTATCCCCTTTCCATAAATCTATTATCAGGGTTTCTGATTGTGTAATATAGTCCTGATCAGATGTGCAGTTTTTCCTAATCCTCCTGAATTGGCTGCCAGGGATGTTTTTCAGCCATTTTTTATAATGCCCACTATTAAAATCTATATAGGAATTCCGATCAGTGTCTTTAAAGAACTTTTTGTGTATATTCCACCATCTTTCACGAATATATTCAAATCTAAAAAATGAATGTTGGTCTTATTAATTGTGGATTCAAAGCTGAAGCCCCAATTGTTGTTATTTATCTCTTCCATGAATTCATAGACATCACTCTTCTCATTATCCCATATAAAAAATAGGTAATCTATATATCTCTTATAAACCACAAGACCCCTACTGTATGTATTTTCATAAATATATACCTTCTCAAATAGCCCCATTACCAGTTTGCATACGAACATGCTGTTTTTGAACCCATTGCTGTCCCAAATTTCTGGTGGTACATTGTCCCATTAAATGTAAAGAAGTTGTTCTCAAGAATAAATTGTAGACTCTCTAGTACAAATGCAATCTCATCGTTTTTCAATAAATTGTCATTTCTTAAAAAATATTCAATGCACAGTAGACCCAGTTTATGCTCAATGTTCGTATATAAAGCTGCTACATCTATGGTTAGTAATAAGTAGGATTCTGATTATGTCTGTTGAATCTTTGGTGTAGCTGTCTAATAAAGAAACGTATTTCTGCAGTTTCTTATCGATGAGTTCCGCTATATGATTAGTCAAAGAATTTATGCCTGATATAATGGGGCGACCCGGGGGATTTTCCAGGTTTGTGTATCTTAGGTAAGTGGTAGAAAAATGGGATAGGGGGTTCTTTCTTAACCTCTTTACGACCAATGACGAGTATACTCGTCATGAAAAGATGTCAGTTCCCGCATCATGACGAGTATACTCGTCATGGCTTTGAACTGTCACTGCTTCTAAACGAACAGTGACAGCTCAAATCTAAAAGCGGTCAGTGACAGCCAAGGGTTAGGGGAAGAGGTGTGGGCACCCCTGTTAACCCCTTCACCCCCCCTCCCCAATCACACTTATCTGCCGGCGGGTTGCACCGCACCCGCCGGCCATGAGCTGATGCTCCAGCTCCCCCTGTGTCCTGTCCCCGCCCCCTGTGTCCAGCTCCCCCTGTGTCCTGTAGCCCCCCCCCCTGTGTCCTGAGCCCCCTGTGTCCTGTCCCCGTCCCCTGTGCAGCCCCCCCCTGTCTCCCGTCCATCCCCGCCCTCCACCTTGCATAGTTTGTCTGCCGGCGAAGCTGCAGGGCCCCCTCCCCCTCCCTGCTGGTCACCAGCCCCCGATCCTCGGTCCCCGGCCCCCGTCCTCGGTCCCCAGCCCCGCTCACCTATCCCGGCGGGCTGCACGCTCGGTGCACCCGCCCGCACCGTCGGCCTCCTCTGCAGTCCGGTGTGGCTCCTCCTCTTCTCAGGGGCTCCTCCTCCTCATCGCTGGGTAAGTATGAATTAATGAATGGATGGATGGATGGATGGATGGAAGGGTGGATGGATGGTGAATGGATGGATGTGTGCGTGCGTGGATGTGCGTGCTTGGATGTACGTGCGTGGATGTGTGCGTACGTGGATGTGGATGTACGTGGATGTGTGTGTGTATGTGTTCATGCGTGGATGTGGTTGTGTGCATGCGTGGATGTCAGCACGTGGATGTGCGTACGTGGATGTGCGTGGATGTGGATGTACGTGGATGTGTGTGTGGATGTGCGTGGATGTCAGCATGCGTGCGTGGATGTGTGCATGCGTGGATGTGCGTGTGTGGATGTGTGTGCGTGGTTGTGTGCATGCGTGGATATTAGCATGTGGATGTGCGTACGTGGATGTGCGTACGTGGATGTGCGTGCATGGATGATGGGTGCATAGGTGGATGGATGGGTGCAACAAGGGATCAAGTGTCCTCTTGTTATAGTCTCTGGGATCATAGTCAATGGTGCACTGTATAACTGATCATTGTCATACAGTGCACCATAACTCTGACCCCTGAGACTGTAGGAAGAGGACACTTGATCCTTTGCTGCAGTCTCTGGATTGAGCAGAGGCGATCGAGCGTCGTGGGACCTCTGTTGTGGACTACGTCGGAGGCGATCGAGCGTCGTGGGACCTTCGTTGTGGACTACGTCGGATCTTTATAATAAAGATGGAGTCCGAATTTTGTTTGTGTTTTTTTTCAAATAAAAAGATTTTTCTCTGTGTGTATTTTCTGACTATTTACCAGAGATTCCTAATGGCGGGTCTAACATTGGCCCTATATTATGAATCTCGGGCTTAGTGCCAGCTGCCAATAAAAAGCTGGCATTAACCCCTTTATTACCCAGTTTGCCACTGGCACCAGGGCAACTGGAAGAGCATGGGTACAGCGCCAGAAAATGGCGCTTCAATGAATGCGCCATTTTCTGGGGCGGTTGCGGGCTGCAATTCGCAGCATGGGGGGCCCAGAACGCTTGGGCCCTTCCATGCTGAGGATTCCAGCCCCCAGCTGCCTAGTTGTACCTGGCTGGGCCAAAAATATGGCGGAGCCCTACGTCTTTTTTTTCTAGAATTAGTTCTAGAAATAAAAAAAAAATGGGCTTCGCTGTATTTTTGGTTGCAGCCAGGTACAACGAGGCAGCTGGGGGTTGCTGGCAGTCTGTAGCTGCCAAGTTGTACCTGCTGGACCAAAAATATGGCGGAGCCCTACGTCATTTTTTTTTCTAGAATTAGTTCTAGAAATAAAAAAAAATAGGCTTCGCTGTATTTTTGGTTGCAGCCAGGTACAACGAGGCAGCTGGGGGTTGCTGGCAGTCTGTAGCTGCCAAGTTGTACCTGGCTGGACCGAAAATATGGCGGAGCCCTACGTCATTTTTTTTTCTTCTAGAATTAGTTCTAGAAATAAAAAAAAATGGGCTTCGCTGTATTTTTGGTTGCAGCCAGGTACAACGAGGCAGCTGGGGGTTGCTGGCAGTCTGTAGCTGCCAAGTTGTACCTGGCTGGACCAAAAATATGGCGGAGCCCCACATCATTTTTTTTTTCTAGAAAAAAAAAGCCTTCGCTGTAATTGTAGCCAGCCATGTACAACTTGGTAGCTGGCTGACTGGAATCCTCAGCGTGGAGAGACTCAAATGTTGTGGGTCCCCCACGCTGCAAATTTCAACCCACAGCCACCCAAGAAAATAGCGCATTCATTAGAGGCGGCATTTTCTGGTGCTGTACCCCAACTCTTCCAGTTGCCCTTGTGCTGGTGGCACACGGGTTCTCCATATACGACATGGTGTCCGCTAAAAATTTCAATAGAAAATTAGCTCCAATTGTTAGCGGAAACCATGTCGGGTATGGAGAGCCCCTCCCTGTGTGCCTGAACATTGGAGCTCCCCACAAGTGACCCCATTTCGGAAACTAGACCCCCGAAGGAACGTATCTAGATGCATAGTGATCACTTTGAACCCCCAGATGCTTCACAAATTCATCCATAAAAATGAAAAAGCACGTTTTTTTCCACAAAAAGTTTCTTTTTTCATTTTTACAGATCAATTTGTGAAGCACCTGGGGGTTCAAAGTGCTCACTATGCATCTAGATACGTTCCTTGGGTGGTCTAGTTTCCAAAATGGGGTCACTTGTGGGGGAGCTCCAATGTTTAGGCACATAGGGGCTCTTCATATCCTACAAGGTGTCCGCTAACAATTCCAATTGTTAGTGGACACCATGTCGCGTATGGAGAGCCCCTGTGTGTCTCCACATTGGAGCTCCCCCACAAGTGATCCCATTTTGGAAACTAGACCCCCAAAGGATTATATCTAGATGCATAGTGAGCACTTTGAACCCCCAGATGCTTCACAAATTGATCCGTAATAATGAAAAAAGAAATAATTTGTGGAAAAAAAGTGCTTTTTCATTTTTACGGATTAATTTCTGAAGCATCTGGGGGTTCAAAGTGCTCACTATGCATCAAGATACGTTCCTTTGGGGGTCTAGTTTCCAAAATGGGGTCACTTGTGGGGGAGCTCCAATGTGGAGACACACGGGGACCCTCCAAACGCGACATGGTGTCCGCTAACAAATTGAGCTCATTTTCCATTCAAATTGTTAGCGGACACCATGTCGCGTTTGGAGGGTCCCGGTGTGTCTCCACATTGGAGCTCCCCACAAGTGACCCCATTTTGGAAACTAGACCCCCTAAGGAACGTATCTAGATACATAGTGAGCACTTTGAACCCCATATGCTTCAGAAATTCATCCATAAAAATGAAAAAAGCACTTTTTTTTTCCACAAAAAAATTATTTTTTCATTATTATGGATCAATTTGTGAAGCATCTGGGGGTTCAAAGTGCTCACTATGCATCTAGATATGTTCCTTTGGGGGTCTAGTTTCCAAAATGAGGTCACTTGTGGGGGAGCTCCATTGTGGACACCCGCAGGGACCCTCCAAACACGACATGGTGTCTGCTAACAATTTGAGCTCATTTTCCATTCAAATTGTTAGCGGACACCATGTCGCGTTTGGAGGGACCCGGTGTGTCTCCACATTGGAGCTCCCCCACAGGTGACCCCATTTTGGAAACTAGACCCCCTAAGGAACATATCTAGATGCATAGTGAGCACTTTGAACCCCCAGATGCTTCACAAATTAATCTATAAAAATGAAAAAGCACTTTTGTTTTCCACACAAATTTTCTTTTTTCATTTTTACAGATCAATTTGTGAAGCACCTGGGGGTAGAAAGTGCTCACTATGCATCTAGATATGTTCCTTTGGGGGTGTAGTTTCCAAAATGGGGTCACTTGTGGGGGAGCTCCAATGTGGAGACACACGGGGACCCTCCAAACGCGACATGGTGTCCGCTAACAATTTGAATGGAAAATGAGCTCAAATTGTTAGCGGACACCATGTCGCGTTTGGAGGGTCCCTGTGTGTCTCCACATTGGAGCTCCCCCACAAGTGACCCCATTTTGGAAACTAGACCCCCAAAGGAACATATCTAGGTACATAGTGAGCACTTTGAACCCCCAGATGCTTCACAAATTGATCCGTAATAATGAAAAAAAAATTTTTTAGTGGAAAAAAAAAGTGCTTTTTCATTTTTATGTATGAATTTGTGAAGCACCTGGGGGTTAAAAGTGCTCATTATGCATCTAGATACGTTCCTTCGGGGGTCTAGTTTCCAAAATGGGGTCACTTGTGGGGAAGCTCCAATGTGGAGACACACCGGGACCCTCCAAACGCGACATGGTGTCCGCTAACAAATTGAGCTCACTTTCCATTCAAATTGTTAGCGGACACCATGTCGCGTTTGGAGGGTCCCGGGGTGTCTCCACATTGGAGCTCCCCCACAAGTGACCCCATTTTGGAAACTAGACCCCAAAGGAACATATCTAGGTACATAGTGAGCACTTTGAACCCCCAGATGCTTCACAAATTGATCCGTAATAATGAAAAAATAATTTTTTAGTGGAAAAAAAAGTGCTTTTTCATTTTTATGTATGAATTTGTGAAGCACCTGGGGGTTCAAAGTGCTCATTATGCATCTAGATACGTTCCTTCGGGGGTCTAGTTTCCAAAATGGGGTCACTTGTGGGGGAGCTCCAATGTGGAGATACACAGGGACCCTCCAAACGCGACATGGTGTCCGCTAACAATTTGAGCTCATTTTCCATTCAAATTGTTAGCGGACACCGTGTCGCGTATGGAGGGTCCCCGTGTGTCTCCACATTGGAGCTCCCCACAAATGACCCCATTTTTGACACTAGACCCCTAAGGAAGGTATCTAGATGCATAGTGAGCACTTTGAACCCCCAGATGCTTCACAAATTCATCCATAAAAATTAAAAAAACACTTTTTTTTCACAAATAAATTCTTTTTGCCTACGTTTTTTCAGTTTCACATGGGCAAAGGGATAAAATACATCCCAAAATTTGTTAGGCAATTTCTCCTGAGTACACCGATACCTTATATGTGGTCATAAACCACTGTTTGGGCGCACGGCAGGGCTCAGAAGTGAAGGAGCGCCATTTCACTTTTTGAACGGAAAATTGGCTCTAAAATTCAAATTGCGCTCCTTCCCTTCCGAGCCCTGCCGTGCACCCAAACAGTGGTTTATGACCACATATGAGGTATCGTTGTACTCAGGAGAAATTGCCCAACAAATTTTAGGATGCATTTTCTCCTGTTGCCCATGTGAAAATGAAACAATTGAGGCTAAAAGAACATTTTTGTTACAAAAATTAAAATGTCCATTTTTTCCTTCAACTTTATTTTAGTTCCTGTGAAGCACCTGAAGGGTTAATAATCTTCTTCAATATAGTTTTGAGTAGCTTGAGGGGTGCAGTTTTTGGAATGGTGTCACTTTTGGGTGTTTTCTGTCATGTACCCCCCTCAAAGAGACTTCACGTGATGTGGTCACTAAAAAATAGGTTTTGTAAATTTTGCTGGAAAAATGAATAATTGCTGATGAACTTTGAACCCTTATAACGTCCTACCAAATTTTTTTTTTTCTTCCAAAATTGTGCTGATGTGAAGTAGACATGTGGGAAATGTTATTTATTAACTATTTTGTAGCACATAACTCTCTGGTTTAACAGAATAAAAATTAAAAATTTGAAAATTGCTAAATTTTCAAAATTTTTGCCAAATTTTTTATTATTTCACAAATAAACGCAAAAATTATCGACCTAAATTTAATACTAACATGAAGCCCAATATGTCACGAAAAAACAATCTCATAATCGCTAGGATCCGTTGAAGCGTTCCAGAGATATTACCTCATAAAGGGACACTGGTCAGAATTACAAAAAATGGTCTGGTCATTAAGCTGCAAAGTGACTCGGTCCTTAAGGGGTTAATTAAAAATTTCTTCAGATCTGTTGTTATAATTTCCCTCTCATGTGCCTTAATTATCCTATTGTTATACTCTCAAATATATACTTTCAAAACTTGACTAGTTTTGTAGTTGAATAAATACTGCACCATGCACCTTTATATGATACAACACTTAGTTTTATATGTATATACTGTTTCCCCTCACACATAACCACTATTTTGCACCTTAATAGACACTGCATTCTCACACTGAGCGATCTCCCTTTCGTTCTTCCACTATAGTTTGCCCCTACTGGCGGAAAATTAGGTTTGCAGGGGACCAGCTCTTTACTCACATCACCTTGGTAATAGGCTCCAGATAAACACCATCTAGTGGTTATTTGTGAATACTACTCCAGTTATTTAGTTCTTTCACTATATTTTGCCCCTACTGGCGGAAAATTAGGTTTGCAGGGGACCAGCTCTTCACTCACATCACCTTGATAACAGGCTCCGGATAAGCACCATCTTGTGGTTATTTGAGAATATTGCAACAGTTATTTAGTGAGAAATGAATAATCTGTGAACTTCTGATGTTTTTTATGTTATGCCTGCTTTCTATGTGTTTTTATTGTCATGAGGCTCCTACCCAGGGTAGGATAGAACCCATCAGTCTCTCACCAACACAAAAAATCCAGCCATTTATCTGGTGCTCCACAGACACATATGAGAACATTCCTGTTTCTCTGTATTGCATAGCCCAGGCAATTTTTGATATATACAACTTATGTCTAAGGAAATAACCATCATGAGGCTTATTTATTTTTCTATCAACTTTTTTATTAATTTACATTAATTTTTAGACCAGTCTATTACGTTTTATTCTTCAAACACAGTTTTAAAGTACTGTTTTATGCATAATAGACATTTTTATTGATTTTACAACTAATAAAATTTACTAATAATGTTTTTAGTCATAGTTCACTCTTAGTTTCCTTCTTCTTTTATCCCTGGCTTCGTTTTATCTGAAATGAAAGAACGTACACAAGTTACATTTTTGCATGACACATCTTAAATAACATGACTCCAATATTCCCCTATAAACTGAAGGTGGCACAAGACATTAGAGAACACACATATCAGTGAACATTTGAGCCTATGGGTTCTATCCCCCAGGAGGATAGGTGTTTTTTTAAAAAAAAATGTTTCCATCTCCAGCATATTTTCCTAAGTGAGTTTACAGACTTTTCCACTTGGAATTTTTTTTAGTTTTTTAATAGTCTTTGTGAACAGATTTTTTAGAATACTTGGGATATGTTATAGTTATATTTATATGCAAAATGTGAGTTTTTTGTAATAATTGCGCCAAAACTCTGGATCCTCCGGTTTTGATGATGGTTTTGACGTCATACATGTGGCAACACCTACTAATCATGACTATGAATGTTGCTATAAATAGGAGTTGTTTGGTGGGGTGTAGGTATCCCTGATGAAGGTGCCAAGTGGGCACCGAAACGCGTCGGTGAATAAAAGAAGGATCTGATCAACACTTCATCTCCAAGCGTCTTCTTTGATGCGAGTCAGTCGGGCAGCGAGGACCGCCATACACCTTTTCCCAAGTAACCTGATATCTTCCCAAAAGACTATGCACCATCTTTGTTGGGGAGGAGGTCACCTTCATGAAGGACATGGGCAGCAAGGGTTGGCTCGCAGTTGCCACCGATGATGAATACGAGAAGTGGCAAGAGGATGCCGACCGGGAGAGAATGTGGTATCAGGTGGAAGACAGGCCTCTCTTGGCTAGCCAGCCAGCTGCACCCAAACTCACAGGACATGTCGGTGTTCCACAAGTTGCTTCTTGTCTGTCCCCTGTTTCCACAATTGTCTTCCCCAGCAGTGGCCATGATGGAATATGCTGGGGGCCAGGTGGTGGCAGAGGATGCCCCTGCAGGAGTAGACCTTGCAATTTTCCCCAGACCGACCTTCAGCCCAGACGACGCTGGGAATTCTGGAAGACAGAATTAACAATAAATACAGTGAACTTTCCTAAAAAAAAAAAAAGGCATTGCTTGGTCAAGTACCCATCTGAAGATGTACATCCAGCTGAATGAGGCGCTGCCCCCGAACCCCTGGGCCCAGTCACGGTCGAGACCCCTGAGGCCGCAATCGTTACGCCTCTAATTCCTTTCTTTCAGGTTTTTCTGTAGTATACTTCCTCTCGTCTCTTGGGGAATGTTCCCCAAGATGGATGAGTTTTTACCCTTTGTTCACAACAGCACAATATAGGGTTACTATGCCCCTGTGCTCCAGCGGGGCAAAGTGGAACTTTTAATACGTTTTGCAGGTCCCTCCCCCGTTCCTGCCACCAGCAGGGGGAGCCTCACTGAGATCAACCATTTTTAATTTGTCCCTTGCCAGTGCGGGACTTTTTTTTTCCTCCTCCCACCCCTGCTTTACCTGCTCTGTAGTTGTGATTCTGGGTTGCAATGCAGCTTTGACTGGTGGCTTGCCATGAGCTGTCTTTTTTCGCTTGGGCCAGTGCCCTTGTATGAGGCTCCATAGTTCCATTGCGGCGTGCTGACTTCCTTTCGATGCCATGTGCACCAATTGGTTGGCATCGGGCGGCTGCCAGTATCCTCAGATCCCACCGATAAGGAGGGTAGTGTCACAGGATTCAGTAGTATGGCCATTCTAAACTGAATCAGCTGCTGCACAGTTGGAGTTTATCCAGGTCTCGTGTAGCACTAATGCTTGGAATGGATGGTGGGGTGGGGGAGTGTATACTTCTTACCTTCTGTTTGGAGAATTCAACTACTGAGTGCTCTTTGCAGCCAAGTCGGTGCTGTGGCACCTGGTAATCAGGCGAATGCAGCCTGAGATATGCTGCCTGGGAGACTCTGGAGTTAAGAGCCATGTGCTGCTTTCACAAAGCATTGCTTGGCGGAAAAAAAGCAAAAAACAAGTATGTTCCCATCAACAATGGTCAGCTTGCAAATGGAGTATGGGCAGAGAAGCCCTTTACCAGCTGGAGCTTCCTTGGACTTTCCCAGCAGTTTCAGCCAAGGCAGTCTGTAGTAGAGAGGTAAGTCATTAATATCTGCTCAGATATTTGAGCCTGGAAGTGTGGAGCCCACTGGGACGGGGTACTCGGTACCGGACTGGGGTATATGCTGGGGATGTCACGGCATTCCTTGGTCCGGACCGTGTCTTGAGCCCACAAGTAATGGGGGGATATTTACAGGGGAGTTTGTCGTGACGCCACCCACGGGTTGTGGTCAGTGTGACCACCGCTGCTGCAAAACCTCCAGGGATGAGGTTTGGCAGCCGGTGATGTAACGGCTCTCCGCAGGTAGAGCCTGGTTCCCCGGGAAGTGGTAGTTACAGTCTATGATTGAAGCTATGGATGTTGCAGGATAGGGGTAGTAGTAGAGGTGATGGCAGTTTGTGAGGGAAAGTAGGGCTTGAGCATAAGGATCACATAGACTCACGGTTTTGTAGTTTTCCAAGTCTTTACTGCAGATGTTGATAGCAGAGTACTGTCCTCGGAGCCTGTACTGGGGCCGGGTTGCTCCCACCCTGACCGGGTCCTCAGCTTCCCACTCCTGCGCTGTGTGTGTGGCCCTGCTGCCGCTTCAGCTAGGCTGCTGGCCCTGTTTCTCCTCACAGGTACCCCCTTTGCTAGGCAACTTGAGTCTTTCCATGTGCTTCTGACCCCGCCGTGTTGCTTCGCTGAGGTGTGGTGTAGATCTATATCCTCCACTATCCCGGTGTTTACTATGCTGCATCAGTCAGTCACAGTTTCGGATCCGGTATCCGGTCTGTGCGCTCCTCCGGGGCGAGTTATGAAGGTAACTCAATCTCCCAGATGTGTTCCTCTGTTTCCTAGACTGCTCTCCTCAGACCCTGGCTAGGCCTGGAATTGAGTATCAGACTGTGGAGAAGCCTGAGGCAGCCTCTTTACACCACAGTCTCTCTCCTCAGTTCTCCAAGGAACTGAACTAACTACTTTTTCTTGACACAAGAATATATAGGGGAGCTGCTTTAGCTCCCCCTTCTGGCCTAGAGATACTAGTGCAGTGTCAGGTGTTGTGTGGAGAGTGAACCCTGACTGATGTTACTGTGGCACATTAACCCCTGGGGTGCCACAAAAGCATTGGGTGCTACCATCTTTATCTCTGTTAGATCTGTCTCCACGTGGTATAAAATCTGATCTCTGCTGACCATGGCTCTAAAGGGGGGATCTCAGCTCCTGCTCAGTTTGTGGCCTGACAAATCGCCGTCAAGGCCACAGCTTTAAGCACCTGTCTAGGCCCCGCACAATGGCGTATTACATGTGTTTGTCTGTTGAGCAGGAGATTCTGAGGGACACATTGGGAGTCACCTGTCAGGCAGAGTTCCCTAGTACGGAGAGATATTGCTGTGACGGGTGTGTCAGGAGGCACGGATGAGACTATAGAGGCCACCGGCAGAAGGTCCCAGGATTTGGGCAAACAGTCAAAATCCTAAGAAAATGTCTTTGTCTCTTAAAGGCGGTGACGGTGCAATATCTTGAACGATATTGTTTAAGCGATCTGCTTTTTGATCGCTTAAGCGATATCGTTTGTGCATCGCTACGTGCGATCAAGCGATTTTACAATGTAAAATCGCTTGATCGTGACATCGCAGATGTGAGAGCCGGAGCTCATATCAAGCGATAAACGCTTGTTCAATCTGCTTCATCGTGGTGTATGACACCACGATAAACGATCTCCCAGCGGCAGAGCCTATGCTGGGAGATGGTATCTATGGTAAACGTCGGGTTACTAAGCGCCGCACGGCGCCTAGTAACCCGATGGTACCAAGTTACCAGCGATCTCGCTGGCCATCGCTGCGAGTCTGTCTGTGTGACATCTCACCAGCGATGTGAACGATATTGTTAGCGATCGCGCGTGCACGTGATCGCTTACAATATCGTTCAAGATATTGCACCGTGTGACGGCCGCCTAAGAGGCATTCCCCTTTTAGTTAATGCTGGAGGTCACAAGGACCCAGCTGATTCCTTACCTTGAGCTGTCTATACATTTCCCTTGACTGCCAGCATGCACTGCTGGTGATAGCTGTTCAGGTATTCCTGATTGCATCTTAGCTAAAAGCAGTGTTACCTGGAGTCTGCTGGTTTGCTGCTTGGATCTGTTCAAGCTAAGTGCATCTTTTCCCTCTTTGTTTGTTTCCCTTGTGTTTCTCTAGTTGCTAGCCGGGCTGACTAGTGATCACCCGCTCTGATCCCTGTGTATCAGTAGTCCAGGGACAGTCAGGGAATAGGTACCCTGGTGGCGATAATTACAGAGGCTGTATAGGCATGTTAGGTGTCAGTGCTAGTTGTTTTAAGGGTCACCATCCCCCCTTTTTGCCCTTAGCATCAGGGACTCCTTTCCCCTCCCCTGTCGTCATCCAGCGCTGGGTGTCTCCCTACTTCCAGCGTGACAATCGCTTAACCTTATTGAAGCTGTACAGTGAGAGTACTGAACTATGGCTGAACTGCATGCTGGCTCAGTGTCTAGCAGTGTTGCAGTATATTCCTGAAGTTAAATCGAATCCCATGATGAGCACCTAGGTGGCTCAGTGGTTAGCACTACTGTTTCACAACGTTGCAATGGTGTCCCAGCAGTTCCTTGTTTACCTTTTCCACATCTCTCTGAGGTGCAAATGCATGTATGAATAGCTCATTCCATTGGCTGTGTTGTTAGTGCATCACAATGAGTTGGCGTGGCTCAGGCTCAGCGTTAAAATGGAGAGATTAAATATCTGTAAGTGCTCAAATGGTTTAGCCACCTCCACTTCTAAATTGCCCAGGGCCTTTATCATGGAAGACAAGGTCATTGACCTTATGAAAGCTGATGAGGTAAGAGCGTTCTTCCCTAAATGAGTCTCAGTCTAGGACTGGGTGTCGCCTCCTGAGGTAGATATCGCAAAAAGAACCATAGCTCAGCAGACAAGGGAATCTGCCTCGCAGCAAGAGGTCACTGGATCAAATCCTGAAACCGAGGTGACAATCTGTGTCTAGCCCATAGATATGGATCTTATCCTAGGCCTCCGAGAAGTCGTCTGTTGGTGCTCAGCCTTCGAAACATCCAACAGGAGAAGGTTGACAAGGTTGTGCTGTGCTGTTTGGTCATTCTTTGCTTTCTGCAGAGTTGGGGCACAAAGGTGTACAATCAGTGATTTTTTGTTTCCCTTCATCTCTTGTCCCCAATTATGGCATTGGAGTCAAGGACTCTCTCTCCTTCCAGGCAGAAAATTCTAGAAGGGGCGATACAGAAGCTAATTCTTCTGTCCGATCTGGAACCTGTCCCAGCATCCCAGTTGGGAAGATATGCTCTCCTGTGTCTGAGTCTGAGCCATCAGGCAAGTCTGATTAATAATAAATACAGGATGGTATTGGCAATAAGGTCTAGACTCCTTCAGGGAATACACATTGTTCCATATCTGGACAACTGGCTGCTATTAAGGCCCTGTTACACGCTACGATGATATTACCGATATCGTTGGTACGTCACAGCGTTTGGGGCGGTGCTACGACGTCGTTGTGTGTGACACATAGATACGACCAACGATAAGTCGGCTGATCATTGATCGCAGGTTTATGAACTGGACCATAAATCAGTCGTCCGTCGTTCATTCAACCTGCAACATCGTTCTGTGTGATACCTTTCCAACAATCTGGTTTACGACTTTGCCTATTCAGAAATAAAGCATGTAGGCGACCAAACGACCACAAGTATCGTTCGTTTGTCGCTGAATCGTTGCCGAGTCGTTCACAATATCTGTATGTGTGACACCTTAGCAGCGATCATTAAACGATGTCCCAGCGATCTCGGCCAAGTCGGATCATTGGTCGGATGGCTGAGACATTGAAGCGTCTAACCCGGCCTTTAGACTCATCTTGCCCTTTTTCTTCTAGGACACTTACAGATTACTCTAAAGGTACCTTTACACGCCGCCACTGAAAGGTAGCAACTGCCTGGCATTGGGGATAGTTATGCCTGTTGCTATGAAATTGCTACGAAATGGCGGCGTGTAAATAGGGAAGTTCCTTCCTGTGTCCTGTAGTGGACTCAGATAGGCAACACAAAGGCACAATTGCCATGGTAGTGGCGTCTAATCGGGGCACAGGCATGGATGTTGCGTCGCCTAGTGATTTCACAGGGGCGTGCCACAGCGTCATGGATACCACGCCCCATCAGCGATCATTGGTGGGGGCTACTGTGTCACCATTGGCTGTCCCTGCACAGGGCGCCATATTTAAAGAGCTGACCATTCACACTACACAATTGTAATGGTGTCATGTATTAGCCAGCCTTCCTGCGCAGACTGGCCAATCATGATGCAATTGCATTGTCCAATCAGCGTACGAGTGTCACGAAATACACAACTCTGTCACGCCTATGTACTTGCGGCGTGAAAGATGTACGCCCATATTCCTTTGTGGTAGTGGCGTGTAAACCAGGGAAGGTATTCAACAGGAAGTAAGCCGCAGAAGCTGTCGGCACTTCCAGGGAACACAGATACCTTCAGTGGAGCACGCAATGGCGGCGTGTATATGCGGCATTAGCGATCGGTATCCACCGTTAAAAACATGCGCGTGCACGTGCGGTGGATACCTGTTGCTAGCGACAGTGGCGGCATGTAAAGGTACCTTTATAGACCTCAGCTGGTTGATTGGGTTCCCGGAAATCAAAATCCTTCCTGGGGTATATGATCAGCTCTCTGAGATGAGACTATATATCTCTCCTCCCACAGGAAGGTGCAGAGGAAGGTTCACTTTCTCATATGGGATCCTAAAAACCCGATAACAACTCTCATGAGAGACATGTCTGTCCCTGGGCTCTTAGCGCAAGGACATAAGTTTCTTTTCTTCTAATCTGTATACCATGCGGTTCCTTCCATGGTAACAAGATAATATTCTCTTGGTGGAAACATTCTGGATGGCAGGGATAGAGGGATCAGCCTGAATAATACAGGTGGCGGTCGCTCAGAAACAGGTTGGTACTTCCACTCAAAAAATAGTACTATTGCATGGTCTTGGTCCAGTATAGAGTTTCTCCTACCCTTCACAGAAGATATTACAAGCTGTCAATCTAACTCTTCTAGCCTTCATGGAGAGGTCAGTGAAGATTCGCACGGATCACATTCCTTATGTTCGTTACGTAAACAAAGCGGGATGAAATCTCCCCCTCTCATGACAGAGGTGGCTGAGACTTTTTCATTAGGCAGAATCAATGGTAACCAGGTTATCGACCGGGTGGATGGTCATTGAATAATTGAATCCAGAAGCGTTCAGATGGATTGCACTGACAAGGGACTCTCCAAAGATTGACCTGATGGCGACCAGAGAGAACGCCAGAACAGTGTACTGCTTCTCCCTATAGCCGGACTACCCTATGGCATTAGACGCCATGTCCATCCTGTGCAGCTTCAAGCAAGCATATATTTTTCTGACAACTTCTAGGATACCAGGGGTATAGATAAAGACTAGTCAGGTGTCCTTCATAGCCATCCTTCCATTCTGGCCCTAGAGATCATGGTTCACTCTCTTCATGGCATACCTCACTCTAGTAGTGTATGAGCCTTGGTCAGTTCTGAAAGGTTCCCTCCGGCAGCAACCAATTGGTACTACACACATATAATGAGGATCCATGTCAGAGCCTGAGAATCAGTCTGACAGTTTGGAAGCAGACCACCCTTACTGAAAGCCAAGGATATTTTGAAAAGGGTGTTGGTTATGCTAGCTCACTCTAGGAGTGAAGCAACCAACAGGTTCTATGCACACATAAAGATAATCTTTCTTTCTAGGTGCATTTTGAGATCTATCAACTCTGAAGATCCTTCCACCCCACAAATTTTGGAGTTCTTACAGGATACATATGACAGAGGACCTAAGCCTAATCGCATCAGAGCTACACATTTGCAGGAGATCAATGATTATCTGAAGTCCATTTCTGGGTTGAGACCTTGAATCTGTAGACCGGTTACCCAGTGGGTCTAGGCTTAGCACTCAGATGCCTGGAAGCCCTTTGAACCTCTAAACTCTGTGGAGTGGAGGTTCCCAACCCTTAAGACGGTACCCTTGCTAGTTGATACCTCATCAAGAAGGCTGAGTGAGCTACAGGTTTTGTCTTCTAAAGAACCCTATACAGTATTTACGCAGTATAGGTTAATCTAAGGCTTCTTCCCCCTTCAAACCAAAATACCCATCATGAGAAAATCTGGATTAGATGATCTCTCTGTCCCTAAAGCAGCATAGTCTCTGGAAGAGGATCTCTCCACCCTTGACATGTTAAATGTCTAGGAATCTATCTCCATGAGTACTTGGGATGTCAAAAGGGATGAAAACCTACTAGTACTTCATGTGGGGAAGTTCCATGGGAAGAAAGCCTCAAAACCCTCTTTATCAAGAAAGATCTGTGATTGCATTAAGCTATGAGAATGCCAACATTTTATCGCTGCAGTTCACTTCTGCTCATTCTGCTAAGGCAGTTTCAACAACTGAGTTGGCAAAAGAGATGGATAGACCCACCCTGCTGGTGCCTAAACAAAAACCTGAGACCTCTCATGATGTGACCCATTTGATCACCACTTTTGACAATGGGCTCGCCTGATGTACGCAAGATTCTTGAGAAACACTGGCCCATTCTTCTTTTAGATCCATAATTGGGGTCAAAACTACCTGCCTGTCCTTTGATTACCTATTGGAAGGGTCGTTCCATCAAGGATCGAGTTGTACATAGTCACTTTACTAGATCGACCTTATAACTAGTAACGTTAAGGGCTCTTACAAATGTTCAGCTGTATTGCCTGTCCTTACATAGATGTGACTAAAACATTCAGGAGCAATGTCATGGGCATTGATTTTGAGATTCGTTCATATTTCAATTGCCACACGCAGGAAGAAGTTTACAAAGCCACCTGCATTTGTGGTAAGGAATATGTTGGAAAGACAATTTGGGAGTTCCAGCGCTGTATTGGTGATCATCTCGGTGATATTGAACACAAACAAGAGACCTCGATAACTAGACATGTGAATGAGATACATGGTGGGGACCCAAGAGTCCTCTGATTCACTGGGATTGATCATGTGAAGAGACCACTCCGTGGTGGAGACTGAGACTGCATAATGCTACAAAAGGAGACCAAGTGGATCTTTAACTTGGATACAGTGGCACCATTAGGTCTCAATGAGCAGATAAGCTATACTTGCTTTATCTGAACTATGATCTATTGTTACTGTGATTTACCAGCTAGTAGTTACTTTGATTATCCTTTAATTTAGTTAATTCCCTTTAAAATACATTAGAATTTTTAGATTGTGAAGAACAATGTATAATCTGGCACATATCATCATAATCTTTAGCACACCTTTTAACTTTGTCCCTGATCAATACATACTGCCATGTTTATTTCCCTATTCAGGATCGTTTCCTACATAAGCGGTCATGTGCTTGGTCAGGTGATTCGCCTAGTCACATGTTAAGCCGTCATTTCCGCTGCGCACTGTGTGTTTGATGACGATGGTGTCGCGTGGTCCACCCAGTTATGTGACGCTGGAGTCACTTCTGGAGAGACCACGCCAGCAGCACTGTTATGATGGTTGTGTCCTTGGTGATGCGACGTCATGTCTTGGTTACCCGAGACCTCAATAACATAGTGGATATGATGCCGGGGACCCATGTGACCGGCGTATACTTCCTGGTTGTGGGGCAACACATTAAGAGGGTGGTTTGTATAATCGCTAAATGTACATATAAACATATTGTAATGGCAATGCAAGGTGTGCCAAAGCAAATGATGGGAATGTTTTGGATGTATTAGAAATGCCCACATGATGAGTCACCTAATTTGATATGCTGGGATATACCTCCCTCTATCTTGACACATGTTTTGTGAGTCTAAGTGGATGTGCTTTTGAATGAAAGGTATAAAGAATTAGAAGGAATCCGGACACTGACCTGGAGAAGCACGCAGCAATAGTATGGATGAGGTGATGTCTGGATCCAGTGTTGCTCAGCTGCAAGATGAAGTAGATAAATGAGCAAGGACAGAGCAGCACTCACAGGAATCCAATTGCAGTTTTTCACAGCTTTATTCAGCAATATGCATGGTTACAATGCAGGGAGGGGGGTCAGCAGGGCAACAGTCACCGTTTCACGCTATATAGAGCTTCCACGGGTCCTGTATCATGAAGCCATATTAACACACCCAAGTGTGGGAGTACTAATATGGTTCCCGCTGGTGGTACCAGTGTCTTACACAGTACTACCAGTGGGCCCATTGCAAATTACCATAACGAGCCCCGAACCCCTACTGCGAGACAAATGATGTGCCCGAATGCCGTAGCCCGCCACAAACACCAACGGACTAACACAGACGCCGCTACAGGACCTTTGGTGATCTCACAATCATGTGATCAATAGGGATGAGTGAGTATGCTCTGCGCTACTTGTTACTCACACGAGTATCCCGATACTCGGGATGCTCGGCGAGCACCGAGTACCGCCGAGATGTGCGGACTGCTCGCTAATAATTAGCAATCTGACACACATACACAGCTCCCTTCAGTGCACACAGTGAGCTTGCACCACACAGGGAGCAGATTCATTGTTAGGATCCCTCTGGGGGCCACAGCAAGGTGTTATATGTTGCGGCGATTTAAAAAAGCCCCCCCTCCCGCCCTTTCCCAGCAATACTCGTTTTATAACCGGAAGTCTGTGGGCGGAGCCTGTCACTCATTGACTTACATTGGGCTCGGTGCTCTGGCCGAGTACACGAGTATCTTGAGATGCTCGGCCAGAGCACCGAGCACCCGAGCATTTCAGTGCTCGCTCATCACTAGTGATCAATATCGGATCACATGACTGTGACACCACCACATGGCCTGTGTGCAGAGGCACAGACAGGACAGGGAAGCGGGTGGGGGAGGACGCAGACAGCACAGGAGGCAGAAAGGTCCACAGACAGCACAGGGAGGCGGAGCGGTCCACAGACAGCACAGGGAAGTGGGGGGCCACAGACAGCACAGGGAGGCGGGGGCCACAGAAAGCACAGGGATTTAGGGGGGAGCCACAGACTGGTACAAAGCAGAGGGGGCACAAGGAGGCAGGGGTTGGCACAAAGAGACAGGGGGTGGCTAGACATGCACAGGGACGCGGGGGGGGGGGGAAGGGACACAAGAAGGCCCGGGGAAAGCACTGACAGGCTCAGGGAGGACACTTAGGTATTCATAGATGGCAGTGGTGTGACACATCACACCACCCCACCCAAGATTACAGTAATAATAATAATATTCATTTATATTTTGTTATTCATTCCATAACACTTTTACATACATTTGTAACACTGTTCCCATTGGGGCTCACAATCTAAAAATCCTATCAGTATGTCTTTTGAGTGTAGGAGGAAACCGGAGTGCCTGAATGAAACCAAAGCAAACACGGGAGAACATACAAACTCCATGCAGATGTTGTCCTTGTTGAGATTTGAACCCAGGACCACAGCGCTGCCAGGCTGCAGTGCAAACCAATGATCCACCATGCCGCCCTCTAATTACAGGATTACGTCAGAGGGGAAATAGGTGGGAGCTAATAAAATCGATTACAAGATGTCTCTGTTTTATAGGCAATAAAGGATTTCTGTAGGTGTTTTTTTTCTCTTTACTGAAAATATTGCTAATGGCCAGCTGTCATACTGATGGCTGACATTAGCTGCCAAAAAAAACCTGACATAACCCCTTTATTACCCAGTCTGCCACTGCTACACAGCAGCTGGAATAGGCACCAATTCTTGGGTTACTGCTGGCTGCAACTTTCAGTGTGGGGGCCCCAAAATGCTTGGGTCTCACACCACTGAGAATCACGACCCCCAGCTGCCTGGGTTACCATGGATGGCAATAGAAAATACAGCAAAGCTCACGACAATTTTTTTAAAATTATTTAAATAATTGAACAAATAAGGGCCCACCCCCATCTTGGGCTCATTCCTCCTCACAGAACTGGTGTAACTGAGCCATGTTTATAAGCCGTCTTAATCACACCTTGCCTTTTCAGATTTGCCCATACATTTTCAAAAGGATTGGGGTCAGGGCTTTATGATGATCACTCCAAAACATTGACTTTGATATTTTTAAGCCACTTTGTAACCATTTTGGCAGTATGCTTCAGGTCCTTGTCCATTTCAAAGAACCATTGCCACCCAAGCTTTAACTTCCTGGCTGATGTCTTGAGATGTTGCTTCAGTATTGCCACATAATCTTTCCTCATGATGCCATCTATTTTGTGAAGTGTACCAGTTCCCCCTGCAGCAAAACAACCCCACAACATGCTACCACTTTGTATTTCAGAGTTGGGATGGTGTTTTTAGGCTTCCAAGTTTCTCCCTTTTTCCTACAAACGTAACGATGGTCATTATGGCCAAACAATAAAATTTTATTTTCGGCAGACCACAGGATATGTCTCCAAAAATTTAGGTCTTTGTTCTTGTGTGCATTTGCAAAAACTAATCTGTTTTTTTATGTTTCTTTTGGAGTAATGACTTCTTCCTGGCAGAGTGGCCTTTCAGCCCATATTGATACAGTACTTGTTTCACTGTGGATTATGACTCAATCTTACCAGCTTCACAAGGTCTTTTACTTTTGTTTTTGGGTTGATATGCACATGTCAGACTAAAGCATCTCTGGAACACAGAACCATCTCCTTCCTGAGCGGTATAATGACTGAACAATCCCATCTTATTTGTATTTGCATATAGTTGTTTGTACAGATGAATGAGGCACCTTCAGGATGAGCAAGACTTGTGCAAGTCCACAATTCTCTTATTGATATCTTGGCTGACTTCTTTAGACTTTTCTGTGAGGCTACACAAAGAAGCAATGTGTTTCCGGTGTGCATTAAAATACATCCACAAGTGTCTCTCTAATTAACTCTGATATTGCTAATAAACCTATCAGAAGCTTCCACACATGACATCATGATATGGGTGGTTCCAAATTGTTTAAAGGCATAGTGATGGTAGTGTATGTAAACTTGTGTCTTTGCAGAAAGTAATAAAATGTCTTAGAACATTCTCTCTCTCATTATTCTGGCATTTGGCAAATATTATTAATTATGATAATCCTATTTGACCTAAAACGGGAATGGTTTATTCTGATTTCATGTCAGATAATGATAAAAACATGCATATGTGTGTTTTTATATAATGATTGTAATCTTCTGGTTTCAACTGTAGATAGAATGAAAGCTAGAAGGATAGGTAGATCAAAACATCGATAGAATTTTAGATAGATTGAGATATAGATTTCAAACAGCTATATAATTGTCCGATGCCTGCACATATTCTAAGCCTGCACCCTTTACTACCTTTCATGTGGCACCAAAGAGTGTTTAACCTAGTATCAAAAAACACAATGTGGGAGTCCTCCGCTATTTTTTGTTAGCCCGCTGCCGCTGGCAGCTTTTCCTTGGATGTGAATCCAGAACAGAGGTCACCCCAAAGTTTTTTTTAAATAATTTATTTATTAATAAACAGTTTTTATAAAGAAAAAATCCTGTGGCGTCCCCTCAAAATTGGTGTGCTCTAGCATGCAAAGCTTCTGCGCATACGCAAGATTTCGCTCAATGATGTGGATGACGTAGGAAGTGTTATACAAATCAATCATTAGGACCAGACCTGGGACATTTTAATACAGGGCGCAAGAATGTTTGAGCTATTTATGAAGTGTACAGTGAGAGTCAGGGTCTAATATGCATCTTCATCGAATGCAGCATAGGTGTTGCTGAAGGTGGATTTAGGTTATACACCCAAAATCTGGTGACAGGTTCACTTTAACAGTCTGTTTGCATTATAGAGATCGCAATGTCTTCATGTCAATTTAGCAGTAATTGCAATTTGCGGTGATTTGATCTGGAACAAATCAAATTTAATTTAAAAATTCATAAGATTTGCTAACCTTTAGTCTCTTTACAACTCTGACACAGCATGATATGCAAAGTCTAAATGTAGTTACTAAATTCAATTTAATTCTGCATTTTAAACTACATTAAGTGTGTTTTGTCTCGTGTTACAGAAATTAGTTACCAGGGTAATGCTTCCCCATCTGAGAGCAGCATAAAATGGAGAAATAGGCTCTGATTGCCGGAGTGTGGCAATTAACCCTTTCACCCTGGGCGATTTTCAGCTTTTTTATTTTTCCCTCCCCTTTTTTCAAGGGCCGTAACTTTTTCCATCAATATAGCCATACGAGGGCTTGATTTTTGTGGGATGAATTGTACTTTTGAATGACACCATTCATTTCACCATTTAGTGTACTGGAAAACAGAAAAATAACTTCCAAGACCAGTGAAATTGCAAAAAAAAAATGCAATTTTTTCAAGTTTTTTTTAAAATATTTATCTTTATATGGTAAAAAGGACATGTCATGTTTCCACCGATCAGTAAGAGTTCGTAGATACCAAACATCAACACTTTTATTTTTATCCAAGTGGTGAAAAAAATTCAACAATTTGTAAAAAAAAAAACAAATAATTGAACTTTTGCACCATTTTTTGAGACCCATCGCGTTCTCATTTTTCTGGATCTGGGGCTGTGTGATCGCTTATTTTTTGTGTCTTGAGCTGCCATTTTTAATTATACCATTTTTGGGAAGATGCAATGTTTTGATCCCCTGTTATTGTAATATTGTGGCAATTAAAACACATCATTCTAGCGTTTTGATCTTTTTTCTCGCTACGCCCTTTATTAATCAAATCAATTTATTTTATATTTTGATAGATCAGCCTTTTCTGAATCCAGTGATAACAAATATGATTATTTTGCATTTTTTTTTATAGTTATTTTAAATGGGGGAAAAAGGAACGTGATTTTTAAGTTTTGTTTTTATTTTTCATGTTTTTAAGAACTTCAGCATCCCTCTGAACAGTATAAATTACTGATCTTCTTCGTCTTAGAGGGACAGGATCCTCATCTGACTCCGAACTGTCATGAAAACTCTTTGGCGCTCTGTGATCTTGTCACGGGACCGCCGATGGGGAACGTGTATGACAATGCAATCTAATAATTACCAGGTGCCTGTTAGCTGCAAATATCGCTGATCAGATCAGTCGAAATGTGTGGAGAATGATGCGAGCTCAGCGCTTGAGTTTCCATCAAGATCAGGGACACGATCAATGACGTACCGATAGGTCATTTGCTGTGAAGGGGTTAATTGGCTTTCTTATGGTGCTGTCACACCAGACGACGTTGCTAGCAACATCGCCGGAAAAGTGACGTACCAGCGATGTCGCTAGCGACGTCGCGCTGTGTGACAGCGCGACGCGACCGCGTTTTATCGCTAGTCGCAGGTTGTCAGGTTTACGGGAAGAACTGTAAACCTGACAACCTGCGATTTAGGCTGGATCGCACCGTGTGACATTGCCAGAGCGATGTCAGCGGCGATCCAGCCTATACCGCAGCGTTGCTGCGGATCGCTCGCTGGGCTGAGCCCAGCCCAGCGAGCGATGTCACCGCCCCGCATCGCTGCGGCATCGCCGGCCGCAGCCGTGCTGTGTGACAGCTGGCCAGCGATGTCGGAAACGAGCGGGCACCCGCGCATCGCTTCCGACATTGCTGGCCAGGTTGTGCTGTGTGACGGCACCTTTAGTGTACTTTTAATAAACCTCTGCTAGTCCTCTCCATGAGCGCCAGGTCATTGATTGGCAGCTTTCTGCCTACACTGTGCATAGGCTGAAACCTGAAGATCACTCAATGGTGTAGATTGTTCATGAATATTGAGGACTAGCTAGCAGGACGTTATCACTGGAAGAAGTTCATTAATTGACACATTGCTGAAATAAGGTTCTCTGCGTCTACATAATGCTTCTTTCTCAGATGGGACAACAAAAATCTGGTTACAGACACTTTTAAACCATTGGTTAGAGAACTATATAAATAGAAATATGGATACTATGTGCTGAAAAATACTGCGGCTTTTTAAGAGTTAACTAAATTTTATTATATATACACGTGGAAATTGACAAATGTTTGTATCTGAATTACCATGGATTTAAGTGGAATAATTGATAAATGACTAGATGTAGAAAACAATTAACCTATAACTTTGTTCCCACTTTGTAAAATATGCAGACATATGCACTTAGTGAAACGCCTGGATACATGACATACTACACCATACTGAGGTATACCTGCCTGCCAGATGTAAAAGGACACAGGTTTGGTTTGGCAAGTCTATAGGGGGTCTATGGATATAAGTGCCTTCAGAAAGAGTTTCTCCCATTGCATTTACTTTAAGTAACTTCAAAACAGTGTGTGAACAGTCACTTATACAGATTAGTTAAGTTCCAGGAAGTCAACACCTGTATGAATATAATTATTGGAAATAAAGTGCCCAAATAAATGAATGTCAGTAAATAAATAGAAACAAGAAAATTCACGTTGAAATTAAATTATCATAGCTTATATTTTTGCGGAGTAAAACAAGTGGAGATATTTTGGTTTTCTTAAATCCGACACATAAAGCAGAGTAATATATAATGTAAAAGAAATAAATAAATTTGTAAATATTTGAAAAAAATATAACATAAAATCATTAAATATGTTACAAACAGGCGAACATTACTGCTAGAATTCCACATCCTTGCAATAAAACAGGACAGGAAGAATGTAGGTATTTAGTGAAGAATATAAGGAAACATAACGTAGCACACAAGAATCTCTAAGTTCTGCATAAAATCGCATCACTGTATTATACAGTTGAATTTAAATATTCATACAAATAGTTACAGTTGTGGCCAAAAGTATTGACACCCCTGCAATTCTGTCAGATAATACTCAGTTTCTTCCTGAAAATGATTTCAATCACAAATTCTTTGGTATTATTATCTTCATTTAATTTGTCTTCAATGAAAAAGAATTGTCCTAAAGCCAAATTGGATCTAATTCCACACCAAACATAAAAAAGGGGCACTGTTAGAAAAATCATGTGATGCTTCTCTAATTTGTGTAATTAACAGCACCTGTAACTTACCTGTGGCACCTAACAGGTTTTGGCAATAACTAAATCACACTTGCAGCCAGTTGACATGGATTAAATTTGACTCAACCTCTGTCCTGTGTCTTTGTGTGTTCCACATTGAGCATGGAGAAAAGAAAGAAGACCAAAGAACTGTCTGAGGACTTGAGAAACCAAATTGTGAGGAAGCATGAGCAATCTCAAGGCTACAAGTCCATCTCCAAAGACCTGAATATTCCTGTGTCTACCGTGCGCAGTGTCATCAAGAAGTTTAAAGCCCATGGCACTGTGGCTAACCTCCCTAGATGTGGATGGAAAAGAAAAATTGACAAGAGATTTCAACGCAAGATTGTGCGGATGGTGGATAAAGAACCTCGACTAACATCCAAACAAGTTCAAGCTGCTCTGCAGTCCGAGCGTACAACAGTGTCAACCCGTACTATCCGTAGGCATCTGAATGAAAAGGTACTGTATGGTAGGATACCCAGGAAGACCCCACTTCTTACCCCGAGACATAAAAAAGCCAGGCTGTAGTTTGCCAAAACTTACCTGAGAAAGCCTAAAACGTTTTGGAAGAATGTTCTCTGCTCAGATGAGACAAAAGTAGAGCTTTTTGGGCAAAAAGGCATCAACATAGAGTTTACAGGAGAAAAAAAGAGGCATTCAAAGAAAAGAACACGATCCCTACAGTCAAACATGGTGGAGGTTCCCTGATGTTTTGGGGTTGCTTTGCTGCCTCTGGCACTGGACTGCTTGACCGTGTGCATGGCATTATGAAGTCTGAAGACTACCAACAAATTTTGCAGCATAATGTAGGGCCCAGTGTGAGAAAGCTGGCTCTCCCTCAGAGGTCATGGGTCTTCCAGCAGGACAATGTTCCAAAACACACTTCAAAAAGCACTAGAAAATGGTTTGAGAGAAAGCACTG
Organism: Allobates femoralis; assembly: GCA_033576535.1. Classification (NCBI taxonomy): domain Eukaryota; kingdom Metazoa; phylum Chordata; class Amphibia; order Anura; family Aromobatidae; genus Allobates; species Allobates femoralis. The sequence continues at coordinate 91,493,287 of JARQOC010000008.1, forward strand.
GAAACGTCTAAGGTGGCCAGCAATGAGACCAGACCTGAATCCCATAGAACACCTGTGGAGAGATCTAAAAATGGCAGTTTAGAGAAGGCACCCTTCAAATATCAGGGACCTGGAGCAGTTTGCCAAAGAAGAATAGTCTAAAATTCCAGCAGAGCATTGTAAGAAACTCTTTGATGGTTACCGGAAGCGGTTGATCTCAGTTATTTTGGCTAAAGGTTGTGCAACCAAGTATTAGGCTGATGGTGCCAATACTTTTGTCCGGCCCATTTTTGGAGTTTTGTGTGAAATGATCAATGTTTTGCTTTTTGCTTCATTCTCTTTTGTGTTTTTTCATTGAAGACAAATTGACGATAATACCAAAGAATTTGTGACTGCAATCATTTTCAGGAAGAAACTGAGTATTATCTGACAGAATTGCAGGGGTGTCAATACTTTTGGCCACAACTGTATAAGTCGTCCAAACTCACAGATCATATACACATTGGATAAAAGCCGTCCAAACTGGTAGAGTTCACCTGGACCGTCTGATTACTTGATGTGTATGGGGGCCTCCTGACGTATCCTTATATATGGTGTAACCAAGACCTGACATTCAACTCCTCATTCTCTTTACAGGGAAGATAAGGCAATGACTTGCTACTATCAAGAAAATAGCGTAGAAGACCCTGGTGGAGTTATCTAGGCTGCACAAGATCCTCCTAAAGAGCATTCATCCATCAAGTTGCCATGGCTTAATATCGAACTGAAGACTGTTAAAGTGATCCTGAACCCACAAACTGACCCCCCCGTATCTTTAGACCTGTCCCTGCACCCCCTCTTATAATTTCTAGCCATCCCTTTTGCAGAAAAAAAAAATCGATTTTGTAAAGTAGAGAAAAAGTTATATTACTTTGTCCTGTGTGAGTTCTCTGTTTCTGAGGAAGCCGCAAATAGGCGTGCCTGTCTGCTGCTGCCTTGTAATTATGCACGCCCCTCTCAGCTTGCTGCCTTGGTAAGAGCCTGGCTGCGTCATGAAATGGGGCGGGGCTCCGGCATGACGCGATTTAGCCCTGCCCCTTTCATGATGTGGCCAGGCTCTTACCAAGGCATCAAGCAGAGAGGGGTGTGCATAATTACAAGGGAGCAGCAGACAGGCCCGCCTATTTGCGGCTTCCTCAGAAACAGAGAACTCACACAGGACGAAGTAAATATAACTTTTTCTCTACTTTACAAAATCGATTTTTTTCTGCAAAAGGGATGGCTACAAATGATAGGAGGGGGTGCAGGGACAGGTCTAAAGATGCGGGGGGGGGGGTCCTTTTGTGGGTTAAGATCACTTTAAAAAATAATATAATAATACACAGCTGACAGGTTTCTATAGTGGCTGAGCTGTCCCCATAAGAAATTCATTAATGTTTGGTCGAGCATTCACAATTATATGAAAGTAAGGAGAGATAGCTGTACGAGACAAATGAGATGACATCTACTTGCATGTGTGGTAACTTACTAGGGCATGCCATCAATGTCTGACTGATATAGTTCCATCTCCAATTGTGCACCTTCTACCAGAATGGGGATCACATGTCACTTTTATAGCCATTTTCAACTGTTATTAAAGCTTTTATTGAATAGATGAAGGATAGATGACCACCATTCTACTGTAGAGAAAGAGGAGTGTCTATTATGGCCAAGGAGCACAAATAGGAAAGTGGAATGATTCCTAAAAAGGGTAAGAGGTAAGTATAGTGAACTAGAATGGCCTCCTGAACCCTGAGGCTTTTTGCATCAGCCCATGTCTTGAGACTAGCACACCATATACTGTAAGTGTTAGGGCAAAATAAATGCCAGTAGGGGAAGCATATTGGTTGCTTGTGAGTAATCACACTAATAATGGAGAGGTCCATATGGGTAAGAGTATATGACAGGGCTGCGATGCATCCCATAATAGTGCCTGTAGCACAGGAACTGAATGACCTGCAAATATAGGGATTATATTCAGATATAATTCATGGTAAAAAAAGAAATTTTATCTTTGAGCGGATATTGGCTGAAAGCAACATAAACCTTCGGGTTCACTCCAACCTTTTCACCGACATCTGCAGTTGAGGGACACTCAGCTCTTAAACACAGAAGGTGGTCAGGCGATCCAACTACAAGTATGTCAGGGAGCTTTAATGACTTTGATGAGTATAGTCGGCTTAGTGCTGGGAATGATTTGTAAAGGCAACTTGTCATTAGATTAATGGTGCCCAACCTACAGGCAGCATGACTCAGTGTCTGGCAATGCAATTGAAGCCAGGTATGTCTTTCTGTGAAACACTAACTGTTCAGAGAAAACTGTTTAAAATGTGGATGGTGGACCATAAAGAGAGACGTGTCTAGTCCGGTGAGGTACCTGGCAGGTTCCTCCCCACCACAGTTGATTGACAAGTTTGTCCTCATGTACACACCCATAGTTCATGCAGTATAAATATTATGTCCGGTTGCCTTTAAAACTTTAAATACAATTTTCTTGCGTCAAGTTATCATTAGTTGAAATTGCAGGTGGAAAAGCTCTGCCGTCCATCTGCCCCACTGGAGGTGAGGAGTTTCTCCTCACAAGACACTGGGGCTTACACCATCTAATCTCTTTTCTTATTTTTTTTTTTCCGGTGAAAGACTAAAATAAAAATTGTCTGTTAATGACTATGATAACATTAGCCCTCTGGAGCTTGGAAGCAAATGGCAGGTACCATCAAACTGTCAGATCAAGACACATGAATAGGAAATAATTTACCTTTTTAAATGGAATATTGTATAGAAATTGCTGGTGATTTCCTCTACTTACTGTGGACTAAAAGAAACATGTTAAGTGAAGCAAAATCAATGAGACCTATCAGAGCACACAACATACAAGACTGAAACCTCTTCAGGAACACTTGTAATAAATGAAGCCAAAATAATCGTCCGTGACATGAACATTTTAGACGACCCTTGATTCTTTAGATCTTTGCAGCTTAGGGGGTCTAATTAGGACTTCAACAAATACATTATTAGAGGATTTACTACTGTGTGAGAGGAAAATAATAACTACGCACCCAATAGGTGACGTGACAGAGTACAGCAGTCTGATCATAACATAGGGTTATCATCTTATGTCGGGGGTGGAGGGTGAAATTGGTGAAATTAAAGTAAACAAGTCTCCACTGCTTTTACAAAATGTCAACACTGATTGTGTATGGTAGATACAGGGAAGCCATCCCAGTGATATAACATATCGACCATTGCATATGTGAAAAGCTAGAATTTTAAAGAAAATTGGGACATTCATTTTTCCCCAATGCATTTGGGAACATAAAGAGTGAGTGGACTGATCACTCAAACACAAATCTGCAGGTGTTAATATCCTGACATCATTCTAAAGTCTCCTGATTAATCTATAATAATAGTCTCAAGGCAATAAGGCACATGTTTGCTAGTCAATGGCTGTCTGAACCTTGCTATAGCACAAGGTGGCACTGCATTGTGTTGATATGAAGCTACAAAAGGCTCATTGGTGCGTCACTTCTGTGACCAGTCTCTTTCATCCACGAAGTCCATCCACGCTGGCTCTTAGGTATGTTCTTCCATTCATCTGCATTTAGCAGATACAATGAACAGTCAGTACTAGTGTCACTAGAGTATTTTGGCGCTTTTGATCACAGAAAGGTATCTTCCTCACCTCTTGGGTCTTCTAGAAGTAGTGTATGTTTGTCGGGGTCATGCAGTGGGATGCTGTGCTGAGAATGTTTATCAGAGAGAAAGGAATTGAGGGAGGCACGGCTGTAGGTAATAAAGCGGTCCAACATACTGAGCTTCGGGGAACTTCTCCTGTTTTCAGCGATACCGATGTGAACGCTGATTTCTGATGGGGTCTTTTGTTTTAGCTGGCCTTGAGACTTCAGTTCCAGTTTCTCCGGACTTGGCTTTCGATAACTGCAGAAATAAGTATTTAATTGTTTTTGTAACCAGCGCACAATTTCCCCTGTATACAGTCACAGGTTGACAGCCTATAGGGAACACTAGAAAGAAACTTTTCCTCAAATGGAAGGGAAGATATATTTTTCCCAGTAAGCATTAACCAAAAGTGTCTCTGCACAACTACATCTCTCCAAGGAGACACTGCCCTCCAAGATCTGCTTTATAAGCATCTCAGCCATTCAGAAAAACATCATTCTGTACTTTTGAGGATTACAAATTCAGAAACAGTGCTGTCTACAGATGGGCACCTCTTATATGGCCAACATGCCTCAACATGTAAACAGCTGTATACTCAGAAAAGTTAGGCTGGCTTCACACCACGTTTTTTGTGATCCTGTTCTGTTCGTTTTTGAAACAAACAGACCAGGATAGTTTTTGCCCCTCATATATCCCTATGGTGCCGGATTGGCCCTATTTGGCCATCCGGTTTTATGAATCCGATGCAGGATTCGTTTGTGTCCTGTTTTTCACCGGTCCCAAAAACGATGCCTGCACAGTTTTTGGGCTCCGGTGACAGAACAGGACACAAATGAATCCTGTCTGGTCCGGCACATACAACATGGGGGCCTATGGCACCGGATCCGGGAAACAACAGAATCGTTTCCCAGATCTAGTTCCAGGGCACAGAGCATGCTCAGAACAGGAGCGCTGCTCTGTATTCATAGTACATCTGCGTTATATCACTTTAGCAGTGTATCTATATACACTGCTAAAGTGATATTAAATAAAGAATGGATTTAAAAAAAAAAATTAAAAAAAAAAAAAAAAAGCATAAATTCTCACCTTTCCGGCGACGCTGAATACATATCCCAGCAGTTTGAGGACCTTGCATGATGATACCGGGAGGGGAGGGACAACCCGATCACATGACCGCATCAGCACGATTTAAAGAGCGTTGATGCGGTCATGTGATCGGGTTGCCCCACCCATCCCAGTGATCATGCAAGGTCCTCAAACTGCCAGAAGATGAATTCAGCACAGGTCACTCGGGAGTCATCGGAAGGTGAGAATTTCTGATTTTTTATTTTTAATCATCCCTTTATTTAGTATCACTTTAGCAGTGTATATAGATACACTGCTAAAGTGATATTACACAGCGCTGACAGCACGGCTCGGCTCCCCGCTGCACTTTGTGTGACACAGAAATGGCATCTACAAAAATGTAGTGTGAAGCCAGCCTTAGTGAAAATCCACTAGCAGGATATCCATCAGCCATGTCTGTTATCTGTGGTCATAGGCAGGGAGCCCTGAGAATCACCTCTTCCATGATCACATCCACAGCTCTGCTTTTTTGTAGCTGGCCTTGGGTGACGTTAAATGTGCATCACGCCATTACAATAATGATGTTTCAGTTCAGCTAATCAAAAGGAGAATTGCTGAAACTGTAAGGTAAGAGGCAATTCACAGGGTTCCAGTCCAGTGATCACAGATTGGCCAACAGACCAGTTCCTGCAAATCGATTTGCAGCAACTCTAACAATGAGTAATACATTGGCAACCTAAAATGTGGCACTAAACATGAGGTTTTCTTTCTTCTTGAAGTGAAACTATGACAGCATTAAAGTGTTTTGCTAGATAAAAATCACTGGTAGCAAAAGGGAAATGAAGCAACACTTACAGCTTAAGCATCAAAGAGGAAAAAACAACTGAGACTGAGGAGGCGGCCATAGCGGCAGATCCCATCCAGGGCTGCAAGATCAAACCAACTGGCATAAACACACCTGAAAGAACAGAGGATATATTCAGTCATTTATCTGGTATATGCCTATTCAAAATATTAACAACTACAATTACTCCTAACCCCCAACTGAGCTTTATACAAGTGTCGTCATCTGCGTATAGCACTAAAACAGTTTTAAGGTAAGCCACCAAATTTGATTAGTGGATCCAAGTGTCTTGTCTACTCCTGATACTCCACATTGTCGTGCCTTTCTTAGAAATACGTGTATTTAGTTTGCTTGAGACAATATATTGTTTGCTTGTTCAGCAATGATTTATCCCACAGCGCCATCTGTTGACAATGTTCCCACATTACATTATGTTTACTGCATTGTCTAATTTTGGTCCCTCCATGCCTATGTAATCCCATGAGGCCGTGCTCCAGGCTCTGCCCCTTCTCCTCCAGAAGCCATTACAGCCTCATACAAGCTGACATCCTGGTGTGCTGACCCTTCTCTCCCTAGATTTCAGCTCATCTGCATGTTTCCCTCAACATAGCACAGTCGGTGAGTTTATAATATGCTACTGACCACCTAAATGTACAATGTAGCTACACTGTTGTTTATCATCTTATTATCTGCTATTATACTTATTGTGTATCTGCAATATCGAGCAGGAACATTGTGTGACCTGTAACAATGTAATTTTATATACTTCAGATATGCTTATGTTGCATTGAGAATTTCTATTTGTTTTTTCTAGTTTTACACTTAACCTACTAATAAAAGTTGAAAAGGACCCTCAGCGTCCATGTCAATGCATTGATGGGAAAGAGTTTACCTGTCTGTCAACTCGTTCTTCAGGAGTACAGAGCGAGGGTGCCAGAACACACATCATCCCATCCAAGCTAGGGACATGTTTCAGAACCAGACCAGATGGACAAAGTGCTGGTGATCTGCGCTGCTGCAGAAATTACCAGACCCACGAGGTCTTTGGCAATGATGTACGTTTTATTTATCCTACGGATTTTGGAGCATACCTTGCTCCTTGTTCAGGAATTACATATCCCTGAGGAAGGAGCAAGGAACGCTCCAAAACGCGTAGGATAAATAAAAGCTACATCATTGCCAAAGACCTCGTGGGTCCGGTCATTTCTGTAGCAGCGCAGATCACCTGCACTTTGCCCATCCAGCACGTGAAAGTGTTGATCCTGCAGCAGCTGTATACGCGCAGATACTGGTTGTGGGTCACACAACCATATCAGGTGAGCACTTTTCAAAAAGGGTTTTACACCCTCTTTTATCATAAGATAAGACCCTATGCGCCCTTGTCTCTCATTACTATAGAAATTGAAACAAATGTTTCAGAACCAAATACACAGCAAGTTTAACGATTGTATGTAAACCAAAAAATGGAATAACTGTGCAGAATCAGGAGGGATCAAATATTAAGGGACCGTCGCAAGCAAAAGACCCTTCATTGTTAATGTCTTAAGGAACCATTTATGGTTTATGCAAAGTTTTGTGAAAATCATGGAAAGCTAGGATTATCAGCAATAAAATGCTTGGCTCGTAAGATATGGTGGCATTTCTATAACACCTGTTTCTAAATAATAAAACCTCTGGGTCCGCTTTACATACCTGCAGCTATAGGGATACCAATAAGATTGTAAATCAAGGCAAAGACAAAATTTATTTTTATTCTTTTCACAGTCTTGCGTGATAAGTCAATGCTGGCCACTACATCAAGGAGATCATTCTGTATATAAAAAAAATGATTGTTATTATAGTGCCATTAATTCCATGACGCTTTTAAATGTGAAAACGAGGCATACATAGACTTGTACAGTAATTATGAACAATACTAAAAGTGGGACTGATGCTATTGCATAGGGAGGGTGGTGATGTTATGATGGGGGTGGGGGGGGCTCTGTGGCACAGCGGCCGTCTCTCACTCCCCCCAGTTCACTCTCCTCCCGTCTGCTCTCTCTCCTGCCCCTGTGCTGTCTTCTCCCTTCTGTGAGCTCTCCTTTAACCTTTGCAAGGGGCAAATACCACCAGCAGGCGCCATATTTGCCCACTCATCACTTGGTGCGTGATAGGAGGACACCCTGACGGTGAAAGTGGATGACGGATGGGATAAAGGTAATTGTATAGAAAGACAAGGCAAAAACAGATACAGGAGAAGAAAGGATCCTGCCCGCGAGGGCTCACTGTCTACAACTGATGGGAGAGGATACATTAGGTGAGGAGAGAGGACTCTGCCCACAGTCTCATTACCCTGCCCACAAGGCCTCACAGTCTACATGGGATGGGTGAGGATAAACTAGGTGAGGGTAATTTAGTCCCTTCTCAATGTCATGCACTTTCACTTCTGTTAGTAGGCAGACCTGCAGGACACGGCACTTCAAACAAAGGGTGACCAGGTTGAGCACAATCCCTTAAGGGAACCTGTCAGGTCATTTATGCCCCCAAACATATCACTACCTGTCCTTGCAGCTTCCTACTACATCCTTAAGCCTCCCTATCTGACCTAAATATGAAGTATAATGGCTGTAAAATTATTGTTTATAACTTACGGTTTTCCCCATTGTCTAGATCTGTGGGCGGTCTCTCAGCCTCCATGTCTCAGCTCACTCCTTGTTATCATGCCCAGGCGGGTGTGATAATGTAATTCAGAAGCATGTCATAATATGAAGGAGGTCCATAGATTTGGAACTCAGGACCAAACTTCTGAGTTACATTATCACGCCCGCCGGGCATGATAACAAGGAGTGAGCAGAGACATGGAGGTTGAGATACCGCCACACGGCACCCACAGGTCTAGACAATGGGGAAAATGTAAATTATAAATGTTTTTACAACCATTATACTTTCCATTTAGGTCAGACAGGGATGCTTAGGGATGTAGTAGGAAGTTGCAGTCAGGTAGTGGTAGATTTCGGGCATAAATGACCTGACAGGTTCACTTTAAGTCGTATATATTTGTTTGTGTTTTATATTTAGGCTGAAAAAAATTAATTAAAAAAAATGGAAAATGCGAACACGTAGGTCAGCTACTGCTGACACATTATCTACTGCACTGAGAACATTGCCAAGTAAAATAGGAATAGCTATACGTATATGTAGGACTTACCCGTATCAGCACCACATCAGCAGCTTCAATGGCAACATCTGTGCCAGTCCCTATGGCAATTCCCACATTGGCCATTGCCAGAGCGGGGGAGTCATTTATTCCATCTCCCACCATTGCCACTCTCATACCTTGCTCCTGCAGCTGCTTCACCTTGGCTACTTTATGAGATGGGAGAACCTCAGCGAACACTGTGGTTATACCAACCTTGGAGGAAAATTTAGTTCAAAGTGTATAAATGGTATGAATTTGAATAAAATCACAAAACACATTAATAAAAGAACAGCAAATTGGTACTTTTCATGGACAAGTGAATATTAAAGATGTTTAGCATGTTTGTAATTCATCCCCTAATGAATACGGGCTCCGCAGTTACCCTACTCTCTGCCTCACATGACTCTCAATTATAAAGGTGCAAAAAGCCTCACCAACTGTACTAGCCATTACACTCTAGAACTGATATATTAATTACAATGATGTTTTACAATAACACAGTAACAGTTTCCAGAATTATTTTAGTCACCTGAGAGGCAATGGTCCTTGCAGTTTTGCTGTTGTCTCCAGTCATTAGTACCACATCTAGCCCCATTGAACGCAATGTATTAACTGCTAATGCAGCTTCTGGCTTCACAGTGTCAGCTATAGCAATTAATCCACAAAGTACACCTGAAAGAAAGCGCAAAGTGCATGAATGATTGCCACCATGCCATACACGTAATGGCCAGTGTGCACAAGCTCAATCACTTCAGCTCTGATGCTTACCATCTACTGCCACTAGGACAGCTGTGTGCCCTTTATTCTCATGTTCAGTCATAAGTGCATCCGTATCATTTTGCATACTAAGGAAATTTCGATTCATCCACTCCCGATTCCCAATAAGAACCGAATATGTCTGATGAGGAGCTGTAAGATGTAGACCAAAAATGTATTTCTTCATTATTTCTTCAATAATCAACAAACCTGCCTACACGAGGAGTCGGGGGACATGGAGGGGTTAGTTCTTCGTAGGTCTTTGGCATGGTGTGCACACTGGGTATTTTGTCTAAGTCTATCATAATGTCAGTGCAATGGAATATGTGTGATCTTCATATCAAAAAACCCATCTAACAAATATGGAGGAGCCATAAAAAGAGCTGCCTGGAGGAAAATGAATGTGTATGTATATTTTGTGTGATTATATATATATTTGAATCCAGTTCTATAATCAATATGAGCTTAAAGAGACTATGTCTGGTCATTATTCAGTATGATACTTATAGTACCCTTGAATAGTGTCTGGGCAGACCTTTCAGAATATGTGGAAATCATTACTGTATCCTCTTCAGTTTTCCTGCTATAATCATTTTCACAGCCTGCAGGCAGGTGGTGCACTAGTACGGTACATTATTTTTACTACCGAATAATCCAGTACAGCATATGTAAATGTTATTTAAATAACCATGCTTATCCAAGCTTCCAAGTTGGTATTCCCTCCTTCCATTCTGTGCTGAAGTCACTTTGAAAATCTCTGCAGGCTGCTTTAGAAGGGGAGGGAACGAGAGGAGAGGGGGGGAGGTGTTTTGTGCTACAGTGTGCACTGTATGTGAGAGATTTCTATGTGTTTATATGAACATTTGTTTTCCTGCATACATGTAATGTGTGTATCTGCTGAGCAAATGTACATACGTTCATATAAACACATAGACATATCTCAGACAGCACACACTACACATATGCCTCAGATACACACAATGACACGGTTTCATGCTGCAGGGAAATGAAGATGTCAGAGATGCAGCTGCTAATAGCTCACACCTCCCCTCTCCTCTTTTCTCCTCTACAGTGAGTGCCCAGCACACACCAGAGGATACACCCCCCCCATGTCAGCGATTTCCGCTGCTTTGGTTGTGTTCTTACAGAGGAGAGCAGTGTAGCGATGTCACTACATAAATATTTATTCTCTGGGGAGGGGGCAGCAGAGAAGTAAGTGATCACTCACTACTCACTGTGATTGACAGATGGACTGAATCTCTTATTTTGCAGTTTACAGACGATAGGAGGTGAGTATAAATAAAAGAAATACATGAATAGAAAGAGCTTCACCAGGCAAATTAGAATATGGCATCTGTTGCATATGGATTTTTGACCTGACAGATTCTCTTTAAAGTGCAGACTCCCAGCTTTAATTTAATCATATTCAGATCCTAATTGGAGTAATGGTTTAGGAATTACAAGTCTTTAATATGTAACTGCCTCTGTTATAAGTAGTCAAAACTAACTGGTCAATTATCTCAAAAGCTCTTCTAGTACCTCATTAAGCCATCATCAATTAAGTAGGTAAACACTCTAGAGCTGATTCCAGGCTTGGCACTGGAATTTAAAAGTTGTTACAACATGCAGTTAAAGCAGCTCTCAATGGAATTGAAACAGATTTATCAGGCTGAAAAAAGGACTCCATAAGAGAGAGATAGCAAAAATGCACTGGTGAGCTGTGAACTCAAAAAGGCCTGGATGAGAAGGGCGTGGCCTAGACCTACATGAGGAAGGTCGCATAAACCGGGAGCTCCCGAGCCCCAGGAGATTTCAGCCTTATAACCAGCAACCCGGCAGACCAGCACGACCGGAAACCCTCCCGGTACCTCCGTGACACTCCTGAGCACTAATGGGAAAAGTGAAGCCGCAACAATCTGGGCTCCCAAGGCGAGTAACAGACTACTTTCCCACCGACCCCCCTGACTCAGCTCTGGCCTCCAAGATGGCGCCCCCCTCCCCCAGGGCAGAGCGTGCTTCCCGCCACCAGCAACAAATCCTGGAGACTGGTGCAGGGCAGCCTGCTCCGGATTCCCCGGTCACCTACACACTAATGAAGTCCCTCATGACAGACCTGCTCGCCGATCTGCGGACCTCCCTCCAGGAAGATATGCGGGAGATGGTGGAGGAACTGCAGGGTGAGGTGACGGAACTGGGCGGGAGGACAGATCGCCTAGAGACTAAACTTGCAGAACTAGTCCGATCGCATAACGACCTTATAGACGACCACGAACGTCTCCTGGACGATTTGCTTACATCGCAAGCCAAAGCGTATGATATAGAGGACAGAAATCGCCAGAACAATGTCCGCCTCCGGGGAGTCGTAGAGACGATCCCAGATGCTGATCTGCGAGCGCTGCTCACCGATTTCTTAAAGGAAGTCTTGCCTGACTTAGAGCCCCGAGACTTTAAAATTGATCGCATCCACCGCCTCAGGAAGCCATCTGGGGTGCGATCGGAGTTACCCAGAGAGGTCATAGCGAGAATTCATTTTTTTGAAACAAAGGACGACTTTTTGAAAGCGCTACGCCGATCTCCGACTCTCTCAGCTCGGTTTGCCGATCTGGAAGTTTTTCCAGACCTATCGCCAGGAACATTGGCGCTACGCAGAGCCTTTAAGCCCTACACCACTGCACTGCGAGACCAAAACGTCGCATACCACTGGGGCCGGCCGACGCGCCTTATCATCAAATGGAACGACTCTTTCCACGTCTGCTCATCGCCGGCGCGAGCAGAGACGCTGCTGAAACAGTGGGACCTTCTCCCGTCGACCTTTGTAACTCCGACTCAGCGGGATCTCCGCGATCCGAAGGAACAACGTCCAAAGCCCCGACTGAGACGCAAAAAGGTGGATCCGGAGTGGGATATCGCCTGAACTTGTCTTCTGCAACTATTGGCTGTATGGGCCGAATGCACTTTGATACTTCTCCTGGGACTCGCCTTCCTGGTCTAGACGTGTGCCCTATCAGGTCGTAGAACCCTCTTCTTACCTCTTTCCTCCCTCTACTCCCCCCTCTCTAACCCTCTCTCTTCTCTATGCCTTTTCCCTCACCCCCTTACTCATACTCTTCCCTAGACCTGCGACCGAAGGGCTCCGTTGCCCCCCCCCCCCCCCGAGCGTATTTTCTCCTTTTATACGCTCCTACCTACGATGGTTTTACATCGTATCTGCGTCCATAATGCGACGCTGAACTTTTTGGGTCCCTTAATGGAACCCTTCTTTCCATTCTTGGTTTGTTTGTTTTCCCTGTTTTTCATCTCTGGCTCCACGAGCCCACCTTTCCGGCCACACTGGGCTCCGGAGGTGGGATCTATTGTCTATGCCAGACATTTGTTTTTTCCCCCCTCTCCCTACCCTCCTCCCCTGATGCAACTATCATCTCATATGTATAAGCAAATGTATTTATGCAAATGTTTCTTTATTAACGTCCATGCCTGTGTCTGTTTTAGCGCTTAATGTGAATGGGCTCAACTCCCCCCAAAAGAGATCACTTTTACGCACTCAGCTTAAAAAATCCCACGCGGACCTTGTCTTTCTGCAGGAGACGCATCTCCTGGAGGGAGACAATAAACGTCTGATATCCCCGTATTATCCACACCAATTTTTCTCTAATGCAAATGGGAAAAGAGCAGGGGTGTCAATCTTTATTAGCTCATCGATAGCCTTTGACTTGGTTAAGGTGTGCTCTGACCCAGAGGGTAGGTTCCTCTTGGTTACTGCCAAATTGAACAGCACACTTTACTCCCTGCTGGCAGTTTATGCCCCCAATGCAAATCAATTTAAATTTTTCAAAAACCTAGTGGAAACCCATATGCCGTCAATGGAGGGTCACGTGCTGATAGCGGGCGATCTTAACGCCCCTCTAATTAAAAATATAGACTGCTCCTCTCCTAACACATACCGTACAGACTTATCCCCTATAGTGACATCGGCGGGGCTCCATGACATATGGAGATATTTACATGGGAACGAACGAGACTACACGTTCTTCTCGCCCAGGCACAAAACCTTCAGTCGAATTGACTTTCTCCTAGTGAACAACTCCCTTCTTCCTCTGTGTCAATCAGCGGATATAGATGTCATCTCCTGGTCGGATCACGCTCCCTTGTCGCTCCTGATAGAGGATGCGTCCTCGCACCTGCCTAGGGCCCCATGGAGGCTGAATGAATACTTGCTTGCGTCCCCAGCGAACCAGGAGGCCCTGTCCGCTCACATCTCAGAATATTTTGAGTCCAATGATACACCTGACATTGCTCCGGATGGTTTATGGTTCGCTCATAAGGCGGTGATTCGTGGACACTGCCTTAAAATGGCAGCCCATGCTAAGAAACTATTCTCTAACTCCCTTACTTTGCTGACAGAGGAGGTCAAGTCTCTCGAAGGGGCCTACCTGTCCAACCCTAATCCAAGTACCCTCACAACTTTATCTGATGCATCGCTCTCGCCTACGCCTGCTCCTCCTCACTAGGGTGGAACATCAGCTTAAAAAGACACGGGCCCAATACTACGGGATGGGAGACAGGGCCGGGACCCTCTTGGCACGCAGGGTCAAGAAATTTGAGAGGCGCTCTAGAATTTCCTCTCTCATCTCTCCAACAGGTGATCATATTCGCAACCCAATTCAAATTGCAGAACAATTTCGTGACTACTATTACGACCTATATAACCTCTCCAACTCACCCTCTACCCCCAGCCCTCCCCTGACGCTATTTCTTCTTTCCTCTCATCACTACAGCTCCCCAGCCTTTCCATTGAACAACAGACATTCCTCAACAGACCCTTCTCCCTAGAGGAAGTTTTGGAAGCAATCCGTCTGACCAAAAAACGCTCTGCACCTGGCCCGGACGGTTTTCCTTATCTGTATTACTCCTCCTTTGCTCATCACCTAGCCCCTCGTTTACTAACCTTGTTCGGGTTCTGGCAGCGAGAGGGACATATCAGACCTGAGGGACTGACAGCGGCCATCTCTACCATCCCCAAACCAGGTAAATCTCACACACTCACAGCCAACTACCGCCCAATAGCCCTTCTAAACTGCGACATTAAACTCTAAGAAAAGCTGCTGGCGGACCGTCTCCAGACCGTCATCTCCTCCCTGATCGCCCCAGATCAGGTGGGCTTTATTCCTGGTCGTCAGGCGAGAGATGCGACTCGGAGGGTGGTGGATCTCATGGAAATCCTCGAGCAGGGGGGACCCCCAGTGTACTCCTATCCCTTGATGCAGAGAAAGCGTTTGATCGAGTGCACTGGGGGTACCTGGCAGCCGTTCTTGATAAGTTTGCCTTCCGGGGTAACATCCGCTCTGGAATTTTGGCATTGTGTTCTTCTCCCCGCGCGTATGTGAAGACGGGGGGTTTTGCCTCCTCCGCCTTTGACATAACTAACGGGACAAGACAAGGCTGCCCCCTCTCTCCTCTTATATTCTCTCTGGCGATGGAGCCGCTGGCGGCAGCTGTTAGAGCACATCCTGATATATCAGGACTAACCGTGGGCAAAGTAGAGCATAAAATCTCTCTATACGCCGATGATGTCCTCCTCGTCTGCACGAGCCCGATGATCTCAATCCCGAATATTGTATGCCTCCTTTCCACATTCTCGTCTATCTCATATTATAAATTAAACCTCACTAAATCATCTCTATTTCCTATAAACCTTCCCCATTCCACACAATCTGCTCTACAGTTGCAATTTCCTTTCTTATGGGCCCCCGGTGGCTTCAAATATCTGGGCCTCCAGATGGTCCCTACCCCGAGAATAGCTACAACTAACTGTGAAGAGATGATCTCCTTGTTGAAATCTCTCTGCGCTGAATACAATAAGACCCAACTGTCTTGGATAGCTAGAATAAACCTGGTCAAAATGATGATACTCCCTAAAATTATTTATATGTTCAGATGTGTCCCTCTGGCACTCCCCAGACGGTACCTAAACCAAATTCAATCACTCATCGGCAAATTTGTATGGCCCAACAAACCCCACCGAGTAGCCCTATCCTCACTCTCCCTACCTACCGCCATGGGGGGCCTGGGAATGCCAGACATATTGACATATTACAAAGCGATACATTTGGATATTGCCAAAATCTGGTGGTCTATGGAACCGCCCTCCGGCTGGCTCCAGATTGAATCGGCTCTGGCTCCCTTTCGCTCAACTAGGACTCTCATGGAAATGTCGTTTCTCCTACACCGCCCACCCACTGCACCCTTGAAGTCTATGCAAACCCTGATGACAATCTGGTACCCTCTCGCAAAAACCCATTTCCCTTTCCTCTCCAAATATATTTCCATACAAGCCCTAGAGGCCAGCATGGTTGACATCTCGCTTAAAGATTGGAGGGAGGCGGGTATAGGGCTCTTATCAGACATCCTCTCCGAGAACGAGGTGACCCCCTTTCCTGCCCTTCGATCTAAATTCTCTCTCACTTCCAGGACTTGTTTCTCATATCTACGTGTCAAACACTTCCTGAATTCCCTTTCACTTCCCTCATGGGATCCCGCCTCGATAGACTTGACTCTCCAAACCCTCTTCAAACAGACTGGAGGCTCCCGGAGAGGTGTATCAATCATCTATAAAGCGCTGATTACGACACGCGCATCTTTCAAACTCCCCTACATGACGCGGTGGGAAGCCAAGCTTGAATTTTCGGCCTCTCTCGAGGACTGGCACAGAGCCTCGAATCATCTTACCAAGTACACTCGATGCGTAAACCATCTGGAGCAATTCAAGAAGCTGTCTATGGGATGGTATTTGACTCCCAACCGCCTGGCGAAGTTTGGGCGTTCGGCTCCCTCCTCCTCCCCACTTTGTTGGAGGTCCTGTGGATTGCTGGGCACTGAAGCACATATATGGTGGACCTGCCCACACATACGATCTTATTGGTCATCGGTTGAATCGATGCTGTTTTCGGTGTTGGGCCTACGGTTCAACCTTTCGGCCTCCATGGCGCTCCTGGGCATAGGGATACACTCTTTCCCGCCTACACTCCGTCCTATGATCTCTATTATCCTCATAGCAACACGTATGTCCATTGCAGCAAGATGGAAATCCCCTTCACCCCCGACGATAGCAGAGACCATTATCCGATTAAATTCACATCTGTCTCATGAAGTTCTGTTAGCGCATGACCTCCCACACAAGACGAAGGTCCTTAATTGGTGGGACCCATGGATTTCCTCACCACATAACTCAGTCTCCATTCCACAATAATGCATTAGTTACTCCAGAAAAAGCGGAGATAGCGAAAACGAAACTCCCCATCTCTCGAGTTGAGCCCATCGACACTTCAATATTCACATAATACAGGTTTTGCTAATACGGCTTATACACGATAAATAACTACAGTAGAACTGGTTTGCTAATGTCTCACCCTTTCCCTTTCTCCCTTTATCCCTTCCCCTCCTAGAGATTACTGGTTACCCACCCTATCCCTACCCCCCCCAACTCCTCTCATTCCCCAACTTCCCTTATGTTACCCTTGGGTTTCTTTGTTTGTAAGAAATGTTTATTGATTGATGTATCTTAATATCCATATTATGTATCGTGACTTGAATTACAATAAAAAACAACTGATTTAAAAAAAAAAAGGCCTGGATGTCTCTGGAAGACAATAGTGAAGTGAATAGTGAATAGTGGAAGACAATCCTAGATGATCACAGAATCATTTCCATGATGAAGAAAAGCCCCTTCACAATATCCACCCAAGTAAAGAACACTCTCCAGGAAGTAGGTGTTTCAGTATATAGTATACCATAAAGAGAAGACTTCACAAGAGCAAATACAGAGGGTTCACCGCAAGGTACAAAAAATTATTCAGCCTTCAAAATAGTAAGGCCAAATTTAGACTTTGACAAAAAAACATGTAAAGAAGACGTTCAGTTCTGGAAAAGCATTCTTTGGAAAGAAGAGACTAAGGTCAACCTGTACCAGAATGATGGGAAGAAGGAAAAGTATGGAGAAGGCTTGGAACAACTCAGGATCCAAAGCAGCACACCACGTCCTATGTAACACATGGTGGAGGCAGTGTGATGGCCAGGAATACGTGGCTTCCAATAGCCCTGGGTCACTAGTGTTTATTGATAATGTGACTGAAGACAGAACCACCCGAATCAATTCTTAAGTGTACAGTCCTATACTTTCTGCTCTGGTTCAACCAAATGCTGCAAGATTGATTGGACGGAGCTTCACAGAACAGATGGACCATGACCGAAAACATACTATGAAAGCAACCCAGGAGTTTATTAAGGCAAAAAAGTGGAATATTCTGCAATGGCCAAGTCAATCACCAGATCTGAACTCTATTGAGCTGCATTTCACATGCTTAACCACTTCACACCGTGGCCATTTCCCATGTTTTTCACTTTTTCCTCCCCAACTTACAAGTCATAACTTTTTTATTTTTTCATCCACATACTCATATGCAGTGCTGTGGAGTCAGAGTTGGAGTTGTGGAGTTGGAGTTGGTGTCCATTTTGGTGGACTCAGAGTTGGTATAAAATGGACAGACTCAGACTCCTAAAACATATAATAAATTGGGTACAGTAGTTCAATGCAGAATGTGCAGAATATTTTTTCATAGGAGTTTGAGAAAGTTATGAAATGTCCTATAAATGGCTGCTCTATTCCTGATCTATGGCTACATTCACAAACAGCATTTTTGCTGCGTTTTTTGAGTATACGTCTTTCAGCTGCAAAAGCATATCAGCTTTTTAAAAAAACGCATCACCTGAAAGGTGATGCGTTTTTGCTGCGTTTTCTTACCCACTTGCATTTTATGAGCTCATAGATAATGGCTTCAATAGCAAAAGTACATTAGAAAAATGCCACACACACTGACATGCTCATTCTTTGTGAGGATCCATTTTTGAGCCCATTCTTTGTAGGTGGGAAAACGTGCAAAATTGTCTGTGTAGCATATACTTATTTTCTCAACTGTACATAGTTTCCTGTTCTTGCTGAAATTATAATATACATTATTTTTTTTATAGGACCAAATTATTTTGAGAGTGAACTTATATGATTACAAAATGTCTAAGAAGCTTTTTATGAAGTCAGCTGCATTTGAGAATTTCACAGTGACTCAAGATGAAAAATATTGTGTATGACAAATGACCCAGATGAAAACACATGCTGTGATGCCAAAATCAGTGCATACTCAGGCAGTGATAACAATGCTCCTAAAAGAGCTTTCAATCTAAAAAGACATTTACAGCGCTTCCACCCAGAAGTTTTCAAAGCTGTGACTGAGAAAGATAACAGCAGCACCAAGAAACCAGTGCCCAGCAATTCCTGCCACCAGGCAAAGGAGAAGGAAAGAGCATCTCAAACATCATTAACAAGATATTTTGTAAGTGACAAAATTACTGTAACAATGACAGCAGATATGTGTAAAAGATAGCTAATACAGCTTGTTGTCAAGGATGGTGTACCATTCATTATTTGCACGACCAGCATGTACAGCTCTTAATGGAGAAACGGCCTGCAAACTTGGTGTTTCTCTGGAAAGAGAAAGTATTGGAAAATAAGTGATTGAAGAAGCCCTTAAACAAAAGGAAGATCTTAAAAAGACTCTCAAAAGACGCTTCATGTTTCTTAAAATGGATGCCTCCACACGTCAGAGAGTGAACTATTTTGCCATCAATGTTCAATATGTTTGTGACAACAAAGAAATTGTTACCGACACTAGCAGTAAAAGATACTAAAACTCATCACACCAGCCAGTTTCTCCAGGCCTTAGTGGAAAACGTTCTGCAAGATAATAAACGCAAAAAGAACAGGTTCTTGCTATTGTAACGGACAATGCTTCAAACATGATAAGTACAATTAAACTAATGAATGAGAGTAATGAAGATGAACAACAGCTAGAAGAAAATGTAGGATTCAGTATGTTTGAGATGGAAGGTCACAGTGCTGTTAATGCAACTGAGGAACAAACAGATATTACTACAGAAGAACAGCAAAATGATACTTTAGAATTAGCTGATCTTGTTGAAGCTGCTTCAAAACATTCATATTCATCACATGTGATGTGTTGTGCACATGCTGCAGCTGGCAATAAGAGATAGTCTGCAAGAGGGACATGCTGGAAATCTGATCGGAAAAGTGAGGAAATTGGACATTGCTGCCAGAACCCCTAAAATTGATTCCATCATGAAGAGACGTGCTGGGAAAGGGGCAATTGTCGATCAAGCAAGTCGGTGGAGCAGCACGTATTTAATGATTGAGCGATTACTTGAACTAAAACCGTTTCTTATAGATATGGCGAACCCTCAGGTAACCTTAAATGAAGGTCAATGGACACACTTTCATTGAAGCAAAAATGACATCTGCGATTAAAACTCCTCTTTGGGACAGGCAAATAGCAAGTTCTTTCACTCTCTAAGGGTGCCTTCACACTGCGGCGTGATCCGGTCCGGGGCTGTCTGGGATGACCCTGACAGCCGCGGACCGGATCAGCACACAAGACTGGAGGGCTAATTTGCCCTCCGGTCCGGTGTGCAGCCGCACGCAACTCGGGTGCCACGGTCCTGACCTGTCAGCGCCTGCAGCTGCGTGCGCTGCACACCGGACCGGAGGGCAAACTAGCCCTCCAGTCCTGTGTGCTGAACCAGTCCGCGGTTGTCAGGGTCATCCCAGACAGCCCCGGACCGATCACGCCGCAGTGTGAAGGCACCCTTAGATAGTTAAAGAACTTGCTATTTGCCTGTCCCAAAGAGGAGTTTTAATCGCAGATGGCATTTCTGCTTCAATGAAACGGACAGAGACACAGCTATTGGAAGATAAAATTCTTCTGGCAGCTGTTTATGTGGACCCAAGTTATCGTATACTGCTTGATGATCAACAGTTTACTAAAGGAAAAGAAGCTCTGACTGAGGTAGCAGTTAGGATGAGTGGCCTACAGGAGGACTGTCAGGCTCGAGAGGACTTGGGTCCTCCTGACAGTGCTACTACTGCCATATTTTCATCCTCATCAGATAAGGAGTTTAACTTTGACAAGTATTTGGATGACATGGAGCAGGCAAAGTGTTGCTGCAAGGTAAAAGATTTCACTCTGTCTCCTATAGCAAGCAGATTGACCATGTGGTTACGGCTCTACCTCCAACCCAAGTTAGTGTTGAGAGGTTGTTCTCTAGCCCTAAAATTATTATGTCAGATTTGAGGTCAGCTATGAAGGAGGCGATTCTATAGAACAAATTCATAAACTGCACAAATGTCTTTTACTATGTTTTTGTTAAAAACTGTTTTTTGCCACTTACATATTGCATTACATAGTGTTTATATATTATATATACACACACACACAATATATGTATTGTGAGGCACAGCAGGCATGGTCCCATGGCCGGGGTGCATCACATGGGTTGTCGGCTTAGGAACTTATTCACATGAGCGGTCTTCCTGTGTGAGTGATGTGGTCCTGTCCGGTACACAGTGTGTTAATAGCGGAAGGAATCATGAGATCAATGAGCGGCTGAGAGAGCAATGTGTGTACTGATTGCATAGCAGCTCAGGTGGGTGTGTCAGTGTGGGTGTGACAGCTACGATAACAGCTAGCCCAGGGGATTGTAGAACAAGGAGAGACCAGACTGGAGATGACTGGAGCTCAGTGCAGACCAGACGACTGAGATGGAAGGGTGCTTGTTCAGGCGTAGGGCGAAACATGTCCTGGAGGAGACCGGCCCTTCTCCATATGGGAGGCTCCTGACCCTTTGTTGCTTGTGTGCGAACCGGTAGCCGGTGGCTCCTAGAGTGGGGAAACCGTGGCTGAACCAGGTGGACGCTGGTCCGGACGTGGGGCGAAACACGTCCAGTAAGGAGCCCTTGGGGCTGCAGGGTGCACCAGTGAGTCAGGTTGCTAGACCCGGATCTGTGCCCGGTAAGACAGCAGTTCTCGTAAGCTAGTGTGAACTGTGTACCATACCAGGTGGTGTGAGACCGCATACAGCTTATAATAATAATAATTTATTCATTTATATAGCGCTATTAATTCCATAGCACTTTACATACATCAGTAATGCTGTCTCTCTTGGAGCTCACAATCTAAACATCCTATCAGTATGTCTTTACAATGTGGAAGGAAACCGGAGTGCCCGGCGGAAACCCACGCAAACACAGGGAGAACATACAAACTCCTTGCAGATGTTGTCCTTAGTGTCCTTGGTGGTAATTGAACCCAGGACCTCAGGACCCCAGCACTGCAAGGGCTCTAGTGCTAACCACTTGAGCCACCGTGCTGCCCTGCTTGTGAGCCAGACGGTCGTAGCCGCCATTGGGACTGACTATAGGTCGTGCTATGGTCCCGTTGATCTTGGATGAATGTGTGTGAAGGCTGTCCACAGTGTAGCAGCCTGTATGAGATCTGTGTGAACAGGGCTGCACTTTAGAGATAATGGCTAGCACTCAGTTCGGTTTGAGGATCACGGTGCAAATGAAAGGAACCAGAAGTTCCAAAGTCTACGGTTTTCAGAATCACTGCACACATACAAAGGATATGTTTGCTTCTAGATGAAAGTCACTGTTAAGGTACCTTCACACACAGCAATTTTGCTAATCAATTTCACTGGCAATTTGCCGGTTGCAGTGAAATCATGGACACATTGTTCTATTTTGTTGCTGTGTACAAATGGAACAATATGTCCATGATTTCACTGCAACCAGCAAATTGCCAGTAAAACTGCCTAGCAAAATTGGTGTGTGTGAAGGTACCTTTTGGTTAGAGCCAGGCACAGAGTGATTACTCAGGAGGGGAGGAGCGGCCTGGTGGACAGTGTTTCCACATCATTGGTCCATGGAGCAGTGTCACTGCTCCATTGACCAATGATGTGGAAACACTGTCCACCAGGCCTCTCCTCCCCTCCTGAGTAATCACTCTGTGCCTGGCTCTAACCTAACAGTGACCAGCCACCATTGCTATTGCTACCAAGTGAATATCCAAAGAGGATCCCTTCACTTTAACTATAACGGGGTTATACCTCTAAGTTTGATCCTAAAAACCAGCCTCTACGAACAACACTTGGTGACGCATCCAATACAAGATTAGCAACTCTGTGATCAAGGCCCACACTGGGTCGAAACGTCATGTTCTGTCGTACTATAAGAACACTATAAATAAATTTTCACCTAGAAGCAAACATATCTTTTGTACATGTGCAGTGATTCTGAAAACCGTGAACAGGGCTGTAGATGGCTTATGTAAAAGTGCCATGTACGAGAGATGATGGCCTATGTAAAAGGGCCATGTATGACGTCTGTGGGAGAGACCCAGCGAGTGTGTGAACCTGTGGTCAGACGCAGGGGTTAGGAGGGCTCCTAGAGTGGGGAACCAAGGCTGATCCAGGAGGACGCTCGACTCAGGCGTGGGGCACTGTCGTCGACCTGGAGACCTGCCTGAGTATGGAGGTTTGGTGGTGGCTGGTGGCCTGGACATGTGGTGAGGAGGCCTTGGTGACCAATCTATGTTATGATCCCAGAGGAGCCGCAGTCCATGGATGTAGTACGATGGGCTGTGAGTGTGCGTGAGGATGTATGTGATCCATGGATGTGTTATGATGGATCACATGTGGTGTGTAAGGCTCCAGTCAGGCTGAAGCCTGTACTATGGGTTAGTAGTAAAGTGTGGTGCTGGGTAAATAAAGCCAGGCGGCTGGTACTGCCATTGGGACCCACAGGGCCTGTTGATAAGTGTGGCTAGTTAGTTATAAGTGTATGTGTAAAGTTTAGATAGGCCGGTGGCCATGACCACCATGAGAGTTGTCATTAGTGCTCCAAGGGTTTGAAGGAGATGTGGTTA
Organism: Allobates femoralis; assembly: GCA_033576535.1. Taxonomy (NCBI): domain Eukaryota; kingdom Metazoa; phylum Chordata; class Amphibia; order Anura; family Aromobatidae; genus Allobates; species Allobates femoralis. The sequence goes on from JARQOC010000008.1 coordinate 91,516,631, forward strand.
CAGGTCCCGGTTACTGTAAGACGTATATGTGCAATAGGGTTCTATGTTATATGTAATGTATTATGTGATAAGCTGTTGTAGTGTAATGTAATGTATTATGTGATGTGCTTATGGTCAATGTTTGATATGCTACCCGGTTTATGATATGTATGTGAGAAATAAACGGGTATCATTTGTTAAAGTTATAAGCACGTGTTGGTGTCATTATGCAGCAAGCGAGTTCCCTGCTACCTCACAGTATATGTAATCTATATTACATAGTGTATTACATATTTACATTTTATTAGTTTTTTGTGTTCTAAAGTTGTATTCCAATAAATATATTGTATGTTCTATCTAAATATCTTGATTATTATATCATAAAAATGATTAAATGTCTGATATTCACATTGTAATACAATAAATTTATCACTTACATATACTGGAAAACAGGCAAAGTTTCCAAGTGTTGTGTAAATTAAAAAACAAAACACAATTCATAATAAATCTTTATTTATATAGCACCAACATATTCTGCAGTGCATTACAAATACAGTGGTTTGTTTACAAGCAGTCATAGGTAACAATAAAAAAATATACAATATAGTAAGTAATTAAAGAAGAGAATCAATGTAAAAGACCCAATACACTAAGCAGAGAATCAATGTAAAAGTACAATTCTTAATATAGTACAGTAATTAGATATAATACAATAAGCATAGAATCGATGTAAAAAGTACAATACAATAATTAAGGCAAAAATAAAGGTGACCCTGTTCAAAAGAGTTTACAATCTGCAACGGGATAGGGTTTACACAAGGTTTAGGGGCTCATTCACAATTCAGGAATTGTTTTTTGTTTTTTAATTAGTCATGTTTACTGTATGGTAAAACTGATCTTGCAGTATGATTCTCCAGGTCAGTACGAGTAAGCAGATACCAAACATGTATACCGTATATACTCGTGTATAAGCCGACTTTTTCAGCCCAAAAATTGGGCTGAAAAGTCCCCCCCTCGGCTTATACACGAGTCATATACGTGGGGGCTGTGTCCGGGAGCAGGAGGAGGCAGGAGGAGGCTGGAGGAGGTGGGGGGAAGGCTGCAATATGAGCGGCTCGTGACGTGGAGCCGCTCATAACTTATTCATGATATGCACTGCATCCCCCGCCCATCCGCGGGGGGAGCAGTGCATATCGCCTTACAGCCCCCCAGCACGGGGTATACAGCCCCCCCATCCCTCACAGTATGGCGCCCCCTTTCCATACAGCCCCCCCGTGGTATCCAGGGCCCCCCGTATATACAGCCCCCCCCGTGGTAACCAGGGCCCCCCGTATATACAGCCCCCCCGTGGTAACCAGGGCCCCCCTTGCTGCACCTGTAAAGGAAGAAGTCAGTATACTTATCGCTGCTGCTGCCGCCGCCGCCGTCGCCGCTCCGCTTCTCGGTCACCGCGCTGCTCCGGGTCTTCACGCTTCCTGTTCCTTCTCCGGCGCTCAGGAAATGACGTCATTGTTCGAGCGCCGGAGAAGGAACAGGAAGCGTGAAGACCCGGAGCAGCGCGGTGACCGAGAAGCGGAGCGGCGGCGGCGGCAGCAGCGATAAGTATACTGACTTCTTCCTTTACAGGTGCAGCAAGGGGGGCCCTGGTTACCACGGGGGGGCTGTATACAGCTGGGGCCCTGGATACCACGGGGGGCTGTATACAGCTGGGGCTGCTGTATACAGCTGGGGCCCCTGTATACTACCTATGGGGGGGGTCTGTATACCTCTGGAGCTGCTGCTGTATATACCCCCTAGGGCTGCTGCTGTATATACCCCCTGGGGCTGCTGCTGTATATACCCCCTGGGGCTGCTGTATACTACTACTGGGGCTTCTGTATACTACTACTGGGGCTGCCGTATACTACCACTGGGGCTTCTGTATACTACTACTGGGGCTGCTGTGTATATACCCCCTGGGGCTGCTGTATACTACCACTGGGGCTTCTGTATACTACTACTGGGGCTGCTGTATACTACCACTGGGGCTTCTGTATACTACTACTGGGGCTGCTGTATACTACTACTGGGGCTGCTGTATACTACTACTGGGGCTGCTGTATACTACTACTGGGGCTGCTGTATACTACCACTGGGGCTTCTGTATACTACTACTGGGGCTGCTGCTGTATATACCACTGAGGCTGCTGTATACTACTATTGGGGCTGCTGTATACTACCTCTGAGGCTTCTGTATACTACCACTGGGGCTGCTGTATATACCTCTGGGGCTGCTGTATACTACCACTGGGGCTGCTGTATATATCTCTGGGGCTGCTGTATACTACCACTGGGGCTGCTGTATATATCTCTGGGGCTGCTGCTGTATATACCACTGGGGAGGCTGCTGTAACACTGCTGGGGCCTGTATGTACCACTGGGGAGGCTGCTTTATACCACACTTCTGGGGGCTGTATACTACCACTGGGGAGGCCTGTACACCACTGCGGGGGCCTGTATACCACACTGCTGGGGGCTGTATACCTGTGCTGGGGTCCACCCTCGGCTTATACACGAGTCAATAGGTTTTCCCAGATTTTGGGGGCAAAAGTAGGGGGGTCGGCTTATACACGGGTCGGCTTATACACGAGTATATACGGTAAGTTGTTTTTTTTTTATTTCCTTTATCCCCAGTCCATTTCTCCCAAGTCTTAAACAGCTTGTTCTACTTTAACTTAAGGAATACAGTATGTTTTACAGTATTGTATATTGAGGATATGCTCGCATTCTGGATGTTCAGATCTACTCTATTATATACATTGCTGTGCAAACTGATTGGGACAAAGCAAGTCTTTACTTGTTTTTCTTGCATTAATTTTACTATTTCTGATAAGTGTTTTATCCGTTTTAGGTGTTGTTTTCCTTTTTCTTCCACATTTCCCTTTTCGTTTTGTAGAAAACGTTCCAGTTTCATTGTGTGTGCAAATTATTCTTGAAACGGTAGATTTTCCAATACCAACGGTGGAAGCAATTTCTCTTACAGTCAGACTTGTATGTTCATTAAGAGTAATAATTCTAGACCTCTTCCATGGAGTAACATCCATTTTTACAGGCACGAATCACACAGAGGAAAAGTACAATAAACCACTCCTCACAGAAACAAGCTCTCAACTGAAGCTGAGGGGGCAGCTAGCTGTCATTTTCTGACTAAAACCAGTCAAACCACATTTTTTACTCAAGGTTGTACACTCACCTGTGCAAAGCAGTTAAAACTGGTTTGAATCACTGACTGGTAACCCCAACTTATGATTTTACTTACAAAAATGCTTTGTCCCAATTAATTTGCACAGCACTATAGATTATGTAGTCCCACTTCATTAAATAACCTGCGAAGTCTAGATAGGCAAAAAGAATGGACTTGCATGACCTGTAGAAAGTGTTTTCTATATGGAATTTGTCATGATTTCTTGTCGGCTCAGCCATCGTTCAACCTCCATCTGCATAATATCCCCCGCTTTCCTCATGTTATCACCTGCTTGTCCTATCGCTTTTTTGATTTCTGTTCCCTGGGGGAATTTCGGGTGACCAAACAGTGGCATATGTTCAGGGATCTGGAAGGGAAGGCCAAATGCCTCCCTTACTATCTTCCAGCATACAAAGGTATCCCGAAGCGGTAGGGATGATTTTGCGTTCTGCGGGAGTTTGGCCTATTTTGTATGTAAGAAACCATTTGAACCCCACGGCGCCGCTAACCGTCTTTCCAATTGGATATTAGAGTAGCAGTTAGTCTCCTGTAGCCAATCTATCACATGTCTAAAAAGACTTGCTATGTTATAGGCTTTGACATTCGGAAAATTGATCCCACCGTCACTTCTCCTTAGCATCAGTTTTCCCAATGCGATTCTGGGTCTTTTACCTGCCCAAATAAAATGGATGTAAGATATATTTATTTTGTTTATATCTAGATGCTTGAGTATCAGGGGTAATCTCTGTAATGGGTATAGGAGACTGGCAAAGTTGATCATTTAAATTAAGTGGCATCTTCCCAGAAGAGATAGTGGCAGATTCTGCCATCTCCTAAGTTCACCCAATATTTTTTCGATCAGAGGTGTATAATTTAGTGAATATAGTTGTGCCAGAAGCCTGCCTCTCTTAATTCCCAGATAGGTGATGTGTGTCTTTGCAATATGTAGTTCTAGGCCTAGTTTCCTCCATTGTTCCACAGATGTTTTTTCCCCCCAATTCTAAGAGTTTGCTCTTGGCGATATTGACCTTATAGCCCGAGTATTCCCCATATTTCTGGATAAACTGAAAGATATTTCCTAATTGTTCCAGTTGCTGGGACAAGAACAAGATGACATCATCTGCAAATAATACTATTTTAGTGTTGCTAGCGCCCACCCTGATTCTCTGAAATAGATCTGACTCTTCCATATACCGAGCAAAGGGCTCCAATGCAAAGTTGAACAGCAATGGAGACATCAGTCACCCCTGCCTGGTCCCTTTATATCGGTGAAATGGCAAAGAGAGGAAGTCTGGCATATGTATTCTGGCTTTCGGGTCCCTATACACCCCCTCCATGTATATGCTAAAGTTGCCCTTTAGGTTCAACTGACTTCATTCTATTTAATAGTCTCTCCGATGTTAGCAGATAGTCTATCCTTGACCAGGATTGGTGGGCATGGGAGAAGTGGTAAACTCTCTATCCTCTGGATGTAACCAATGCCAAACATCCCTCAATCCAGTTTGTTCAAGGAAGGAGGGGAGAAGAGTCTCTCTTTTGGAGGAGTCAGGCTCTGGCTCTTTCTGTCCTCCAACCCATTTTGAACCGTGTTCAAGTCTCTCCCAGTAGTTATCAGAGGCAAGTTGTCCAAAACAATCTTCCTCCCCAGGTCATCAAAGACTCTGTTTGAACCATTAGGTCCATAAACATTGTAGATTGAATAGACCTCTTCATGCTCTATGGTGACCCAAACCTATATCTCCCCTGATCATCACAATCCTGGGACAGCAGATTTGATGGAACAGTATCACTACCCCTGCGTGTCTACCTTGAGCTGAAGAGCCCATTACTTTCCCCACCCACAATTTACTGAGCCTAAAAAAATCCTATTCCTTTAGATTGGTTTCTTGAAGCAATACAATATCGGGTGAGTACCTTTTCACATGTCTCAGTATCTTTACTGTTTTATTTGGGGATCTTAGGCCTTTCACATTCCAAGAGATGACCTTCATGGTCCCTATCACTACAGCTTATTACCTCCTGCTTTGTCTTCTTTATGAGGGTAATAGTGATTAAAAGAAGATCCTCAGGTGGTTAGAGAAGGGTAGAAAAGAAAGAAAAAAAAGACTTAAAGATATGAAAGGGGATAGAGATGTAAACCTTAAAACAAATAAACAGTGAGCTCTCAATACACTGTAGTGTATTTTTAGCTTCTTACACAACTAATAGTGTTGTGGACTTTGCTTTTTTTCTGAGGAAGTAAGGGCTACCTAAAAGATAAAAAAAAGAAAAAGAAAAACCTGTGGGAAGAAGCAAAGAAGCATATCCCACACCACACATTATAAATAATTGTCAAAATGCCATCTACATCTTCTCCTCCGCCCTGATCTATACCCTTGCATAACTCTTTGCCCTCCACCCCTCCAGAACCAGGTTCCTTCCCCAAATAAGGGGCAGATGGGCACTTCCCACCAAAACCCATCTTCATTAAGGCGCAGCATATATCAATTGGCAGTACTCAACACATTACCAACAGCACCCAGTCACCTTGGGAGACACTGTCCTGTTTGTAGAAGTGTTGGGGGGGGGGGGTAGAGACCCATCAAGAGCAAGATGTATATGATGCAGTCCATTTCAGTGGCGTTTCATTTGCGCTGGCCAGATACCCTCTGAGGCTAAGGTGTTGAGGGAAAGCTGTCTTCCTCATGACCTCTTCTTCGTTTGTTGCTTTTTGGGTTGCGCAGTGTTTTTTCCATGTCTCTCTTTGCATCACTTGCTGATTTGTAGATTAGGTTATAACTGTCATTTTGGAAAATCCTCAGTGTCACCGGGTATTGCAGTGCAAAACTTTTCTTTGCTTGATCGAGTGCTGCACATATTATACTAAAGGCTCTCCTGCGTTTTGCCACCTCCGCAGAATAGTCTTCAAATAATAGGACTTTCATCCCCCTCTAACTCAATGCCTGAGGACATCTTCTATATGCTCTCATTATGTCAAATATATTGTTATAGTCCAGGAATTTCATGATTAGTTGACGTGGTCTGGATGTCCGGTTATCAGATCCTTGATTGAGAGATCTTAGATCTGGCCCAACTCTGTAAACCCTTTAGACCCTACAACCGTGGTTAATTCCCAGGGCCATTGGTAGGTCTCTTTCGCAAAGTCTTTGTAGTTCAGCTGCAGGGACTGACTCGGGGAGTCCCACTAGCCTTAGGTTGTTGCGCCTTGACCTGTTTTCCAGGTCCTCGACCTTCTCAGACAGGCAGTTTATTTCCGCAGTTGCCTCTTTCAGCTGCGAGGAGAGCTGTATGTTAGCACCCTTTAGTTGCGAGACCCTCTGCTCCAGCTACACTATCTGTTCTTTATGTTTGCTCACTTCGTCTTGGAGATACTGTAGGGCCTTCTTGATAGCCTGTTCCAGGTTCATGTGGATGTCTGGCATGATGCTACTTGCCACGTCAGCCGCCAGTTTGTTAAAGGCTATTGATATCAACCTTGAAGGGTCTTTCCTGGTACAATCACACAACATGTACTCCTCATTTGTGGTTATCTGTTGCGAGTTTTTTGCAGGAGTGTCCTCTCCCGCAGGGCTTGGATCCCCAGTGCCCTCTTCCACTCTGTGGTTCCCGCTGCTTGTTTTCCGGGGGCCCTCCAGCTTTTGTGAGCTGCGTAACATGTAGTGATCCATTTGCTAAAGTGGTGATGTAGATGGAGTCAGTCAGGTCCCTCTGTCACTGCCATTTGGCCTTACTCCTGAGATTACCAGTTCTTATGTTTCTTGGCAGCTATGGAAATATGGCGTGCTGCAGTACACAGTAGGCACTTGCAGTTATTTATTTTTTTGTATGCTTATTTTTTTGTCCACTAGGTGGCAGCAGAGCTTTTCCGTGTCTCAGTTCAGTATGGCGACCACTAGATGTCATCAGTTTTCCTTTTGAGCTGGCACCAAGAGAAATGACCAGTCGTATGTGCTTAAAGCACCTCCCTGGGGCTCTGTGTGTCATTGCTGGAAAGACTGTTTTCTCTCTGCTTAGTCTGATCACAGCCCCCTTTACCGGGACCGGAGACAAGGAGAGAAGTCCTGGAGAATCTTCCCTGACCTCTGATAAGTAGATCCCTCTGGTGTTTCCGTGGGGGAAAAGGGGGTTCTATGTGCGGCTTGTAGGATTATACCTTTAGTCTCAGTGGATTTTTGCCGTGTGAATAGCAGCCAGTGCAGGCCTTGGGTGCACACGTGGGCAGCAGATCACAGGAACCTCCAGGTCTCAGAAATGATCCAGGATTGAAGTGACTGTCCTTTATAGGTGGTGTGGAGTGCGAGCTGGTGGTAGCCCATCTTTCTCTTGTGTTCGATGGAGGATATCCTCAGATTTGTCAGTAGGATTCTTGTGGTGTGAGAGCTGCTGCTCCGTAGGTGTTATCAACATCCCAGCCAGACAGGAAGTCCTCCCTGACAGCAGGATTTAACTGGTTAACAGTAGTGGCCAAATCTATGATGCACCTGCGGCTGATGAGGCACATGATGGCTAATTAAATTAGCAGTCATGTGCAGGCTTGGGGTGTAAGCTTGCACCAAAGGAAAAGACATGACATATGATATCACAGAGTGACTGCAGAATTATCATTTTTAGACCGGACGACCCCTTCAGGGTGGAAAGACCTACAAACAAGCAACAACTGAAGTCAGCTGCAGGAAAGACCAGCAAAGCATCACAAATGAGAAAACCCAGCGTGTAGTGACATCCATGGCTTCCAGATATCAGGCAGTCATTGCTTGCAAAGGATTCTCTACCATGTGTTAAAAATAAACATTATATTTACAGCAAAGTTAATTTGTCCAATTACTTCTGAGCCCTGAAATGAGGAGGATTTGTAGACTGTTAAAATTCTTAAATGTTTCACTGGATATTTATTATTATTATTATTATTTATTAATTTATATTGCAACATTAATTCCATGGTGCTGTACATGAGAAGGGGTTACATACAAAATTATAGATATAGTTTACAGTAAACAAATTAACAGACTGGCACAGAGGGGAGAGGACCCTGTCCTTGCGGACTTACATTCCACAGGATAATGGGTCCGGCAGCTCCGGTGATGGTGGGGCGGCAGAGTGGGCATTGCAGGCTGTAGAATGTTCTGAAGAGATGGTTTTCAGGTTCCGCTTGAAGGTTCCGAGTATAGGGGACAGTCGGACGTTTTGAGGTGCAGAATTCCAGAGGATGGGGGATATTCAGAAGAAGTCTTGGAGGCAGTTGTGTGAGGAACAAATAAGTGTGGAAGAGAGAAGGAGGTATTGGGGAGGATTGAAGATTATGAGTTGGATGATATCGGGAGATTAGTTCAGACATACATGGGGGAGACATATTGTAGATGGCTTTGTAAGTCAATGTTAGTAGTTTGAATTGGATACATTGGGGAATTGGGAGCCAGTTGGGGGATTCGCAGAGGGCAGAAGTGGAGGAGCAGCGAGGAGAGAGGTGGATTAGTCGGATAGCAGAGTTAAGGACAGAATGGAGAGGTGCAAGAGTTAGCTGGGAGGCCACAAAGGAGGAAGTTGCAGTAGTCGAGACGGAAATGATGAGTGCATGCACTAGTAGTTTAATAGATTGAGGGTTGAGAAAGGGACGGATTCTGGAAAATTTTTTTTGAGTTGGAGGCGGCAGGAGGTGGTGACAGCTTGGATGATGTGTGGTTTGAAGGATAAAGCAGAGTCGAGGGTTACTCCGAGACAGCGTACTTCAGGTACAGGGCAGAGTGTGATGTGAGAGAAGTTCTTGGGAGATTAGTTCAGAGATATAGGGAGGGACATGTTGTGGACGGCTTTGTATGTCAGTGTTAATAGTTTGATCTGAATTCGTTGTGGAATTGGGAGCCAGTGAAGAGATTTGCAGAGGGGAGAAACAGGGGAGTAGCAAGGAGAGAGGTGGATTAGTTGGGCAGCGAGTTGAGGACACACTGGAGTGGTGCAAGAGAGTTAGCAGGGAGGCCACTGAGGAGAATGTCGCAGTAATCAAGGCGGGAGATCATGAGGGTGTGTACAAGAATTGTACTATATTGAGGACTGAGGAAAGGACGAATTCTGGAAATATTTTTGAGGTGGATGCGACAGGAGGTGGCGAGAGTTTGAATGTGCAGTTTGAAGGACAGAGCAGAGTCGAGAGTTACTCTGAGGAAGAAGATTTTGGGTGCAGGAGAGCGTTATACCATTTACTATAATAGATAGATCGGGTAGGGAAGATACATGAGATGGAGGAATGATGATGATCAACCCTGAAAGTCTTCGCTTCAATTGCAACTTTAATCTCAGCTGTTTATTTTAAATAAAAAATAGTGGCATATAAGGACACTGGAAAAAAAAACTCGTTCTTAGAAGGTGTTATAACTAAATAAATACAATCTCAGATTACACAACAACACACTCAAATACACCAAAAACAAAGCCAAAATGCAGAGGCAAAGTGTAAAAAATTAAGTACACCTCCGAATCAATATTTTGAAGAACCATATTTAGCCGTAGTAAATTGAAAGTCATACAGAAATCATGATTATATGTCTCGCTCATTGTCCTGGAGGAATTTGGGTTCACTCTTCCTACAACATTGCCAAGTCCATTGGGGTTGTGGATATTTGTTTATACGCTGCTCTACTGAAGGAAATCTGTTACCAGGTTTTTTGTTACACCACCTGAGAGCAGCATGATGTGGAGACAGAGGCCCTGGTTCCAGCGATGTTATCGCTTCCTGAGCTGCTTAATGTCAATTTGATGAAATCCCTGTTTTCTTTTCTGTGGATTTAGCAGTTCTCTGAATGCAGAGGTCTGTATAACACCACCACACCACTGATTGGCATCTTTGTGTGTGCACTATGCATAGGCAGAAAGAGAGGAGCGTATGGTCAGCTCAAACGCAAGATGCCCAAGTCCTGTGGCTACAAAACAAGCTGAAATCATCACCCTCTTTCACCATGCTGGACAGTTAGTATGAGGTGTTTGGCCATAATACCTGCAACAGGGTTGTGCTGTTTGCTGTGTTTTGGATTTTCACCAAACATCTCCACTTTGGTCTCTTGTTTCAGGAGTCTTGTGGCTTCAATGCAATTTTGCAAACTTAAGACTTGTGCCTGAATAGTCCAGATCAGCAAACTGCCCACATTTCTGCTTTTATAGTGGTGGCCACACACTTGCTAAGGAACAATTAAGCAAAGGTATTTCCCTCCCAATTCCAATTTAAGCAGTAAGGGTGTACTTAATTGTTCATACTCTGCTTAATAACATGGTGTAATTTGTTGTGCAATGTTATCCACTTGAGTTTGCTTGTTTTTTCTAATTTTAAGACCTTCTAAGGACCAAATGTTTTTTTCGTTAAGGAGGAACTAGAGGCAGACACAGACAACATTCTATGGAGGAGGAGGAGCTAGAGGCAAACCCAACAAATTCTATGGAGGAGGAGGAGCTAGAGGCAAACCCACAAACATTCTATGGAAGGGGAGGTTTTAGATGCAGAACCAGACAAACATTCTATGGAGGATGGAGGAGGAAGCAGAGGCAACCCAACAACATTCTATGGAAGGGGAGGTTTTAGATGCAGAACCAGACAACATTCTATGGAGGAGGAGGGAGGAGCAGAGGCAAACCCACACAACATTCTATGGAGGGGGGAGGTTTTAGAAGCAGAACCAGACAACATTCTATGGAGGAGGAGGGAGGAGCCAGAGGCAAACCCACACAACATTCTATGGAGGGGGGAGGTTTTAGAAGCAGAACCAGACAACATTCTATGGAGGAGGAGGGAGGAGCCAGAGGCAAATCCACACAACATTCTATGGAGGGGGGAGGTTTTAGAAGCAGAACCAGACAACATTCTATGGAGGAAGAGGAGCTAGAGGCAGAACCAGACAATTTTGCATGGGGGGGAGTTTCTAGATGCAGAACCACCAGACAACATTCTATGGAGGTGGAGGATCTAGAGGCAGAACCAGGCAACATTCTATGAAGGGAGAGGAGCTAGACACAGAACCAGACAACATTCTATGAGGGGAGAGGAGCTAGACACAGAACCAGACAACATGGAGGAAGATTTAGAGGCAGATCCACCAGACAACATTCTATGGTGGAGAGGAGCTAGAGGCAAACCCACACAACATTCTGTGGAGGGGGGAGGTTTTAGAAGCAGAACCAGACAACATTCTATGGAGGAAGAGGAGCTAGAGGCAGAACCAGACAATTTTGCATGGTGGGGGGGGAGGGGGGGGGAGAGTTTCTAGATGCAGAACCACCAGACAACATTCTATGGTGGAGGAGGAGCTAGAGGCAAACCCACACAACATTCTATGGAGGGGGGAGGTTTTAGAAGCAGAACCAGACAACATTCTATGGAGGAAGAGGAGCTAGAGGCAGAACCAGACAATTTTGCATGGTGGGGGGGGGGGGGGGGGGGGGGAGAGTTTCTAGATGCAGAACCACCAGACAACATTCTATGTATCTAAAACAAAGGAGACAAAAGAGGCGCAAATGTGTAATCGTTTGAAGATAAGTAGTACGACCGAAGTGAGGGAATGTGCTCACCCACATTGTGATGACCCACAAGCGGTATAATCGCTTGGACGGCTGCCGCTGGAGCCAACACCTCACCATTCTATGGAGGTGGAGGATCTAGAGGCAGAACCAGATAATATTCTATGGAGGGGGAGGAGCTAAAGGCAGAACCAGACAACATTCTATGGAAGGGAGAGGAGCTAGAGGCAGAACCAGACAATTTTGCATGGTGGGGGGGGGGGGGGGAGAGAGTTTCTAGATGCAGAACCACCAGACAACATTCTATGGAGGTGGAGGATCTAGAGGCAGAACCAGGCAACATTCTATGAAGGGAGAGGAGCTAGACACAGAACCAAACAACATTCTATGAGGGGAGAGGAGCTAGACACAGAACCAGACAACATGGAGGAAGATTTAGAGGCAGATCCACCAGACAACATTCTATGGTGAAGGAGGAGCTAGAGGCAGACCCAGACAACTTTGTATGGGGGGGGGGGGGGGAGAGGTTCTAGATGCAGAAACACCAGACAACATTCTATGTATCTAAAACAAAGGAGACAACAGAGGCGCAAATGTGTAATTGTTTGAAGATAAGTAGTACGACCGAAGTGAGGGAATGTGCTCACCCACATTGTGATGACCCACAAGCGGTATAATCGCTTGGACGGCTGCCGCTGGAGCCAACACCTCACCATTCTATGGAGGTGGAGGATCTAGAGGCAGAACCAGATAATATTCTATGGAGGGGGAGGAGCTAAAGGCAGAACCAGACAACATTCTATGGAAGGGAGAGGAGCTAGAGGCAGAACCAGACAATTTTGCATGGGTGGGGGGGGGGGGGGGGGAGAGTTTCTAGATGCAGAACCACCAGACAACATTCTATGGAGGTGGAGGATCTAGAGGCAGAACCAGGCAACATTCTATGAAGGGAGAGGAGCTAGACACAGAACCAAACAACATTCTATGAGGGGAGAGGAGCTAGACACAGAACCAGACAACATGGAGGAAGATTTAGAGGCAGATCCACCAGACAACATTCTATGGTGAAGGAGGAGCTAGAGGCAGACCCAGACAACTTTGTATGGGGGGGGGGGGGGAGAGGTTCTAGATGCAGAAACACCAGACAACATTCTATGTATCTAAAACAAAGGAGACAAAAGAGGCGCAAATGTGTAATTGTTTGAAGATAAGTAGTACGACCGAAGTGAGGGAATGTGCTCACCCACATTGTGATGACCCACAAGCGGTATAATCGCTTGGACGGCTGCCGCTGGAGCCAACACCTCACCATTCTATGGAGGTGGAGGATCTAGAGGCAGAACCAGATAATATTCTATGGAGGGGGAGGAGCTAAAGGCAGAACCAGACAACATTCTATGGAAGGGAGAGGAGTTAAAGGCAGAACCAGACAACATTCTATGGAAGGGAGGAGCTAGAGGCAGAACTAAACAACATTCTATGGAGGGGGAAAAGCTAAAGGCAGAACCAGACAGCATTCTACGGTGGTAAAGGAGCTAGATGCAGAATCAGACAACATTCTATGGAGGGAGAGGAGCTAGAGGCAGAACCAGACAACATTCTATAGCGGAAGAGGAGCTATACGCAGAACCAGACAACATTCTATGGAGGGGGAGGAGCTAGAAGCAGAACAACCAGACAACATTCTATGGAAGGGGAGGATCTAGAGGCAGAACCAGACAACATTCTATGGAGGAAGAGCAGCTAGAGGCAGAACCAGGCAGCATTCTACAGCGGGGGAGGATCTAGAGGCAGAACCAGACAACATTCTATGGAGGGGAGATGAGCTAGAGGCAGAACCAGACAACATTCTATGGAAGGAGAGGAGCTAGAGGCAGACACAGACAGCATTCTATGGAGGGGAGGAGCTAGAGGAAGAACCAGACAACATTCTATGGAGGGAAGGATCTAGAGGAAGAACCAGACAACATTCTATGGAGGGGAGATGAGCTAGAGGCAGAACCAGACAACATTCTATGGAAGGAGAGGAGCTAGAGGCAGACACAGACAGCATTCTATGGAGGGGGAGGAGCTAGAGGAAGAACCAGTCAACATTCTATGGAGGAGGAGGATCTAGAGGCAGAACCAGACAACATTCTATGGAGGAGGAGGATCTAGAGGAAAAACCAGACAACATTCTATGGAGGAGGAGGATCTAGAGGCAGAACCAGACAACATTCTGTGGAAGAGGAGGATCTAGAGGAAGAACCAGACAACATTCTATGGAGGAGGAGGATCTAGAGGAAGAACCAGACAACATTCTATGGAGGAGGAGGATCTAGAGGAAGAACCAGACAACATTCTATGGAGGAGGAGATCTAGAGGAAGAACAAGACAACATTCTATGGAGGAGGAGGAGGATCTAGAGGAAGAACCAGACAACATTCTGTGGAAGAGGAGGCTCTAGAGGCAGATGTTTATGTGCAAAATAATCACTGTATTCTATTATAACTAAGAGTTACTATGGCCGGGCAACGCCAGGCTCTACAGCTAGTAGAATAAAAAAAATGCAGGACACTATGTGGCTAAAGTGCATGTGCTTGGCTTCTACACTACAATCCAGGGCTCACACAGCCGCTCTCAGTTCTGTTGTCATAGATCTTTGGTCAGATATCTATGTAACAGGGGTTAGCGGTTGACAAGAATACAATTAATGCGTACCTGCTTTCTGGGAATTGGCCAGAAAATGAATATTCGAGTCCCCGTGTCCTCCATCAATGTGTACGAGCAGGGTGTTTTTGCTGTTGTTAATGCTTGTTGTTTGGTTGTTGCTGCTTACAAGTTGTTCAATGTTACGGACTTTGCAGCTGATGCCACATCCAGGTACGGCTTGAAAATCAGAGCAAGTGCCCAGAATCTCTTTTTTTAGCACCTATTAAAAGGATGAAAAAACAATAATCATCTCTTTGTGCTGATGTGAGATTAAAGCAGGACATGGTCATGCAGGAGACAGGAGACAACAAGACCCAAAACTGCTGCCAATCTCTACCTTACAGCTCCGGTCTGGCGTTTTTCTTTCTATTTCACCCTTGGAGTGGTATCAGTACTGTCTATTCCTTGTATGTAGTAGAATACCTATCAGTAATTGTCTTCTGCCGTTCTCAGTGCCGCTCTAGTCCTGTTCTGTGATTGGATGCCAGTGTTTGCTGGGTGACCCAGAAGTCACTTCTCAGTGTAAGTTTATGAGAGGCAGAACAAGGTCGCCATAGATCTGCATTGAGAGCTTGTGACTGTTACCTCTGACTTCCAGTCAGTCAGGATCTGTGGTCATAAGGTGGTGGTACAGGACCTAAGTGACATCAGGAAAGCAGAAGACAGCGGTGGGTAAGTTATCTCTAGGGGCAGGGAACAGAAGTGAGTGACTCCATTCTGGCAGTAAATAAACAAAAACAAAAAACTCCAGAGTGGTGCTTTAACTTTTACTAGATTAAACATGCATTCTTTATGTATTCTTCAGATGCAGCCAAACAGCACTTGCATATAAAACCATACAGTGGTACATAAGGACTGCACTGGGCACATCCAATAACACAGCAATAATGGGGCAATGTGTAATTGCCCAGAAGATAATTAAGTACCTGTAAGTGATGACTCCAGACTTGTATTGTTGAATGTTCTAATCCAGTTCAATGTGATGAGTGTGTACTCCAAAACAAAACCATCTACACATAAATATAAGGACCAAAATACGGATATCCTCAGTATCTCGTCAGTCTGATTGATCTGATGTGAGACTGGGCTTGTCAACCAGTTACACTGAAGGACCACACCTGGGCTGTCAAGTGCTTGTCTCCTCTTTCTTCAGGAGCGCACCACTCGTCTGCTGTTTGCTTCTTGAAACGTGACAGTTCAAATGACGGAATGGCTGCTCGGCTGCTCCGAAACGAGGGTTCTCATATACTGCTAAGAGATAGCTTGGCCTCTGCGGCATGGGAAACTGAAGCTGGCTGGATCCACGTATAGAGAACCTGTCTCCAGGATTCAGCCCTATAAGTAAAGCCATGGCCATAATGGCGCAGTGATGTTGCTTACACGGATATCTGCAGTGAAGGAAACAGATCTTTGGTTGTTGAATAATCTTCCTCTAGAGTTTTCTTTTAATGACAGCTCTGTGTATGGGTGCTGGACTGAGGGAAGGGTCTTCTGCTACTCCGCCCTCTACCCGCCTCCTATATGTCTATAAAATAAAATAAAAAAGGGAATATTGACCACGCTGCCATATGTGACAATAAAGCGCAGTCAATATTCCCTTTCTTTTTATTTCTATTTTATTGACACAATTTTATTGGGAAGACTGCAGTAACCTTCTAATACGCTTTTGTAGTGGTTGTGACTTACACAACCCTGCCAGGTGAGTGTGTACCTTTTGAACACTTTCCACATTGTTTCATTATTTTTATCTGTGGTACACACCCTAGATTTGCCTTTCTTTCACAATTCCAGCTTTTCTTGTCATATCCTATTTAATGGACATATTGACTGACAGGTCCCTGATTATTCACTGATCTGCCTCATTTGTGTAATTTTGAGCCACCGCCGTCGTTGGGGTGGGTGGTGCATGCTGCAGTGTGATGCCACGGCTTGTCTTCAATAAAATGGTGACAGAGGCAGCAGATGTGCAGATTGAGATATCAGCTAACTGAGAGGTCACTGATCAAAATCTCAATCTGCACATGCGCCGCACCTTCAGCGCAATTTTATTGAAGACAGGCTGTGGAATCACACTGCCACACACACCGCCCACACAATGATGGCGGTGGTGCAAAATTTCAAAAGGGAGGAAGATAACTGAATAATCCGAGACCTGTCATAGACATGTAGGAGACAGGCAGAGGGGCTGAGACGACCCTACCTTCAGTCCAGCCCCGATACACAAAGCTGTCATTAGAAGAAAACCTCAGAAGCTAATTAAACAAGAACCAGAGATCGAATTCCTTCATTGCGGGTATAAGTTTAACCCCTTCACAACCTATGACATACATGTACTTCATAGGTCGCCATCCACCCTTTAATGCAAGCTCACGTGCTGAGCTCGCATCTTCCCCCACACATCTCAGATGATATCATCAGCTGAGATGTGTAGATAATCACTGATCGGATCAGTGCTAGTAACGCTTTGTATTGAGCTGTCAATCACTGACAGCGTGATCCAAAGCAACGCAGCAGGGATTGCGCCATTCCCTGCCGTGATCGGAGGTCCAGAGATGCAATCACAGGACCTTTTGTCTGTCACCTTCACAGCCCGGTGCCCTGTGATGACCCTGGAATCTGTCTGGAATCATTTCCTGCCAGCGATGTCTGATGTCACCGGCAGGGAGTGATCATTTTCCGTGTTCAGATATGCTGTAGCCCATCCAAATACAGGGGAAGCGATTGGGCTGTGAAGCACTGAGGCCCTGGATTTCATTTTCACAATCTGCAGGTGTCTAGCTCAGAAAATTTCCATCCATACATTACTTATATTCAGGAAGCGGCAGAGCTGATAACAGCTGAACAGTGGGTGTTACACCGCACTGATCTGATATTTACAATCTAGGTCAGCGACAGATATTGATAAGTTAAGGGAGGTTTCACACTTGCGTATGTAAACGCAGCGTACGAACGCAGCCAAACGCATTGCGCACTGTGTTCCTATATGACGACCGATTGTTTCTTGTGTGGGCAGTATCTGTGAAAAGGCAGGATTATACTGGACTTTTATCTACAGCCCTTTGTACAGAATTTGGCTTCGTATGTAAAGGACTTCGACAGACTTCATTAAGAAGACACATCTCTTTGGATCACTGAAGGTACATTGATTGTGACGTTGAGTCACTATACACCAATATTACACAGCACGGCATGGAGGCTATCACGTACTTTCTTGATAAACAAATGGGCACGGATAGACCGCACGATTCCTTCCTCATTGACCTCTTAGATTTCCTGTTGTCACAGTTATTTTATCTTTGACCACTGTTTTGCAGACAGGTCTCGGGTGCGGCAATGGGGGCCCGTTGCGTCCCGGTTTTCGCCAACTTATTTTTAGGTTGGTGGGAGGAGGTGATCGTATACCATCTTGCGTCATATAAGGAACATGTTCAAGCCTGGTTCCGTTTTATTGATGACGTGTGCTTCGTGTGGAAGGGCGATGAGGCCACATGCAAATCCTTCATTGAGGAACTCAACGCCAACACACTTAATATCTTTCTTACTTTCAGCATGTCTTCTTCCGAAGCCATTTTTCTGGACTTGAAGGTTACCGTTCGGGATGAACATCTCAATACTAATCTATACAGGAAACCAACAGCAACCAACAGCTTGCTACATTACTCAAGTTTCCATCCAGGACATCTAAACAGAGGTATTCCGGTGGGGCAATTTCTGAGTGCGAGGATAAATTGCACCATGGATGGGGATTTTCTCCTTCAGTCCCGAGCCCTAATAGCTTTTCCTCCCGACAGTATCCACGCAGAGTTATTTCGGCTGCCTTTCAGAGAGCACAGAACTGCACACAAGAATCACTTCTCAAATAGCAATATAAACCGAAGGATGACTCCATCAGGATTGTTACCAACTACCACAATCAGTGGACTAAGGGTGCTTTCACATCAGCGTTTTTCGTAATTCGCGGCAGATGCGGTGAAAAAACCGCATCTGCCGCGTTTGCCGCATAACGGTTCCACTTGCGGCACGGTTGCGTTTTTTTCCATAGGAAGTATAGGGGGACTTGCGGCAGATGCGGCAAGTGCGGTTTTGCACTTGCGGCAGGTGCGGCAGCGAAAAAAACCGCGGTCAGCCGCGGTTTTTTCGCTGCCGCACCTGCCGCAAGTGCAAAACCGCACTTGCCGCATCTGCCGCAAGTCCCCTATACTTCCTATGGAAAAAACCGCAACCGTGCCGCAAGTGGAACCGTTATGCGGCAAACGCGGCAGATGCGGTTTTTTCACCGCATCTGCCGCGAATTACGAAAAACGCTGATGTGAAAGGGCCCTAAGGTGGGTGGCATCTTCGGTTCTCATTGGGACATACTACGTTTGGACCCAAAGATAGGTCCACTGGTTGGTGAGAGACCCCTAATGACAGCAAGGCAGGCCCCAAACCTGGCAGATAAACTGGTCCGGAGCCACTTTAAACAACCTACACAAAGGTTGGGGAGAGGCTTCAGACTTAAAGGATGTGGTTCCTGCAATACTTGCCCATTCATGTCACCCACTAAAGAAATTTTCATTAATCCACATGATAATGTAAAACACTCCTTGAGGTACTATATCAATTGCAGAACCACCTGGGTGGTTTATGCTTTGATATGTCCCTGTAGGAAAGTTTATGTGGGGATGATGGGACAGGAGTTTGAAAAACGGATCCAAAAACATTTTTCAACTATAAATCTGGCAAGTGAACATCTGGAAGAGGGCCTGAGTCTCACATCGGTGGCCTCACACTTCTTGTTACACCATGGGGGACGTACTACTGGATGCAGGGTCCTAGGTCTAGAGAAACTAGCACCTTATCCAAGGGGAAGGGGGGTGACAGGAGGAAGCTACTCTTACAATTGGAGTCAAGGTGGATCTTCCTCCTTAAATCAGTCACCCCTAATAGGATAAATGAGGAATTCAAATTCACAGGATTCTTAGGGGATTAGGAGTCTTGTCAATAGAAGGGGGCTGACGAATTTGGTTCCTTCTCATCTCTTTCACTCCTCATTATCTCCTGCTTGTTTCTTAGGCTCTATAACAGGATCTTCCAGTGTCGGTCTATCCTATCTGGATGTATTTCGCTTGGAATTCCTCTATTTAGTTCGGTTGGACTGCGTGGCTAAGAAACAGGATATTGGTCTTGGTGCTGTCCGTGGAGATTGGAAGAATTTTTCATCACCATCAGCATTTGCATCCATTATTATTATTATTATTTATTTATATAGCGCCACAATGTTCCATGGCGCTTTACATGTTAAGAGGGCAGACTAGGACAAGTAACATAGTAACAATACAAGTAACAATAGCTGTGGACAATTCAAACGTACAGATACCATAGGGGAGAAGATCCTGTCCGCGAGGGCTCACAGTCTATGAGCGGCGGGTGGGAATACAGTAGGAGGGGGAGGTGTCGGTCGTGAAGCGGTGCGGTGGACTGGGTTTCATTGCAGGTTGTAGGCTTGGTGGAAGAGGTGGGTTTTCAGGCCTCTTTTGAAGGTTCCCAGGGTAGGGGAATGCCTGAATTGGTGGGGCAGTAAGTTCCAGAGTCTGGGTGAAGCACGGGAGAAATCTTGTATGCGGCTGTGCGAAGAGGAGATGAAGAGGGAGTAGAGGAGGAGTTCTTGGGAGGATCGCAGGTTGCGTGAGTGTAGGTATCGGGAGACCATGTCAGAGATGTATGGAGGGGACAGGTTGTGGATGGCTTTGTATATGATTGTATATATTTTCTAATTTTTTTTTTTTAATTCTTTTCGCTATCATCGTTCATTATACTCCCTCTGGTAATCTCTGTATTGCTCATTGACTTTGGTACCCTGTGGCGGACTTGTGGTGTAAAGATTATTTTGTTAACACTTGCTTAGTTAAATATACATTTGATGATGATCGCACAGCTCGGTCTTGGTGGTTCTCATGGGTTTTGAAAATTGATATTGTGAAAAGTGTGTTGTGTTATTAATAATAACATGTACTTAGTAGACAGAAAGAAGTTGGGTGCACCCATAGGCAGGAAGGGGAATTGGTTTGATATGTCTCTCTTTCAACTAGAAGAAATTGAGGTCAAATCGATTTACAAGTGATTTGACTTGCACACGGGGACCCACTTGTGGGGTGTCGCCTCTTGTGTGCAGTCACTGTGTCCCCCTCTAATATTCCAACTAACATATGTCCAGAGGAAGTAACAGGGCTAAGTGGGTGTCGCTGTATGACGCCAGAGCCTGACACTCTCCTCTGTTTATTCATCAACTGCAATGTTGATCTCCTTATTCGCCTCAAAACAAAAACAATAAAAAGTACATATGACACACAGGGGGACAGCTGAGTGTCGCAAATTGTGACCCCAGAGTTCACCACCCTCTTCTGACCCATTAACAATCGTACCGCCAAGCTTTACTTTGAATTTTTCTAAAGCAAGCTATTTAATCAATGTTATGTGCAGTCATGAACTTTCCACCACTGCCTCATAGTGGGCAGTGTTTATTGAGCAAGACTCAATAGACGCCCACACTGACATCATTTCTGGTGTCCCAGTCATTGCCATGGCGCCGGCCGCAGCTGTCCTCATTTGCTCATTATAGGATATATAAGGCAGCACGGCACAATTGATAGCCACGCCTCCCTGACGAAGCCGCCCAGTGCGGCGATACACGTGGGATCCAGGGGCCCCCACTGCTCATACCTGGACACACCGTGCTCCTTACCAGTAAATACCTATTCCTATTCCCTGGGATCACTGAGGGATTTAGGGATCTACATGGCTGTGCTGCAAGCTCCATGCTGTCCACTGTCAGGTGAGGGGAGAAGTCTCCAGCTTTGACTGCTTAGCTGACAGGCAGCATAGCTCAGAGGAGCCGCAAAAACTGAATGTCAACTTGTCATTCTAGTTTCACCAAATACTAGGTCTGTTGGTCATCATTTCTGTGCACTACTTGATCTTTGTACAATGTGTCATTCACATTGCTCACTGGTTCCAGGGGCTAAGTGCAATAAGATTAACTATTTGGTGTAGACTTGTATTGTTTGACTTCAGTGTATGATTACTGTTGTATTATTGGTGCTAATGAATCAGGCATGAATACAGGGTTTGAAGGGGCCCCCTTTCCCCTATGTGGTATTATACCCATTATTGTTGTGGCTTTTTGCAATGTTTGTTACTGGTTTTAATGGTTTTAATCTGTGTGTCGTTTGCCTCAAATAAAGATACTTTTTCATCTTACATTATTTGGATGTGGAGTGCAGTTTTCCTGTCAATTCTTTCTCTTCTAATGACAATTATGTTTTGTTGACAAGTAGCACCCCATCCTTTTATTTATCCTAATATCGCATAACGGTGGTGCACCCATAAGTAATCATGCTGCGTTTCTATGTTTAACATGGGAACGCATAGTACCTGGCTGCATTTGGTTGCGCATAATTTATGCGCCCTCCTTCGCACTCCGAACGGAGCCTGTTGAATTTTTTGTGCGCTTGAGGGAGCTTGCGTCAACTGCATGTGCACAAACAATGCATGGGAGTCAATGGATCCACAGTGTCCTCCGCATAACAGCGCAGGAGAACGCTGCGGATCTCACTGAAATCTCTCCCGATGGCCGCCGCTGATCTCCCGGGACATCAGCGGCGGCCACCGGGAGATCAGCTGGAGCAGCCGCTGATCTCCTCCTCCTGGCCGCCGCTAATCTCCCGGTGGTGTCGGCGTGGGAGATTTAAACAGCTGTCAGATCAGCTGTTTCTCCCCACCGACACCGGCAGGAGATCAGTGGCGGCCGGGAGGATATCTTCACCCCTGACCTCTGCCTCCCAGCTGCCGGCGAGACAGCCTATTGGCTGGCCGGCCTGCATACTGATGTGAATGCATGCAGAGATTCTCCGCTGCGTTCACATCAGTATGACTGCGTTTGCGTCTGCGTGGCCTCCGCATGCAGACACAAACGCAGATGTGAACCCGGCCTAAGTCCTGGACAGCACCTTTAATTGACATTTTTGTGTGACTCACTTTTGCAGCAAATACTAGAAGTATGATGCATCTTTTTCTTCTTATTAGCCATTATTATGCTGGAAAGATGGTACTTTCATGTGAACACATTCTTACCTCTTTACAATGCTTTGTGACGGCTGCTCCGAGGGGATGTTCACTGTTGCTCTCCGCAGTCCCCACAATGGCCAGCAGCTTGTGTAAAGGCATCCTATTACTTTCCACCAAAATCTTCACTTGCATAACAATAGGAGAGCCATGTGTGATGGTCCCCGTCTTATCAAACACAACAGTTCGTATCTGAGAAGGAAAAGATTGTAACTTGTAACTTTTAAAGCAACTCCATTAAACTAACAATATTCAAAGATGACATGTCATGTGAACTACGGTAGGTATTTATGAATCTAGCTCCGCTGTATATCGTGAAACACAAGCAGGCAGACTTCTACACAATTCATACCTGCAAGAACTTCATACAGTACCAGACTAAAGTTTGGATACACCTGTGTATGGAAAAAAAACATTCTTGATCTTATTGAAATATGGACATCATAGATTCAGACTATTAGCAGCAAAACCACAGAAGAACACATGTGGAAACAAGGAATAAAAACGCATGTGAAACCCAACAGAATGTGTGTTAACCCTTACATTCCTCAATCTACCCCCATTTACTCTGATGGACGCTTTACCCCTCCTTAGCATTCTTTCAATGATGCCATGAGTCTGAATCTACAATGTGCAAACCACTGCATGATGTGTGTCCAAACGTTTGCCAGGTACTGTATATCCCCATATAAGAAGCCAGACACAGCTACGACAGCTGGACACAGCTAAGTGCTAATACCGTAACAAGGTGCATACAATGAAGGGTCATGTTTAAAACAAAGTAAAACATTGTGGCCAACCATTTCTTACATGACTTTACACACTGAAGTCAAGCAGTTTATTACCTTGTGAGCCATTTCCAGGGGTTCTCCTCCTTTGATCAGTATGCCATTCTGAGCGCCAACCCCTGTGCCAACCATTACTGCGGTTGGTGTTGCCAAACCAAGTGAACAGGGGCAAGCGATGCACAGCACAGTGATAGCAGCTTGGAAAGCAAAGCGCACAATCACTTCTCCCTTTGAAATGCTCTTGTTATAACCCTGTGAAAAGAACAGCTACTGATTTAGGTATAACTGCAAGTAACCTACAACAAAGGCTGCAGTAAAACACCCTCATTTACTACATCTACAAGCCCCATGGAAGTAACAGGGTTCGTACCACACACACAGCCTAATACTAGTTTTACAAGTGAACACAAGAGGGCGCTGAAACACCTCAAAATGGATAGGTCTTATTCAGAGGGACGCTATATTTGTATATGTCCACAATGAATGATGCCACAGACTGCACATGAGCAGATCCCTACACGTGCTAGTCTCCTTTGTGTTGTAGACAGGACAGCACTTGTACTAATGTCAAGCAGCTCTTATGGTGGGGTTACACGTCCCGATATCGCGGCGATATCGGAGGCAACGCCGCGGGAGCGCGCATTTTTTGAGCGCTTTTCCCGATATCGCATCGGCGGTTTACACGCTGCGATATCGGGAAAACAACGTCCCTCCGATGTGTACGCCCACCAACCCAGTAACGACCATTTAACATGGGAGTTAATGGGTGAGGTGCGAGTACGCATCGGAGTTGGGCTGTCACACGCAGCGATCCTGCTACAACGGCCTTGCGATATCGGGGAGTTGAATAGCTCAGCTATTCAACTCCAATATCCATTTGGCATCGTTCCAGGATCGCGTTGTACGCTAAAACAGTACAACGCGCACACAATATCGGCTCCAACTCGCGACCCACGTGACTTTTTGTCGGAGTTGGGTCGGAGTTGGACGCCGATATCGCGGCGTGTAAACCCACCATTACACTCATCTGTGATGCGGACAAGCACATGGAGCTGCTCAGGTCTGCAATCTGTGGATGTGAATGGAAACATTTGCCTTTGTTAAAAGGGAATCTGTCAGCAGGTTTTTGCAATTTAAGATGAGGGCAGCATGCTGCAGGTGAATAAAACAAAAAAAATCAACTATGCCTCTCTCAGGCTGTGTGCTATTATTTACATAAGCTAAAGGCTTTATCACCTCGTGGTTATCATTACTGGACAACACTGTTATGCACATCGTACACAGACATATTCCCCCTTCTCTGACTGACACCTCACTGTCAATATACAATCTCTATAGAGAGTCTGGTGTGGGCAGGGGCAGCTGTCCCAACTCTGCTGCATGGCTAAACCTAAATGCTTTGATTATATCAGAATCGCTGCACACAGTTATCTAGGAGGTACACTGTTGGATTCAGAGTCTCTTTGCCTATTACATACTGCTCTCAGATGAGGTAGTAGAAACCTGCTGACAGATTCCCCTTAACTCTTCCCTCTTCTGTAGGGTGTATTGAGGGTTATCCCCATGATGATGCAGCCTGTGTGACCCCCCTCCTCAGTGCAGATCTTTACACTGATATTCCCCATGACAGATTCCCCCTTAACTCTTCCCTCTGCTGTAGGTTGTATTGAGGGTTATCCCCATGATGATGCAGGCTGTGCGACCCCCCTCCTCAGTGCAGATCTTTACACTGATGTTCCCCATGACAGATTCCCCTTAACTCTTCCCTCTGCTGTAGGGTGTATTGAGGGTTCTCCCCATGATGATGCAGCCTGTGTGACCCCCTCCTCAGTGCAGATCTTTACACTGATGTTCCCCATGACAGATTCCCCTTAACTCTTCCCTCTGCTGTAGGGTGTACTGAGGGTTCTCCCCATGATGATGCAGCTTGTGTGACCCCCCTCCTCAGTGCAGATCTTTACACTGATGTTCCCCATGACAGATTCCCTTAACTCTTCCCTCTGCTGTAGGGTGTATTGAGGGTTCTTCCCATGATGATGCAGCTTGTGTGACCCCCCTCCTCAGTGCAGATCTTTACACTGATATTCCCCATGACAGATTCCCCTTAAGTCTTCCCTCTGCTGTAGGGTGTATTGAGGGTTCTCCCATGATGATGCAGCCTGTGTGACCCCCCTCCTCAGTGCAGATCTTTACACTGATATTCCCCATGACAGATTCCCCTTAACTCTTCCCTCTGCTGTAGGGTGTATTGAGGGTTCTCCCCATGATGATGCAGCCTGTGTGACCCCCCTCCTCAGTGCAGATCTTTACACTGATATTCCCCATGACAGATTCCCCTTAACTCTTCCCTCTGCTGTAGGGTGTATTGAGGGTTCTCCCCATGATGATGCAGCCTGTGTGACCCCCCTCCTCAGTGCAGATCTTTACACTGATGTTCCCCATGACAGATTCCCCTTAACTCTTCCCTCTGCTGTAGGGTGTATTGAGGGTTCTCCCATGATGATGCAGCCTGTGTGACCCCCTCCTCAGTGCAGATCTTTACACTGATGTTCCCCATGACAGATTCCCCTTAACTCTTCCCTCTGCTGTAGGGTGTATTGAGGGTTCTCCCCATGATGATGCAGCCTGTGTGACCCCCCTCCTCAGTGCAGATCTTTACACTGATGTTCCCATGTGACCCCTGTCCCTGAATACTCTGGGTGCCCTACTCACTCTCCTAAACATTTATGCTCCAGTGTAAACCTCCTTCTACTTCTGGTTTTTCTATCACCAAGAGGAGCGGTGAGAGGTCAGAGCGAGCAGATGACAGCAGTGGACATACTGTGCTCTTGATACTTACAGGGAAATACTTTTCTACTATTTCAAAGTCTCGGTAGCCAATAAAAATCCAAACAAACAGGGTGACTACAGAAACTATGACAATGAAAGGAACAAAGTAACCACTGAGTTTGTCTGCAAATTGCTGGATTGGAGCCTGAAAGAAAAAATATAGATTATTTGTAAAAATAAGAAATTGGAGCAGATATCAGAATAGAAATCAAGTAAAGCCATTCAGAAATGACAAAAGGCACCCGAGGATTGTACACAGTCCAAGACGTCAGTGAGGACACTAGATGACAGAATTGGGCAATTATTATACATCATCATAGAAGAAAATCCTGGACAGATTTGATAAATGACCGTACGTTATCTTCATAACCCTGAACATACGGTAAACACCACGCTCAAAATTATTATGCAAATTTCACTGATCTTCCTATATTTTCTATGCAAATGAGTCAGTACAATGCTCAAATCATCAATGGTTAGAATATAGATCACATCTTATTTGACAAACCTCCAGTAGTTTTTTCAAAACTAAACACTATAAATGCCCTGATCCAGTTTATAACGCACAATAGTTTCCAAATATTTTGTGTGTTGTAAAGAACTGAATATTTCATTTGTTGAATTTGCAGCATTACGAGGTCACATTTACTGAAATCAAAAACTTCTTAACAGGACAAGTGACATGTTAAGGCTGGAGTCACACTAGCGTAAGACATTGGATGTGATATGCTAGTGACAGGGCTCAGGTGCTGCTGGGATTATGAGCTGAGGAACGGTGATCACATCCTGCGATCGGATCACAGCTGCGGTGTTTAGAGAGAACAATCTCTCCATCTCCTGCATTGCCGGCCTCAACGTATATCGCACTACACTCATATGACATCACTGTAGTGAGAGGTTTCACTTGCTCCCATAGACTTGTATGAGTACGTGTGATCCTAGACTCGCTGACAATCACAGAATGCTGCAATTTATTCTTTAGTCCAATTAGGGCCGAGAAAAGACTTGCAGATCTGAGCTCCACCATTGTCTAACATTGGACCGAAAGCTATGAGAGATTTTCTGGCATTGCAGTCATGCAAGTCATATGCCAGGGTGACTCTAACCCTACATAGAACCCCTTCTTTCATATCACCTTCACAATTCTTGCATCCAATGAACTTGTGATTTGTTGGATAGTTGCTGCTTGAGCTTCTTTGCAGAAATGCCTCCCAGGGCTGATGTTTTGATATGAATGGCCTCCCGCCCTTGTAGATCTTTTGCTTGAGGATACTCCAAAGGTTCTCAATAGGATTGAGGTCAGGGAAGGTTGGTGGCCACACCAAGAGTTTCTCTCCTTTTAAGCCCACAGCAGCCAATGACTTAGAAGTATTCTTTGCAGCATGAGATGGTGCATTGTCATGCATGAAGATAGTTTTGCTACAGATGTCATAGTTCTTTTTTTTTTGTACCATGAAAGAAAGTGTGCCAGTTAGAAACGCTATATACTTTCCCAAGGTAATTTTCACACCTTCAGGGACCATCCATCACTCCATTCATCTGAACTGCCCAGAGTTGCGTGACACTCATTAGTATAGAAGAAACTTTTAAAATTAATCTTCATGTATGTCTAGGCTGGGCCCACTGCAACCGGTTCGGGTTGTGAGCACTGCTTAGGGGTGGCCAAACAGACGTTTCATCCACAACTGCAATCCTCTGGAGGATCCTACACCTCAAGGTTTGTGGGACTCCAGAGGTATCAGCAGCTTAAAATGCCCATTTGCTGCTTTCAATGGTATTGTAGCAGCTGGTCTATAAATGTCATGGATTTGTCTGGCAAAAACCTTCCTCATTATGCCTTTATCTGCAGGAGCTAGAGGAAGAGAGAGGAGAGCTAAAGGCAGAGAGAGGAGAGAGCTAGAGGCAGAGAGAGGAGAGAGCTAGAGGCAGAGAGAGGAGAGAGCTAGAGGCAGAGAGAGGAGATAGCTAGAGGCAGAGAGAGGAGAGAGCTAGAGGCAGAGAGAGGAGAGAGCTAGAGGCAGAGAGAGGAGAGAGCTAGAGGCAGAGAGAGGAGAGAGCTAGAGGCAGAGAGAGGAGAGAGCTAGAGGCAGAGAGAGGAGAGAGCTAGAGGCAGAGAAAGGAGAGAGCTAGAGGCAGAGAGGAGAGAGCTAGAGGCAGAGAGAGGAGAGAGCTAGAGGCAGAGAGAGGAGAGCTAGAGGCAGAGAGAGGAGAGCTAGAGGCAGAGAGAGGAGAGCTGGAGGCAGAGAGAGGAGAGCTAGAAGCAGAGGAAGGAGAGCTAGAGGCAGAGGGAGGAGAGCTAGAGGCAGACAGAGGAGAGCTAGAGGCACAGAGAAGAGAACTAGAGGCAGAGAAAAGAGAGCTAGAAGCAGAGGGAGGAGAGCTATAGGCAGAGGGAGGCAAGCTACAGGAAGAGGGAGGCAAGCTACAGGAAGAGGGAGGCAAGCTGCAGGAAGAGGGAGGCAAGCTGCAGGAAGAGGGAGGCAAGCTACAGGAAGAGGGAGGCAAGCTGCAGGAAGAGGGAGGCAAGCTGCAGGAAGAGGGAGGCAAGCTGCAGGAAGAGGGAGGCAAGCTGCAGGAAGAGGGAGGCAAGCTACAGGAAGAGGGAGGCAAGCTACAGGAAGAGGAAGGAGAGCTTGAGGCACAGAGACGAGAGCTTGAGGCACAGGGACGAGAGCTTGAGGCACAGGGAGGTAAGCTACAGGAAGAGGGAGGCAAGCTACAGGAAGAGGGAGGCAAGCTACAGGAAGAGGGAGGCAAGCTACAGGAAGAGGGAGGCGAGCTACAGGAAGAGGGAGGCGAGCTACAGGAAGAGGGAGGCGAGCTACAGGCAGAGGAAGTTGAGCTTGAGGCACAGGGACGAGAGCTTGAGGCACAGGGCCGAGAGCTTGAGGCACAGGGACGAGAGCTTGAGGCACAGGGACGAGAGCTTGAGGCACAGGGAGGCAAGCTACAGGAAGAGGGAGGCAAGCTACAGAAAGAGGGAGGCAAGCTACAGGAAGAGGGAGGCAAGCTACAGGAAGAGAGAGGCAAGCTACAGGAAGAGGGAGGCAAGCTACAGGAAGAGGGAGGCAAGCTACAGGAAGAGGGAGGCGAACTACAGGAAGAGGGAGGCGAGCTACAGGAAGAGGAAGGAGAGCTTGAGGCACAGGGACGAGAGTTTGAGGCACAGGGACGAGAGCTTGAGGCACAGGGACGAGAGCTTGAGGCACAGGGACGAGAGCTTGAGGCACAGGGACGAGAGCTTGAGGCACAGGGACGAGAGCTTGAGGCACAAGGACGAGAGCTTGAGGCACAGGGACGAGAGCTTGAGGCACAGGGACGAGAGCTTGAGGCACAGGGACGAGAGCTTGAGGCACAGGGACGAGAGCTTGAGGCAGAGGGAGGTAAGCTACAGGAAGAGGGAGGCAAGCTACAGGAAGAGGGAGGCAAGCTACAGGAAGAGGGAGGCAAGCTACAGGAAGAGGGAGGCAAGCTACAGGAAGAGGGAGGCAAGCTACAGGAAGAGGGAGGCAAGCTACAGGAAGAGGGAGGCGAGCTGCAGGAAGAGGGAGGCGAGCTACAGGAAGAGGGAGGCGAGCTACAGGAAGAGGGAGGCAAGCTACAGGAAGAGGGAGGAGAACTACAGGAAGAGGGAGGAGAACTACAGGAAGAGGGAGGAGAACTACAGGAAGAGGGAGGAGAACTACAGGAAGAGGGAGGCGAGCTACAGGAAGAGGAAGAGGAAGGAGAGCTTGAGGCACAGGGACGAGAGCTTGAGGCACAGGGACGAGAGCTTGAGGCACAGGGACGAGAGCTTGAGGCACAGGGACGAGAGCTTGAGGCACAGGGACGAGAGCTTGAGGCACAGGGACGAGAGCTTGAGGCACAGGGACGAGAGCTTGAGGCACAGGGACGAGAGCTTGAGGCACAGGGACGAGAGCTTGAGGCACAGGGACGAGAGCTTGAGGCACAGGGATGCCAGCTTGAGGCACAGGGATGCCAGCTTAAGGCACAGGGATGACAGCTTAAGGCACAGGGATGACAGCTTAAGGCACAGGGATGACAGCTTAAGGCACAGGGATGACAGCTTAAGGCACAGGGATGACAGCTTGAGGCACAGGGACGAGAGCTTGAGGCACAAGGACGAGAGCTTGAGGCACAAGGACGAGAGCTTGAGGCACAGGGACGAGAGCTTGAGCCACAGGGACGAGAGCTTGAGCCACAGGGACGAGAGCTTGAGGCACAGGGACGAGAGCTTGAGGCACAGGGACGAGAGCTTGAGGCACAGGGACGAGAGCTTGAGGCACAGGGACGAGAGCTTGAGGCACAGGGATGAGAGCTTGAGGCACAGGGACGAGAGCTTGAGGCACAGGGAGGGAGCTAGTGAAACAGGGAAGAGCAGGGGGAGCTCTGCCCCTTCTCCCTCTTCTATCTACATAGCATCTTATCAGTAACAACTACCATCCCCTATCTCAGTAATGGGTGATCACTTCTGATCTGGATTCAAAAAGGAAAAGTCATTATCATGTGTGCCTTTACCTTGGATGTCTGTGCTTCTTCCACAAGTTTAACTATTTGAGACAAGGTAGTGTCTGAGCCAACATGAGTGGCAGAGATGAGCAAGAAGCCATTCTGGTTGATAGAGCCAGCGATAACGCTACTTCCAGGCTTCTTAGTCACAGGCATGGCCTCACCTGAGAATGCACACAGTATAAATTCAGGTCATACAATTAATTCTGAAAATCAAGTTATGTACCTGGCATCCTGCTAGTGCACTTTACATGAAACCACACGTAGGATGTTACACAATCTGCTATAAATAGGACAGTATGAGATTACTTCCTAGGCGTAATCAGAATGACTACAAATGATTTTGCAAATCTAATTAACCAAAATTAAAGTCGCCATCATAAACATAACACTGTTAGCTCAACATTAGTGATGAGCAAATAGTGAAATAGTTGGATTCGGATCATTCTAACCCAATACTTTTTTACTATTCGTGTATTTGTCTCCATTACTGATCCTAATGCAAGTAAATAGAGAACTCAAATAGTTTTCGGGGAAATCTTTCAGTAAACTATTAGGGCGGCTTTACACACACCAACTTCTGTGAGCAACTTCTGAACAGATCTCTGGTTGCAGTGAAATCATGGACACATTGCTCCATTTTGTGGCTGTGTACAATGGAGCAATGTGTCCATGATTTCACTGCAACCAGAGATCTGTTCAGAAGTTGCTCACAGAAGTTGGTGTGTGTAAAGCCGCCCTTAGCATTCCCCATTTATTTGCATTGGGTTCAGTATTCTACATGAATATCCGAATAGTAAAAATTATTCGATTACAATGATCCGGACCCAAATATTTTACTATTCGTTCAACACTATTCAACATACAATAGACCAGGTTATTAAGGTACTGAAAATATTGTTAAAAGGCATCCTGTCCCTAGGATTGGGGACAATAAGTCATTGGCATGCCATTATGCAGTTAAAGCTCAGCGTTCCTAAAAAGTTCATGTCAAAATCAAGCCAATTTCGCATTATGTGGCAAAAGGAGTCATAGGTACATGCACATTGTGCCTATAAAGCTGGACAGTACACCTGGTTTAATGCCACATGCTCAGACCAGTGGGGGATACAGGAAGCAGCAAAATCCCTTCTCCCTCTCACTGAAATAGCTTCCATACGCGACACCACCCTATATAACACCATAATAATTATGGCCCTCAACTTAGCCGCCCCGACTATTAACACTCCTCGCACAAACAGGCAACCTTGGCACACCACCCTCACTAAAAACCTGACATGGGATTCCAGGTTCGCCAAGAGAAGATGGAAGAAATCTCCTTCCACTGAGCACTTCGCGTTGTTCAAACAGTCCCTCACTGACTTCAAGGCCGCACTCACTGCCGCAAAACAAGCCTTCTTCTCATCCCTAATAAACTCCCTATCCAACAATTCCAAAAGCTTCTTAAAACTTTCAATTCCTTACTCCATCCGCCCACTCCTCCTACTCCCTCTCCCCTTATCTCTGCTGTAAACAAAGTGGGGAAGGCACTCATGTGCAGTACCCTGGTGGTCTGGTGGGGGGCCACTCTCTGTGCTATTATATTGTGCTCACCTTCTCGGGTTGTGCCACCCCAGCACAACCCCAGGTGTTTGCGGTCTGCTGTGCTGCTTTTGCAAAATCCACCTGAGAAAGACGGCGGTCCGCCATGGAAACGCGGTTGTGGTTAATAAAAGGTAACTTTGATCATACCCATGGGCATGTGCGCTTCTGTTTATACTGAAAGTCTTATTCACTTATCTCTGCTGAAGACTTTGCCTCCTTCTTCAAGCAGAAGATCGATAAAATTAGAGACAGATTTGACCCACTGTCCCCACAGCTTCACCTCTCACCTACACTGCCCTCTACTTCCATCAGCTGTTTCTCCCCCATAACTGAAGATCAGCTCTCCTGCCTTCTGTCAAAAATCACACCTTACCTTCAGCGCCTACGACCCGCTCCCATCCCACCTCATTCCCAACCTTGCCCTGTCTTCATCCCAACCCTAACCCATCTCTTTAACTTATCACTTACTACTGACGTCTTCCACTCAGCCTTCAACATGCCTTGATCACACCCATACTCAAAAAATCCTCCCTCGACCCAACATGTGTTACTAGCTATCGCCCCATATCTCTTCTCCCCTTCGCCTCAAAAACTCCTTGAGCAAACACGTCCATTCAGAACTGTCCTCCCACCTCTCCTCCCTGCCCTCTTTGACCGCCTACAATCCAATTTCCGACCCCATCACTCAATCGAAACAGCCTAACCAAAGTCACCAACGACCTACTGACTGCCAAGAGCAAGCGACATTACTCTGTCCTCCTCCTCCTCGACCTATCTGCCGCCTTCGACACTGTTGACCATTCCCTCCTACTTCAGATCCTGGAATCTCTTGGCATCACTGACCTAGCCCTCTCCTAGATCTCCTCATACCTAACGGACGGAACTTCAGCATCAACCACTCCCACACTGCCTTTTCGCTCTACCCCCTATCCTTCAGTGTCCCCCAAGGCTCGGTTTTGGCACTATTCTTCTCCATCTACACTCTCAGCCTAGGACAACTCATAGAGTCCCATGGCCGTCAGTGCCATCTGTACGCCGACGACACCCAGATCTACCTGTCTGGGCCCGACATCACCTACCTACTATCCAAAATTCCACAATGCTTGTCCACCATCTCATCCTTCTTCTCTGCTTGCTTCCTTAAACTGAACATGGACATAACTGAGTTCATCGTCTCTCCCCCCCCCCCCCAAGTCGGTCTCCCCACTACCCGACCTATCCATCCTGGTCAACGACTGCTCACTCTCCCAGTCCCCGCGCCAAATGCCTTGGGGTGATCCTCGACTCTTCCCTCTCCTTCAAGCCTCACATCCAGGCCCTCGCCACCTCTTGCCGACTCCAGTTCAAAAACATTTCCTGGATCCGCACTTTCCTTGACCACAACACTGCTAAAACACTTGTTCATGCTCTCATCATCTCCCCACTTGACTTCTGCAACCTCCTACTTACCAGCCTCCCCGCTACCTCCCTTGCATCTCTCCAATCTATCCTAAACTCTACTGCCCGACTAATACACCATCTCCCCGCTACTCCCCTGTCCCCCCCTCTGCCAAGCACTTCACTGGCTCCCCACTTCTCAGAGATCCCGGTTTAAAACACTAACCCATGACATACAAATCCATCCACAACCTGTCCCTCCATACATCTCCGACATTTTCACCCGATACCTACTCTCACGCACCCTGCGATCCTCCCAAGAGCTCCTTTTTTACTCCCCTCTTATTTACTCCTCTCAACCGCATACAAGATTTCTCCCGCACATCTGCTATACTCTGGAACTCTCTCCCCCACCACATCAGACACTCTCCTACCCTGGGAACCTTTAAAAGAAACCTGAAGACCTACCTCTTCCGTCAAGCTTATAACCTGCAATGAGACCCGATTCATCGCACTGTTTCACTATCGGCACTATCCCCTCCTACTGTATCCCCACCTGTCCCTCAGACTGTGAGCCCTCGCGGACAGGGTTCTCTCCCCTCCTGTATCCATACGACTTGATTGTCCGTATATATATATATATATATATATTGTACTTGTTCTCGTCTGCTCTTTCCATATGTAAAGCGCCATGGAATCTAATGGCGCTGTATAAATAAATAATAATAATAAAAATATTAAAAAAGGTTAAAACAATCATCAGCCAGAAGCTGCTCCACAGTGTTAACAATTACCTGTAATGAGTGATTCATCCACCATAGAGTGGCCTTCAATTACTCGCCCATCTACAGGAAACTTTCCACCGGGCACCACTTTTACAATGTCCCCTCTCTGCACCAATTCCACATCA
Organism: Allobates femoralis; assembly: GCA_033576535.1. Lineage (NCBI taxonomy): Eukaryota > Metazoa > Chordata > Amphibia > Anura > Aromobatidae > Allobates > Allobates femoralis. The sequence goes on from JARQOC010000008.1 coordinate 91,551,123, forward strand.
ACTTGCTCCTCACTGTGACCAAGAAAAGAATAATCTTCAGATTGAATACTGTACATTATTTTTGGAAAATATGGAAATTCTGCTACATTCACATGTGTGTGTGCAAGGTCCGTGACTCACATACTGGCCATGGGTTTCCCAACCTGAACTTGCCAACTTTATGAAGACTAACATATGAGGGAGTACATTTCAGGTCAGGAGACCCTGGCAGGGCAGAGATTCATGCTCTGCACGCTGACTGGGACATATGGATGCCCGAATCCGGCTTTATCATTTTATAACATTAAATACATCTGTAATAGAAAGGGATAACGTTACCCCAAGACAGAGTTGTCAGGCCTCAGGGTCACAATAGTAGCTTCGGTCGCTTGCAGTGAAATTAGTCGTGCCAGGGCTTCTGATGTTTTACTCTGGAATAAATGTTACAAAGATTTTTTCACTAATACTGATAATAACTGATCAAAAAAAATCTGACAGAAGCCTCAAATCAATTTTAGTTTATTGCATCATTGATGTAAAAATGCCAAAATGACAAAATAATAGGGAATTTCTCAAAAGAGCATTGCATGGCCAATAACTGTACACCGGTATGTCAGACATGTCGCTCTCCTCAAGGAGAAACGTTATCTCTGATGGCCACTTTACACACACCAACTTATCTGTCCAACTTCTGAACAGATCTCTGGTTGCAGTGAAATCATGGACACATTGCTCCATTGTACACAGCCACAAAATGTAACAATGTGTCCATGATTTCACTGCAACCAGAGATCTGTTCAGAAGTTGGACAGATAAGTTGGTGTGTGTAAAGTGGCCTTGAGACCCAGTCACAGCCCTCACATACAACCAACTCAGATCTCTAGCTTTGCACTAAGGAGGATAAACACCCCGAAATTCGTGTCTGCAAATAAATTCTGATTTGGCTTTTAAACGAAGTCATATGACAAGGCTCGATAAATGATTTCCACCGAAGAAAAAGCTGGGCTTTGTAGTCCGCGCTGACCTCAAGAAACTTCCAGTCCAGTAAAGGGTTAATCAAGTTCTGGTTTATTTTCCTACGCGTTTCGTGGCTTTAAATCTGCCACTTCATCAGGGCTATTACATACAATGTCCACATTACAAGTATATATATCTTTTGTTATCATACCACGCCCAGTGTCAGGTGGTTCCTGTGGACTGAAAAAACAGGAGTAATCACTGATCCTGATTAGGATCTGATTTAATGCCTGGATGATAATGGCAATGGTATAACCCAGGATTATACATCCGAGTTCTAGCCTAATTGTGGTATAGTGGAAAATGAATTTCTTATTGGAACTTAACATTATCTTTTGATTGATAAATACTTGGAAAGGAAATATCAAATAGGGTTTCCAAGCACGATATTTATATCTTGTCTGTGGGGCCTGCAGCAGGTGCGGCAAGTGTGGTATAGCCACAGTTCCGGCACTTGTGGGCACGAAAAAAAACGCAATCAGCAGCGTTTTTTTTTTCACGGCCGCAACTGCCACAAGTGCCGTTACTGCGCTTATACTGCACTTGCCGCAAGCCACATAGACAATGTGACGCACCCCAGGGCTGGGGTACTCGGATCCCGGGCGTAGCTTTAAGGGACTGTCACTAGTGGCCGGTGCCCGAATCTGTGGCCCTGGTGGTCACGAAAAAGGTATTCGTAAAAATAGAATAATAAAAGTTTTTTTTAACATGACACCACCTGCAGTATCTGGTGATGGCACCAGTGCTGCCAGCAGACCTCCAGGGACGATAGGTAGGCAGCCGAATTATATCGCTCTCAGTAGGTGGAGCGAAGTCCCCAGGGCAGGGAGGTAAAAAATGGTTTCACACCAGGAGAGGCGCAGTCTTCACCTTAAGGGCCGCTTTACACACACCAACTTCTGTGACCAACTTCTGAACAGATCTCTGGTTGCAGTGAAATCATGGACACATTGTTCCATTTTGTGGCTGTGTATAAATAGAGCAATGTGTCCATGATTTCACTGCAACCAGAGATCTGTTCAGAAGTTGGTCACAGAAGTTGGTGTGTGTAAAGCGGCCCTTAGACTGGAACACAGGTGACCAACTTAGTAGAAATGACACACAGGAGACTTTCTTGCTCTGCACGGCAACTTGTCAAGGCAGTTCTCATTGGTACACAGTCACGGGTAGCTGGCCGGCTAGTCACCAAAGGATGCCAAGTCTCTCTGAGGCCCTCTTCGATGTTCCTTCTGTTAACAACTTCTGTCCTTTTCACTCACTGCGCTCTCGTTACTATCCATGCGTGGCCCTGCATGGAGCCCTCTTCCTACCAGGCCCATTGGGTATATAGAGGTTACCCTTCTCTCTAAGGGGCTCAACCCAGTTTGGAGCTCCTGGTGGGGACGTGCGGGTCAGACCAGGTCGGGGCTAAATGAAAGGCCTTCGATCCACCGAGTTTGGCGGCTCAGAGCTAAACTTTCCTGCACCGCACTTGGAGCAGGTACTCCGTCTTGGACTGGGTTCCCTCCCAGATTTACAATCTTCAGATCGGCACGGGCTTGCACAAGCCAGGGATCACCTTTCTGTCTGGGTTGCCTTTCATTTTTAGGCACCCTACATTACAATCCTCACAGGGACGTCCTTCTCCTCCTTCCTTCACGGTACTCTCCTCAAGTTCTGATTAACTGTCACTCCTGCTTCTTTCACTACACTTTAGTCTCCCTTCCACCGAGACTTGTTCCTTAGCAACGGGTTAACCAAAAGGTTCCCTGACCTCAGTGTATGAATGCAGAGATGAGCCTCGGATTAACATTATCATCCTCTGGTGACCAGGATACCGCACACGCTAATCTGGATGTAGTACCCCTTTAGTGGTGCACTGACCAGTGGGGCGCCACAAATGCATGGGGCTGGCCGCAAGTGCGGCCGTTGTGGTTTTTTGTCCGGATCCGGACAAAATCGCTAGTGTGAAAGGGGCCTAACTGACACAACAATGCAGCAACAGACAGCACATTTTAGGCAATGAGTGTGTGAAAATATCCACAACTGTCCTACCACAAAGAAAAAAAAAAAAGCGTAATAAATTAGCTCTTATATCAAATTTTAGCTCAATTGGTTCTAACCAAGCACCAAACAAAATCATCTGTGACCCACTCACAAAGAATGGAAAAAGAATCTGAGAAATCTCCTAAGTCTTTCATGGCCAAGAGGATTATCCCACACAGTCCATCCTAAAATATGTCTGGAAATCAGCAGGTAGATGTCACTATTGATAAAATGTCACTGCTGCCACTGACAACTGTCACAGTCATGCAACATAATACATCCACATAGACAGGTGGCCTCCAACATGAAAAAATAGATGCTTTGTCCTCTATTCCACTAAAAAGTAGTATACAATAATAAGACATACCATGGGATCAGTTGCTGGACCTCCACACATTGTGCACATAAGAATATAGACATATTTGCATATATAAAGGGAGCAACTGAAAAAAAGCACCTAAAGTACGTCACAGACAGTAGGCGCAAAAACTTCTTGTAAATGCCCCTTGTCCTCTGACAGCCCACATATTCTTCTTGTGAATTATGACATGCATGTAATACCCTGAGGAAGGTGCCAAGAGGGGCGCTGAAACGCGTTGGTGGAAGTGGAATAAAGGAACCGTCACATCACCCCTAGGACTGCTGTCTTTTTTGGGGGACCAACTGAAGCATCCAGGGATAATTCCCCAGTGATAGCAGCGCGGACCGTGGACACCTATATCCTGATATTCTCTTCCCACGTGCGAAGTGGTGGTGGAGGTCCAGCGGCAGCTGTCATATGCAAAACGCCTACTAACCAGTTGTGGGGATCACAACTGGTACAGGTTAGTGCACCTGTATTTTCACACGCACCTTTCACTAAACATCGGTGATAGGGCACTATTTGCGCCTCGTTTGTCTCCCTTTATATTTTCTAGTACATATTCTTCTTGTAACTACTAGGATATAATATACTAAGTTCCTGCTTACCTTAGCAACATGCTCCAGCCACCGGCCCAATGCAATGAAGACGAACAGCATCGGTGGGGTGTCAAAAAAGGTAATAGGATTTACTTTGGCTTTTTCAAACATTGCGACCAGAAGGATGACCAGTGAATAAATAAATGCAATGGAGGTAGCTAGAACTATAAGTACATCCATATTAGCAGTTTTATGCTTCAAGGCTTTGTATGCTTGAATGTAGAAGTACCATCCGCCTAAAAACTGAAACATTGACAATAGATTAACAAAGTGTGTTACGCAGGACTATAAAACATCCAGCACACGGCGCAACACAAAGGGTTAATTGGGATGGTATAGGGTAAGGAAGGCCCTGACGTTAGGGAGTGGGTGATGGGACACCTCCTGCCACTTGCCTGTGACTGTTTATAGATGCCCGACGGCACATTGTCCCTGGAAAATTCGTTCCTGGCTGTCACCTCAACAACCCCTGACTAGTGTATACACTGGTGCGTTCGCTAGACGACACCTCTGATGTACTCCACACACAGGGGAGGTAGACAGACTTGGGGACAAGACTTGGGGACAACACCCAGGCTAGCAGCCAGCACTGCCCCTGCAGAAGGACCCATCAACAAAACACCAGCAGCCACTGGAGACCACGTCACCCCAACAAGGTCAGCTTTAGAATGGATTTTCTATAACTGGCGTCTTGCGCTGTATCATGTGACCTTTTAAAGGGAAGTGGGTGTGGTCCCCAACCTGAGGTATACTGGAGCTGCCATCAAGGGGAACGGACATTAATCCTTGCTGGCACCAAAGAAATTAAGTACATTTAAAATACTGCAGAGCCTGAGCTGTCACAGATCTCCTACTGACTTGTGATACAAAGTGGCCATAAAGAACATTTACAATGAATAATGACCAATTGTTATTTGTGTAGCCCCTCATCTTTCCATGGCAAATATCACAATAGTTCTCTGAGTAAGGTGAGGGGCTTTCCATCCAGCACGTAAGGCCTTGGTATTAGTTTCTCCCTATGTAATCTTATTATGATTGTTGGGATAATGTTTTACTAATATTAAAGTTTCTATGTCTTCCATAGTTCTTTCTATGCAGTAGCATAAGGGATAGGAGAAACAAGAGCAGGGCCCCCTATCTCCAGGAGCCCCAACGTCAGCAGCATGGTCAGTCTGTATGCTATGTATGCACTTGAGTAGGACTGCCAGAAACGCCGGTTTCCAAAGATGTAAATGAAAAAACTATTGTCACTTGTAATTCATTTACCGTAAATGTAATTTCTGAACTCATGTAACAAGTGTTCCCTCTACTAAGGTGAATTACCTGTACGGGGACACATAGCAGGAAGGACAGCAGGTTCATGATGGACAATCCAGGCATGATCTGATACTCCAAAACCATGGTGGGGTGATATGTTGTTATATCGTCCATTGTGATGTTGTGGTGGTGAGGCATCATGTGATGGTTGTCCATAAACATCATATAGATCATTAACCCCATTACAGGAATGCAAAAGATTAAACTAATCAGAAATGATCGCTTCCATCTGAAAAACAAAATGCAAGGTCAAGTCCCAGGTCTGAACAATGGTAGAGTCAACACAAAGAGAAGGAAATGTTCTATATTGTAAGGTTCAAGCCCAGATCATGATTCAGAATGTGCAACATCTATTATATAATTGCCGAAGCGACTTCCGTCGCACACGGCGATACTTTCTGTGGCTTTGTCCGTGGCTTTGTTCGTGGCTTTGTTTGTGGCTTTGTTCGTGGCACGCGACTCACTGGCAATGGCCGCGAAGCCGACGAGAGCCGACGACGACCGACGAGAGCCGAGACCCGTGGCCGAAAATAGAACCAAGGGCCCGGCTATACTTCGCTCGAAACATCACTATGTATCTCTATGGGAAGTGAGGCGCTATTCTGATTGGTCGCTGTGTGCTGCCGGCGACCAATGAGAATAGCGCCTCACTTTCAGCGGTAAATGTCAAACTCAAAGTCGTCCAATATATCTCTATGGGAAGTGAGGCGCTATTCTGATTGGTCGCTGTGTGCTGCCGGCGAACAATGAGAATAGCGACTCACTTCCCATGGAGATATAATGGACGACTTTGAGTTTCACATTTACCGCTGAAAGTGAGGCGCTATTCTCATTGGTCGCCGGCAGCACACAGCGACCAATCAGAATAGCGCCTCACTTCCCATAGAGATATAATGGACGCATTTGAGTTTCACATTTACCGCTGAAAGTGAGGCGCTATTCTCATTGGTCGCCGGGACCACACAGCGACCAATGAGAATAGCGCCTCACTTCCCATAGACATATAATGGACACATTTGAGTTTCACATTTACCGCTGAAAGTGAGGCGCTATTCTCATTGGTCGCTGTGTGCTGCCGGCGACCAATCAGAATAGCGCCTCACTTCCCATAGAGATATAATGGACGACTTTGAGTTTCACATTTACCGCTGAAAGTGAGGCGCTATTCTCAATGGTCGCCGCACCACACAGCGACCAATGAGAATAGCGCCTCACTTCCCATAGAGATATAATGGACGACTTTGAGTTTCAAATTTACCGCTCAAAGTGAGGCGCTATTCTCAATGGTTGCCGGCACCACACAGCGACCATTGAGAATAGCGCCTCATTTCCCATAGAGATACATAGCGGTGTTTCGAACAATGCATAGCCGGCCCCTTGGTTCGATTTTCGGCCACGGCGCTCGGGTGTTGCCGGCCCAAAAAAAATCGCAATGGACCTACGTGACGGACTTACCGCGGCTGCAACGACTCACCTATCTATCTATCTCTATATCTATCTATCTCTATATCTATCTATATCGATCTATCTATCTATATATCTATCTATATCTATCTATATCTCCATCTATCTATATCTATCTATCTATATCTATTTATCTATATCTCTCTCCCTCCCCCCTTCTCTCTCTCTCTCCTCTCTCTCCCTCTCCCTCTCTCTCTCCCTCTCTCTCTCCAGATTCTAGACTCCCGATTCTTTAGAATCGGGCTCACAGCTAGTTTATATAAAAATATTGAAGACATCACCTTTTATGTTGGCATTTTCATCCATTTTTGATATGTCATGCTTTACATAAAGCGGCTTTATTTTTTATACCTCCTGGGATTCGGCTTTGACAAAACATTATTGATATAGTTTGGATTACATGTGTTTTGTATTCTTTAGCAGAAATGCACTAAAAGCACATACCGTATATACTCGTGTATAAGCCGATCCGTGTATAAGCCGACCCCCCTACTTTTGCCCCCAAAACCTGGGAAAATCTATTGACTCGCGTATAAGCCGAGGGTGGACCCCAGCACAGGTATACAGCCCCCAGCAGTGGTATACAGGCCCCAGCAGTATGATATACAGCAGCCCCCAGTGGTATATACAGCAGCTCCCAGTGGTATATACAGCAGCTCCCAGTGGTATTGCAGCCCCTATATACAGCAGCCCCAGTGGTATTGCAGCCCCAGTGGTGTATACAGCAGCCCCTATATACAGCAGCCCCAGTAGTATTGCAGCCCCAGTGGTATTGCAGCCCCTATATACAGCAGCCCCAGTGGTATTGCAGCCCCAGTGGTGTATACAGCAGCCCCTATATACAGCAGCCCCAGTGGTATTGCAGCCCCAGTGGTGTATACAGCAGCCCCTATATACAGCAGCCCCAGTAGTATTGCAGCCCCAGTGGTATTGCAGCCCCTATATACAGCAGCCCCAGTGGTATTGCAGCCCCACTGGTGTATACAGCAGCCCCTATATACAGCAGCCCCAGTGGTAGTATACAGGCAGCCCCCGTAATCCAGGGCCCCCCCAGCCTGACTCCGGTCACCTGTAAAGGAAACTATACTTATCACTGCCCGCTGTCCGCGCCCGCTCGCAGCTGCCGACCGCGATCCTCCATCTTGCGTCTTCTTCCTGTTTCCTGTGCTCGTCGCAGGGAATGACGTCATTGCCCGCGACGAGCACAGAAACAGGAAGAAGACGCAAGATGGAGGATCGCGGTCGGCAGCTGCGAACGGGCGCGGACAGCGGGCAGTGATAAGTATAGTTTCCTTTACAGGTGACCGGAGTCAGGCTGGGGGGGCCCTGGATTACGGGGGCTGCTGTATACCGATGTATACATCGGTATGTACCGATGTATACATCGGTATACAGCACTGACTCGCGTATAAGCCGAGGGGGGTACTTTTCAGCCCAATTTTTGGGCTGAAAAACTCGGCTTATACGCGAGTATATACGTACTAGTTTTTTACCTGTGCATTTTCCACATCTAATGCAATTCAATGCCGAAAATGTGCATATAAACTTAACTTGCAAGAGAAACTGATAAGTTGCGGATTTGATACACACACTGCAGATAAGTACGATGTAAAAAAATATATATATATCTATACCTCTATCTCTATGTTACTGGAACTGTGAGATGCTGCCATTTTTGGCTCAGTGATAATATGTAGTGCCAAAAACTTATTGTGATGTAAAAAATAAAATCCAATTTGCGCCATACTGTGTTTACAATAATTTACCTTCGGTATATTTTTGTATTGCTCACCTTAACCAGTTGTGCCGTCCGCACAACTGGATTAACCTGCACACGTAATGCTCATGGGTGTGAGCAAAGGGGAGTGGACCCATTGAACCATGGAGGGTACGTGGCAACTGACCTGCAGGGCAAGGTCAGACTCAAGCACAGTATCAGGTGTGGGCAGGGTCAGCTGGGTTGGCCAAGGTGGAGTCAGGATTAGGTGGCGGACACAGTCACTGGAAAGGAAGGTACAGCCAGAATGCTTATATCTTATAAAGTAACAAACACAGTCTCTGGAGAAGGCAGCAGGGCTGGTAGGAGCAAGCAGGTACACTGGAAGGAGCAGGCAGGTATAGGGCCGGGCAGCAGCAGACAGATATGGGAAGGCAGGACACAGAGATAGGTAATGACAAACTTTGGACAAGAAAAATGCAATAGGGTCTTACCCAGGGAGAGGAAGGATTAGCAAGGAAGCGATATAGTGCTCACCTTGTATGGTTTGACCCACAAGCAAATGAAAGCATTAGAGGCAGCTGCCGCAGAAACAACGTGCACCAAGTCAAGTCAATTATGCAAGATCTGAAGAAAAGTGGCATCATATCCATGCTGCTGCCAAATAACCCAATGCAAAGCTATCGTTGATCAGGCACCTCTTCTAATGGGAGGAGGACTCACATACCCAATGCCTATAAGCCATACGCTTAGGGGCACTTCCTGACAACAGTGCACTGGTCCTCTAATTGGGGGGCAGGACCACTGGCACTAACCACCTTCCCGGAAGACCTGTGCAATATGAACAGGACCCGAGAGTGCAAGGTAGTAGAGGAAAACGTGGACAACCAAGCAGACCGGGGGAGGTTCACAGGGCTGCAGCGGTGAGTAAGATGGCGGTCCCGTTGCATGGCAGAGCAGCATGCAGACACTGGCATTACAGGAACACAACCTTACAGTGCAATTATGAGGATGCAAGCTCCAGTATTTTTTAAATATGAATAAAGCAATCTCAGTCAGATTAGCCTCCCATATATTTGTGACAAAACATGTATAGGAACCCTATAAGGAGACTATGGCCAACCAGAAGTGGTGGAGAGTGTCCATTTATAAAATAAAATTCACCCCAGATAAGCAGATCACTGCAGTCTGGCCTCTCTAAGCCATCAGCTCTTATAGCCAGGAAAAGCACTCTTTAATACTTCATTGTTAATCTCCCTCACTTTTCTGAAGTAATGAGTGAGGAATAGAGGAAAAAAAAAAGTTTTGTTTAATGTACATTCTTATTCTGGGAATTAATATTGCAATAGATACATTTCACCATGAAGAGGTGAGAGATCTCATTCTTACAGCGGCCCGCAAAAAGCCCATCCTGTCAGGAGTACCAGAGGCTGTTTCCCTGTTTCCGGACATCTGCCCGGCCACCCTTATGAGGAGGAGAGCGATGAAAGACACTACTACTGCACTAATAAAGGCAAATATTAAATACAGGTGGGGCTTTCCTCATGCTTTGCTCTTCACTTATAAAAATACATCCTATTCACTTAGAACGCAAGAGGAGGTCCGAGAAGCCCTAACAAAGTCAGGCATCCTAGTTCATCTTATGGTCAGTAGTGATGAAATTAAGAAAATGAAATTAATATATTTACTGGTTGAATAAATGGTTTTGCCCTACCAGAGATATATTGAAGGGAGGAAAAAAAAAAAAAAAAAAAGATTTAAGATGCCATAGGATAAATAACTCTAATGGAAGCGCTCCTTGACAAACTGGAAATTCTTCCAAACCGAATTAAAATGTATAAGACATTCCATAACTTCCATCAAGGCTTATATGATGATAATGTTACCTTTTTCATACAAAAACTATAGGAATTCTTGAGCACACAATTTGCCATCTTTAACCTCAACTTACACATCAACTTTACACAACCCAGTTACTGCAGAGGAAATAGCCAACGCCATCAACCACCTCAAAGTAGGCAAAGCCCCAGGTCCGGACGGACTCACGGCATTATACCACAAGAAATTTCAAGAAACATTAGCAACCCATGTACAAGCTTACTGCAACAATATCCTGCAAGGCCAAGCCATGCCTCAGGAATTTTATACCGCACACATATATATGATCCCGAAACCCAAGCGAGACCCCCTACTTGTAAAAAATTACTGACTTATCTCACTATTAAATATAGATTTAAGGGGGGTGTGGCCTGACGAGGCATGTAAGCGGCCACATCGCAGAGGAGCTCCGGTGACCCTGCACCTAATTATCCTTTTGCCCGGGGATTGTGAGGGCCAGGGGCTCATAGTTTGCTATGTGGTCACTTGGAAGCACGGTGTGCAGATCCGGGACCCCCAGGCAGTACCATGGCGCGGCGGGACAGCAGGCTGCGGTCGGTAGCTGGAAAGGCGCCTCATGGTATTCAAGATGGCGCTGAGGAGAGTCGGCCAGGAGGAGAGACCCCCCCGGCAGCGGGAGAAACAAGAGGAGGTGGCGGCTAAACTGCTTCCCTGGTGGGATAACTGGCTGGTGTCCATGTTCTAGACTCTTAACCGAGGCTCCATGGACTTCATCTGCATATTCAAATTCTAGGGAGCAATGCACCTTGGGTTTCACTGTGTTTGAGTGCTTTAACTGGTGCCCGCAGTGTTATCCTCCACTGGTCTCCACAAGGTCAGTGGGTGCTTTGTGATATCTGTCTATCAAGCATTGCTCCCACCCAGCCAGAATCCTGCGCCACACTGATGAGGGGCAACAACCCCGAAACAGCTGTCTGTGGTTGGATACCTAGTCCATGGTAAACCCTGGCCATATCTTCAAGCTCGCAAGGGCTGGATAGTGACTTAAGGGCTACTAATACCCTGGGCTAGGTCCTTCCCTGGTGGATAACTGGCTGGTGTCCATGTTGTAGACTCTTAACCGAGGCTCCATGGACTTCATCTGCATATGCACGTCAGCAGCTTGGGGATCCTCAGACGGCTGGTGCGGAAGCTGTAATCTCCCAGCATACGGTATCTGCTCATGAGGTGCTGGCGGATATGGAGGAGGGGGAAAAGCCCACGCAGCAGCGTGCACACTTACAAGATAAGGCTGATGATGTGGACTTTGTGGCTGTCACCACGCAGGATGGATCTGTTGCTGAGAATGAACCCACGCTCAGAGACGTCCTGAAAGCCATTGCTAAATGTAATGCTGAACTTACTGGGCATATAGGATCCCTGAAAATAGATGTTTCTATTATTCGCCAGGATATGCAGAAGATGAGGGATCGTATGTCAGCAGTTGAGGGCAAAGTGGGTGAATTGGAGGACACTATCACCTCTGGCCAAAAAATTTAAGGCTGCTAATGACTCCATTAACTACCTTTATAATAAAACTGATGATATAGAAAACCACCTGAGAAGGAATAATGTTCGTATAGTAGGGGTGCCTGAGAGGGCAGAAGGTAGAGATGCGGTGGAATTCTTTGAATCGTGGCTGTTAAAATCCTTTGGCCAGGAGGTTTTCCAAAATATTTGCTATAGAGAGAGAGCTCATAGAGTGCCCCTCCAGGACTCTGCAACCAGGGGATCAAGCATGCCCGATATTGATCAGAATGCTTCATTCTACAGACAGGAACAAAATTTTGCAGCTGGCACGGACGGCCGAGGACTTGCGGAGAGAGGGGGAGAGAGTGTCCCTACATCCGGACTCTTCTGTGGAAGTCCGTAGGAAACGCGCCCAATTTGAGGAGGTCAAACGCCGGCTGCGTGATCTGAAGGGGACTTATTCTATGCTGTTTCTGGCCCGGTTGAGGGTTGAAGAATTGGGTGGAACACACTTCTTTGAACTTGCCAAGGAGGCTTCCAAGTGTCTGGTCTGAAGGAGAGACAGATTCGGAGTGGCTGATAGCATACGCTCCTGTGAATTCCGGTGGATGGAGCCACTAGGTTATGCTGCTTATATTATGATTCGTATTTGATGCTAGGTGTAGAAAAATCTCTACTGTGATATGCGTTGTTATTTTGTTTATTCCTTCTACAAGAAAAAAAAAATCCTCGGGCAAACCGATATTTTTTTAGGTTTGATATTTTGCCGCAGGGGATGATCTCATTGGTACTGAGAGTTTCTGATGTTATATCCCCTGAGAATGCATGGGACTATGGTCTTTGATCATTGTAGTTCTTCTTTCTTTACCCTATGTCTTTTCCTTGGCTTCCTCTTTGTCTTTTCTACTTATGTCTGCTCTTTTCTTACAGTTGTACTGTTTACCTGCAGACTACCTGTGCACGTACCCACTGGGAATAGAGTCCATTCTCGGGGAGATGGGAGTGAGTTGCTCCATGATATCGTTATTAGGTTTTGTTTGGGAGGGGGGAGGGTGGGGAGGAGAGGAGTGAGAGGTTCTACTCCTATTGTTCTGTGGGTATTTTTTTATATAATTTTGGGCATAGTATATGTATTGCTTTTTTGCTCATTACGACGTCTGTGCATGTTGATAAAATATCTACACTGTGACTATGGTTAGACAGCTTAATAGTCTTTCCTGGAATGTTAGAGGCATGGGAGATCCAAAGAAACGTTTGGCGATACTTACAAATTTGAAAACATATCGTGATCTTATAGTATGAATTCAGGAGACGCACTGCACTGCAGATACGGCAGCTTCTTTGACTAAACTATGGAGGGGGCCTGCGTATCACTCAACTTATAGTACGTATTCCAGAGGGGTGAGCATTTTGATTCATCCGGTATTGCCATTTACCCTAGAACGAGTGGTTTCTGATGGGGTGGGTAGATATGTGTGTTTGGTGTGCAGGGTGGCTGGACTGTGTCTGTGTATAATTGCTGTTTATATCCCTCCCCCATTCTCTGTGAGCAAGTTGCAACATCTGATACCCCTTATTGTGGAATATGCCAATATACCCTTGTTGGTCATTGGAGACTTTAATATGCATCTCCATGCCGGGTTAGACAAATATCGGGGGAGGTGGGAGGGAGAGATTCTCATGACACATCCCTGGCCAGGGTCATATGGGAACTTCAACTACTGGATGTCTGGCGCACTAGGTTTTCTTATGCCCGGCAATACTCCTGCTACTCAACGTCCTATTCCTCCTTGTCGAGGATAGATTTGCCATTGGGAAATGGGGACCTGCTCCCCATGGTGTCTAAGGCCAAGTATTGTACTAGACTGCTTTCGGATCACTTCCCACTACTGGTTACTATCACTGTGGACCAGTCCACGCTGTGTCGCAGGGGTATGTGAAATTTAACCCTTTCTGGTTGGCGGTATTTGAAGAACATGTGCAGTTGTCCCCTGCACTGGAGGAGTTCTGTAACAATGTGGGTTCGGTGTCTATGCCTATAGTTTGGGACGCAATGAAAGCATTTTTGAGGGGACTCCTGATAAAAGAAATATCGATTGTCAAGTCCAAGACGAGGGACTGAATGCAGTTTCTGCAGTCTGAAGTTGGCATTCTGGAACACGCCTATGTGGTCTCACCAACTACTGACAACAAATTGAACTGGACAAATGCTCAATCTAAATTAAATGAATTTGTGTTACAACAGGCTGAACACAAACGTTTTTTTCTCTAAACAGCAATTTTATGTTGAAGGTAAAGGTGCTAGCCATCTGTTGGCAACGGTGGCTAGTGCACAAACTGGGGCTCCGGTGGTTTCTGCCATAGGGGGCGCCAGCGGTGAGATGGTTACGGACGCTGGTGCCATAGCAGACGTATTTTATCAATTCTACCAACAGGTATACTCTTCCCGGCTCGTGAAATCTGTTACTGAGCTGGAGCAGTATATCCGAGCTGCTCGGCTGCTCAAGCTAATGGATGACCAGAGATTGTTATTGGAGGCCCCCATTACAGTAGATGAATTGGCGGTTGCACTGAGGAACTTTCAGAATAATAAGGCACCCGGCTCTGACGGTATTCCCGTTGAAATCTACAAAGATAACGCGGAGGTATTGTTGCCAGATTGAAAAAGTTTTTGAGGTGGCATTAGCAGAGGGTATTCTTCTTAGATCGATATGAGAGGCGGTGGTGGTTCTCCTGCCTAAGCCGGGAAAGGATCCTTTACTACCTGAATCCTACAGAACCATATCTTGACTTTCTACAGATGTGAAGATTCTAGCTAAAAAACTGGCAACAAGATTGATGGGAGTGGTTACCCAAGTGGTAGGGGTGGATCAGACGGGGTTTATGCCTAATAGATCTACGGCCATTAATTTGTGCAGACTGTTCCTTAACTTGCAGGTGGATTCTCAAAATAGGGGAGCTAAGGCGGTGCTTTCCCTCGACGCTGCGAAGGCTTTTGACAGCGTCGAGTGGGAGTATCTTTGGGTAGTAATGCGAGAGATGGGCTTCGGAGTTAGATTTCTGGCATGGGTAAAACTACTATATTCTAGTCCGGTGGTGAAAATTTGCCTTAATAGGTCCTTATCGGATACTCTGCAGTTGGGTAGAGGCATTAGGCAGGGTTGCCCGCTGTCCCCTCTCTTGTTCACTCTTGCCATTGAACCATTGGCAGTTAAATTAAGAGCTTGCTCTGAGACTCAGGGTTTTATACATAACTCACTAGCAGAGCGTGTAGCGTTGTATGCTGACAATCTTCTGTTGTTTCTGGTGGACACGGCGCAATCCTTGTCTACGGCTAGGACTTTGATTAGAGAATTTGGGGATTATTCAGGCTTTAAGATTAACTGGGACAAGTTGGTACTTATGCCTGTGGATACTCTCTGTGGATACAAGGGTGGGGGACACAAACCTTTGAGTTGTACATCAATTTAAATATTTAGGTATAACGATTTCTCCAGTAGTTTCTGAATATATTTCATTAAACTTGGTGGGAATGCTTGGTAGGTTTCAACAAAAAATTGATACTTGGGTGTAAACTCCCCTTTTTGGTGGTTGGTGGACCAATCTGGTGAAAATGATTTTAATGCCTCAGCTATTGTACATACTGCACAACTCTCCGATTTGGATACCTATGCAAATTTTTTTATAAATTCCAAGCTTTATTTCAGGAACTGATTTGGAAGAAAGGTGTTGCCAGAATTCGTCTTGACACCTTGCAGAGGCCTAAGACTAGTGGGGGATTAGCTGCGCCCAACCCCTGGATGTATTTTTTGGCATCTCAGATCCAATAGCTCACAATTCTTCATGGAAATTTGGATAAATTAATGTATGAAGTTATTAAACAAAATTATGAATAGAAAAGTAAGCGGGCACCTCCAGGATTCATGCGGTATATATAGCACTTATGTACCTAGTATTTCCACTACAAACTCCTGTTAATGGTGTTGCAGCGCCTTATGACAAAAGTCCAAGTATATCAAAAAATTCAAGAAAAAAGGCGGCACTCACCATTAGTAGATCTTTTGCTTTATTGCATCGGTGTGGGGAGGGGGTGCAGAGGGCGCGGACGACAGCACGAGACTCGTCAAAGGAGCTGAGCCTCCGAAACGGCGTGCTGTCGTCCGGGCCCTCTGCACCCCCTCCTCACACCGATGCAATAAAGCAAAAGATCTACTAATGGTGAGTGCCGCCTTTTTTCTTGAATTTTTTTAATGTATGAAGTTATCGGCGGACTTTCCATCCCCTCCTTTTTGGAGGTAGGGCTCTTGGACAGAGACTGCCGAATGCAGTTGCCTACTCAAGGTCTCCTGAGAAAAGTATGGCAGAAGGTCAAACTGATGTTACAGGTGTCCGGCTATACTCAGTTTACGCCTCTTTGGAATAATCCCACTCTGCGGAAATTATAAACTGGATGGGTATGGTCTATAGAAGGGGCTGGGAATTATATACGTGGCACACATTTTAAACGGCGATGTTCTTAAGTCCTCCAACAACTATCTGAGGAGTTCTCTATCCCGCGGAACACGTTCTATTTCTATCTTCAGTTGCGTCATGCGTGAATGAGCCAACCGAGTCATCTACAAAATAGGAAACAACACCATCTCCTATTTAATACAATGCTGTGTCATAGCGGGGGCAAGAGCTTGATATCTAGGATATATGGCATACTGATGCAGCAATTTCAATGGGAGAAGCCGTTGCTGATCAAGGAACGTTGGGAGAGGGACATGGGGACTATTGATAATGAATCGTGGGAGGAAATCTTGGACAGTGTTCCCCTTCTGTCTACGTGTGAAGCGCAGCGGATGTCTCAATTATACTTACTCCATAGGGTGTACAGGACACCTCTATTTTTACATCGTGTGGGACTTAGAGGGGATGCCTGTTGCCCGAAATGTGGGGAGGAAGCATACTTGTTACATATGTTCTGGACATGTCGGTATGTTGCAAGATTTTGGGCCGATTGCATTGAGTATGTTAATAATGTGTTTGATTCGGCCATACTGGTGTGTTTGTTGGGATGTGTTGGTTCTGGACAATACGATGTGAATGAGGAGTTGGCTCTGAAGCGTACATAGTTTAAAATCCGGAAAATAATTGCTGCATCTGATCTGATCGCTGGCAACATTGACGGATGATCGCTGGTGAGCTGTCACACAGGCAGACTCGCCAGCGATCATTTTACCAGCGACATCGTGGAAATGATTTAAATATCGTCTCCACGATTTCTGCAGGCTGGTATCCAGGGTAAACTGCGGGTAACTAGGCAGCGCGCGCTGCCTACATACCCGATGTATACCTTAGTTACCAGCCTTCCCGCTCACTGGCTGGTATCAAAGGTACACAGCAGGTAACTAGGGTCCCTTGTTACCCGCTGTGTACCTTAGATACCAGCCAGTGAGCGGAGAAGGTTGGTAACTAAGGTATACATCGGGTATCTAGGCAGCGCGCCCTAGTTACCCACTGTGTACCTTGATACCAGCCGGTGAGCGGAGAAGGCTGGTAACTAAGGTATACATCGGGTATCCCTATTACTGAAACTCTGTTGTATTGTTTATAACTTGAATTATTTTGTTTTTCTTCTTCTATTTAAATTTAATGTAAGCCAAGTAAAATCCTAAAGCATTAGTAATAGAATATTTTACCTATGATTCTGTGAACCCCCCTGCGAGGGGAAAATTATAATTCCTTAAATGTTTTTCTCTCACTTGTACAATTACTCTCAATAAAATCATTGAGACTAAAATGAATGAGCAAGCTTTGGGAGACATGGACATGCCAGGTTCTTGGAGCACTTTTTATGACTGTTTTGCTAAATGTAAGATCCCCCTTTTTTAACACAGAATTCCGTAACAATATATTTAAAAACTAATTTCTAAATGTAACAACCCCTTTAAGGGGATTAACTATTTTACATGTAGACAAAAGAGCGGGGGATATCTGTAACTGAGCAATATATAGGTCTGGAGCCATCAAGATTAGCATTTTATCTTGGGAGCATGCAGCATCCTATAGTGCATTAGTATTGGGGCCAGGTACTGGTAAGTATGTGATGTTTTTTGATATCCTATTAACATGCAGTTATTATTGTCAAAAGGAGGACAATACTACATGACTCTCATGAAAGCATCAGGAACTTTCATAATTCCTATCTTATAAAGTGATGGTACATTTCCAGGCAATGCCATGACTGATTGCTCGGGGTCTTATTTACTTAGGGGGTGTTATGTATAATTATTGATATACAATCACTATTGACAGGAATACTTATTTTAATAAAAAAAATAATGCATTAAATAATTCAAACCTCCGTATTTCAGTCCTGTGATCCAGATGACTGGCAGATCTGTCTTTTTTAACTAAAGATGTACTGAAGCCTAAATCCTGGAAAATAAGAAAATAATTAGATGAGGCTTGTGCACATTGAGTATGGAGGAGCTCCACTCCTGGGTTTGGCTACTCACCAAATATTAAATGGGTGAACGTGGCCTTACAAGCTATATAATGTCTAATACAGTTCTACATATTCTACACTACATATTAAGAATCATCGCTTACATCAATAATCTTCATGACGTCTCTAGGTCCGATAATCTCTGGATCATATTTAATATGCGCTTTATTTGTTGAGAGAGCCACAGAGCTGTATTGTACCCCTTTAGTTTTCATCAGGCAGGATTCGATCTTATGTACACAGGATGCACACGTCATCCCTCTGACCTGTAGAAAGACAAAAATATATATGGAAACATGCATAGAACCCAATAACAACGTACAATAAAGCATGCACATGCAAAGGCGTTGAACCGGAAGTGCGGAAAAGACTGCGACTGATGATTTATGTGTATGCGCTAGAGGTAGTATTACTAGTACTGTACTGTATATGTGCAGGGAGGGAGGTACAGTGCTGTAGAGTGGTGGGGAGCGCTCGTACTGTTCTGTATAAGCGCAGGGAAGGAGGTACAGTACTGTAGAGGGGTGGGAGCGCCCGTACTGTATATGCGCAGGGAGGGAGGTACAGTGCTTTAGAGGAGTGGGGAGCGCTCGTACTGTATTGTATAAGCGCAGGGAGGGAGGTACAGTGCTGTAGAGTGGTGGGGAGCGCTCGTACTGTATATGCACAGGGAGTGAGGTACAGTGCTGTAGAGTGGTGGGGAGCGCTCGTACTGTTCTGTATATGCGTAGGGAAGGAGGTACAGTGCTGTAGAGGGGTGGGGAGCGCTCGTACTGTACTGTATAAGCGCAGGGAGGAAGGTACAGTACTGTAGAGGGGTGGGGAGCACTTGTACTGTTCTGTATATGCGCAGGGAGGGAGGTACAGTGCTGTAGAGTGGTGGGGAGCGCTCGTACTGTTCTGTATATGCGCAGGGAGGGAGGTACAGTGCTGTAGAGTGGTGGGGAGCGCTCGTACTGTTCTGTATATGCGTAGGGAAGGAGGTACAGTGCTGTAGAGGGGTGGGGAGCGCTCGTACTGTACTGCATAAGCGCAGGGAGGAAGGTACAGTACTGTAGAGGGGTGGGGAGCGCTTGTACTGTACTGTATATGCGCAGGGAGGGAGGTACAGTGCTGTAGAGGGGAGGGGAGAGCTCGTACTGCACTGTATATGCGCAGGGAGGGAGGTACAGTGCTGTAGAGGGGTGGGGAGCGCTCATACTGTACTGTATAAGCGCAGGGAGGAAGGTACAGTACTGTAGAGGGGTGGGGAGTGCTCGTACTGTTCTGTATATGCGCAGGGAGGGAGGTACAGTGCTGTAGAGGGGTGGGGAGCACTCATACTGTGCTGTATAAGCGCAGGGAAGGAGGTACAGTGCTGTAGAAGGGTGGGGAGCGCTCGTACTGTACTGTATATGCACAGGGAGGTACAGTGCTGTAGAGGGATGGGGAGCACTCATACTGTACTGTATAAGCGCAGGGAAGGAGGTACAGTACTGTAGAGGGGTGGGGAGCGCTCGTACTGCACTGTATATGCGCAGGGAGGGAGGTACAGTACTGTAGAGTGGTGGGGAGCGCTCGTACTGCACTGTATATGCGCAGGGAGGGAGGTAAAGTGCTGTAGAGGGGTGGGGAGCGCTTGTACTGTACTGTATATGCGCAGGGAGGGAGGTACAGTACTGTAGAGGGGTGGGGAGCGCTCTTACTGCACTGTATATGCGCAGGGAGGGAGGTACAGTACTGTAGAGGGGTGAGGAGCACTCGTACTGTACTGTATATGCGCAGGGAGGGAGGTACAGTGCTGTAGAGGGGTGGGGAGCACTCATACTGTACTGTATATGCGCAGGGAGGGAGGTACACTGCTGTAGAGTGGTGGGAAGCGCTCGTACTGTATATGCGCAGGGAAGGAGGTAAAGTACTGTACAGGGGTGGGGAGCACTCATACTGTACTGTATATGCGCAGGGAAGGAGGTACAGTACTGTAGAGGGGTGTGAAGCGCTCATACTGTATATGCGCAGGGAAGGAGGTAAAGTACTGTAGAGGGGTGGGGAGCTCTCATACTGTACTGTATATGAACTGGACGTGAGGTACAGTACTGTAGAGGGGTGGGGAGCACTCATACTGTATATGCGCAGGAAGGGAGGTACAGTGCTGTAGAGGGGTGGGGAGCACTCGTACTGTTCTGTATATGCGCAGGGAGGGAGGCACAGTGCTGTAGAGTGGTGGGGAGCACTCGTACTGTTCTGTATATGCGCAGGAAGGGAGGTACAGTACTGTAGAGGAGTGGGGAGTGCTTGTACTGTAGTTTATATGCGCAGGGAGGGAGGTACAGTGCTGTAGAAGGGTGGGGAGCGCTCTTACTCTACTGTACATGCGCAGGGAGGGAGTACAGTACTGTAGAGGGGTGGGGAGCTCTCGTACTGTACTGTATATGCACAGGGAGTGAGGTACAGTACTGTAGAGGGGTGGGGAGCGCCCGTACTGTATATGCGCAGGAAGGGAGGTACAGTACTGTAGAGGGGTGGGGAGCTCTCGTACTGTACTGTATATGCACAGAAAGTGAGGTACAGTATTGTAGAGGGGTGGGGAGGGTTCATGCTGTATATGCGCAGGGTGGGAGGTACAGTACTGTAGAGGGATGGGGAGCTCTCGTACTGTACTGTATATGCACAGGGAGTGAGGTACAGTACTGTAGAGGGGTGGGGAGCGCCCGTACTGTATATGCGCAGGAAGGGAGGTACAGTACTGTAGAGGGGTGGGGAGCTCTCGTACTGTACTGTATATGCACAGAAAGTGAGGTACAGTACTGTAGAGGGGTGGGGAGGGTTCATGCTGTATATGCGCAGGGTGGGAGGTACAGTACTGTAGAGGGATGGGGAGCGCTCACACTGCACTGTATATGCGCAGGGCGGAAGGTACAGTACTGTAGAGGGGTGGGGAGCTCTCATACTGTACTGTATATATGCAGGGAGGGAGGTACAGTCCTGTAGAGGGGTGGGGAGTGCTCGTATTGTTCTGTATGTGTGCAGGGAGGGAGGTACAGTGCTGTAGAGTGGTGGGGAGCCTTCGTACTGTACTGTATATGCACAGGGAGTGAGGTACAGTACTGTAGAGGGGTGGGGAGCTCTCGTACTGTACTGTATATGCACAGAGAGTGAGGTACAGTACTGTAGAGGGGTGGGGAGCGTTCATACTGTATGTGCTGGGTGGGGAGTACGGTACTGTAGAGGGATGGGGAGCGCTCACACTGCACTGTATATGTGCAGGAAGGGAGGTACAGTACTGTAGAGGGGTGGGGAGCTCTCATACTGTATTGTATATGCGCAGGGAGGGAGGTACAGTACTGTAGAGGGGTGGGGAGCGCTCATACTGTATATGTGCTGGGTGGGAGGTACAGTACTGTAGAGGGATGGGGAGCGCTCACACTGCACTGTATATGTGCAGGAAGGGAGGTACAGTACTGTAGAGGGGTGGGGAGCTCTCATACTGTACTGTATATGCGCAGGGAGGGAGGTACAGTACTGTAGAGGGGTGGGGAGCGCTCATACTGTATATGTGCTGGGTGGGAGGCACAGTACTGTAGAGGGATGGGGAGTGCTCATACTGCACTGTATATGCGCAGGGAGGCAGGTACAGTGCTGTAGAGTGGTGGGGAGCTCTCGTACTGTACTGTATATGCACAGGGAGGCAGGTACAGTACTGTAGAGCGGTGGGGAGCATTTGTACTGTTCTGTACATGCGCAAGGAGGGAAGTACAGTGCTGTAGAGGGGTGGGGTGAGCTCATATTTTTGCTTTCATTCCAAATCTTGCTCTTACACCAAGTTACAATTGTTTTTACAAATGTTAGCTTGTCTTGCAAAACACTCTCAAAGTAAGTTACTTGTAATTCAAGGTTCCACTGTATATGGTATAATAAATAATGACATTCTAAAATACAACTTGTCCCACAAGAATGAAGCTCTGCTAGGCTATGTGAATGGAAAAATAAAAAATGTTTTGGTTTCCAGAAGAAAACAAAGAAAAAATTAAAGGCCAACTTTACTTTGTCAAAGGGGTTGTCCAGTTTAAATCTACAAGTCACTATGTGTCACAGCCTTGAGAATCTTCACTGTGCACTATGAGAATTCACCGGTGTAAGAGCTGGGAACAGCGGTCATTTGGCCGCGACTATGTGATATGCAAGAGTATTTAATGAGTCCTCGCCCATTCAGACAGATTCTGGCTGGAAGTATCAGATCGCATACTCCTGGCAAGGAGATATCACAGTTACCGGATTTGTGTGATGGAAGGATTGAAAAGTCTGCAGTCAAATGGTGACAACACACATGTCACATGACCGTGGTTCTCCAAGTCAGTAAGAGTACAGGGATTCTAAACAGGTTGGTTTGGTTTTTTATATTTCAGATTATTTCAAAAAGTGAAAAAAAATTGGGAGATTAGTGTGAAAAATAAAATTCTCATGTCACCATTCTCCGACACTGAAACGTTGTTTTTCCAGACAATGAAGATGTGTGTGGACCTGTTTGTATGGCAAACTGACATTTTATTTGATACTATTAGATATTGATGATATTTTGATTATTTATTCCATTGTTTTGCAGATTTCCACCGAAGAAAAAAGCTGGGCTTTGTAGTCCGCTCTGACCTCAAGAAACCTCCAGTCCAGTAAAGGGTTAATCAGGTTCTGGTTTATTTGCCTACGCGTTTCGTATTAGGTAATAGCCCTGATGAAGTGGCAGATTTAAAGCCACGAAACGCGTAGGCAAATAAACCAGAACCTGATTAACCCTTTACTGGACTGGAAGTTTCTTGAGGTCAGCGCGGACTACAAAGCCCAGCTTTTTCTTCGGTGGAAATCATTTATCTTCAGTGGGCTCCTGCAGCGACCATTACCAGGCTCTCTCAGTTTGTTGTGGCTCTCACAACCACCGCAGGTGAGTCACACCGATTGGGGGGACTGGACTATTTATTAAGACGATAACGCCCTATGTGCGCTCCCTATTTCTTCTTTGTTATATTGTTTTGCAGAGTGATAATAATCACTGTGAAAACAAACACCAAAACACTTTTTTCCCCTCTTGACAATTACCATTCGGGTTACCGTATTTCTCTAAATATGAGATGCTTGTTTTATCCACTAAAATATGGGAGGAAAGTTTGGGGGGAGGGTGATCATATTCCGGATGTACCTGGCTTGCTCTGGAGAGGGGGGCAGCAGTGTGGTCACAGGAGGCAGGGGCAGGGTCACCGCTGCAGTAAGCCAGCGGCTAGGGCAGACACTTGTACCTGCTATTAAGGGGAATGTATATTCTCACTGCTTCTCACGCCCATAATCCGGGGCATAGGGAGCAGTGAAGAGAGGAGTCAAATGAGATCACCGGAGCTATGTGCTGACAGCCTCAGCTCAGCCTGAGCTAACCTCTGGTCAGCTGTAGTGTGAACACTCAGGGCCGGTTTTAGGCAAAGTTGGGCCCTACGCAAAAGGTTAAAGTGGGCCCTAAATGCTCAGGCCACTTTCACATCTAACGCTTTGCTGCATTTTGCTCAATTTGCATTTCCATGCGTTTTTACCGCAAAAACGCATCAAAACGCATGCGTTTTTGTTCCCATTGATTTTAATGGAAACACATGCAAAAACGCATGTAAAAACGCATGTGCGTTTTCAAAAACAGAAAACGCATGCGTTTTTGCCAACGCTGCCCAAAACATCGGGGAAGACGTTTTGTGCTGCGTTCGCAAAAATGCATGCGTTTTGCGTTTTTGAAAACGCACATGCGTTTTGCATGCGTTTTTACATGCGTTCCCATTGAAATCAATGGGGAAAAAACGCTAGCGTTTTTAATGCGTTTTTAGCGGTAAAAACGGCTAGAAAGGCAAATTTAGCAAAACGCACACCAACCTTAGATGTGGAACAGGCTGTAGTTATATGGTAAGAGTGACTTCATAAGTTGATTATCTAGGTCAGAATAAGAACATACTGAACATCATTTTTATTTCAATCATAAAAAAAAAAAACCAGAAATTTGTAAAAAAAAAATATATATTTTTTTTTTTATTTTCCGAGACCCATGATGTTTTAATTTTTGAAGATACATAGATATGTGAGGGCTTACTTTATGTGCCCTGAGCTGACATTTTACTGATATCATTTTGAGTCAGATACAACATTTTGATGCCTTTTATTGCATTTTATTGTAACAACGTGGTGGCCTAAAAAACATAATTCTGCCGTTTTTATTTTTTTCCCGTTACGCCATTTACCAATTGGATTAATTTACTTCATATATTGATAGCTTAGATTCTTACGAACGCAGCGATACCAAATATCTGTATTTTTACATTTTTTTCACTGTTTTATTGCTATTTTCAGTTCAGCTCCTTTGGGGGCCCCTAAGAGAGTGGGGGCCCTAGGCAATTGCCCAGTCTGCCCCACCCCTAACGCCGGCCCTGTGAACACTGTGTAGGCCTCCTCCGTGTATATGGCTGTATTCAGTGTGTGGAGCTACAGATGGATTTCCCTGACAAGTAGTATATGTCAAGTTTAGAAACCACCTACTTGGGACACCTTCTGGAAGGTTTTTGAAAGGTTTTCTTCCAGACTTCACTTATGAAGAATATTTGAAAGTTTATTATAATCACTTGCTCTACATTATTATTATGAAATTAAACTTTAAAATGGTAGTTACACTTTAAGCCTCTTTATAACTAGTTTGGCTGAATGCATCAGGCCACTGTCCATTTGGAAGATCCATTTCCACCCAAGCTTTAACTTCCTGGCTGGTGTCTTGAGATGTTCCTTTAGTATTGCCACATAATCTTCTTTCCCCATGATGCCATCTATTTTGTGAAATGCACCAGTCCCTACAGCAGCAAAAAACTCACATGATGCGGACACCCCCATGTTTCACAGTTGGGATGGTGTTTTTTAGGCTTCCAAGCTTGGCCTTTTCCCTCTAAACGTAACGAGGGACATTATAGCCAAACAGTTACATTTTAGTTTTGGAAGACCACAAGACATGGCTCCAAAAATGTAGTTCTTTCTTTCTGTATGCATTTACAAATACTAATCTGGCTTTTTTATGATTCTTTTGGAGTAATGCCTTCTTCCTGGCAGAGTGGCCTTTCAGCCCATGTTGATACAGTGCTCGTTTCACTGTGGATTATAACCCAATCTTACCAGCTTCAGCTTCTTTACAAGGTCTTTTGCTTTTGTTCTTGAGTTGATATGCACATGTCAGAACAAAGTATCTCTGGGACACAGAACCATCTACTTCCTGAGCGGTATTATAGTTGAATATTCCCATCTTGTTTGTACTTGCGTATAATTGTTTGTACAGTTGAATGAGGCACCTTCAGGTATCTGGAAATTGCACCCAAGGATGAAGCAGACTTCTGCAACTTCACAATTCTCTTCTTGATATCTTGGCTGATTTTGACTTTCCCTTGATGCTACACAAAGAAGCAGTGTGTTTCACGTGTTCATTAAAATACATCCCCAGGTGTGACTCTAATCAACTCAGATGTTGACAATGAACCTATCAGAAGTCTCCAAATACATGACATCATAAAATGGACTTTCCTAAATTGTTTAAAGGCACAGTAATCTTATTGTATGTAAATTTTTGACTTTGCAGATTCAAGTAATAAAAATGCCTTAAAATATTATCTCTCTCATTCTGGCATATTAATAATAATTAATTAAATTATTTAATTGACCTAAAATGGGAAAGGTTTATTCTGATTTCATGTCAGATAGTGAGAAAAATATGCATGTGTGACTTTTTATATAGTGTATGTAAACTTCTGGTTTCAACTGCATATACCAGTATGGGGACATATATACCAAAATGGGGGAAATATATACCCGTACAATAAGAATAAAACACTGGTGCTCAACTTGATAAAAAAAATCCCATTGCATTTGGCATTGAGCATTGTGAGGTCACCACTTTTTTTTTTGCAAGCCTAGGTCGCTAGGTTAGCTTCTGGCCTAAAGCTTTCCCTACTTCCTGCACAATCTCAATGCAGCCACTGACATAGTATGTACACCACTGCTAAATGCAGAGGAACACAACCACCTTCATCTTTATTCAACTTCCTTTAATGAACCTGTACATATAGGAAACCTACTATTTTACAGGACAAGCTTCATTAGGTAAGAACTCCAATTAATTCATTTGTCTCTGATTCTCTGTAACTTCTTATCTTAAACATTGATCTATTACTCACTACTTCACAGAGCAGTTCATTCGCTTCGTTAGGCTACGTTCACCAAAGCGTAATTGCTGCGTTTTGTGAGGATCCATTTTTGGTGCAAAACTTCATGAAGAAACGGATCCTCACAGTACGCAGTGTTCTGTGTTTGAATGGCGTGCACTATTCTGCTGTGCTTTTACTCACCTCGCCGCACTCCCCCGGTGACCGCCAGTGATCTCTCCTCATCTCCACCGGGCCACAGTGAGCGTGGCCTCTAGGACCCTGCAGCACCATGTGACCGGCTGACATTCGGTCACATAGTACAGTCTCGGATCCTCCAAAGGTCCTGTCCCGTGGCGATGAGGAGTAATCACCGTGGGACCTCGGTAAGGTGAGTAAAAGCGCAAAAAGAAAAGCGCAAAGAATTGACATGGTCATTCTTTTTGCGGATGCACTTTGCAGTGCAAAAGCCTTGATATACCTGACCATTCTGTGTTCATTAAACAATCAATAAACCAATTTATTTTATTAACCAAAACCAAATTTCGGAGGGTTTCAGCTTTCAAAAGAGTAATTTATACAACCAATGGATGAATTTAACCTCAGGTTATAAGCACTTAGAGTACACCAGGATGGGGGACCTTAGTACAGAATTGGAGAATATTACCCCCATAACAGTGTCAACAGCAGACCCCCCCGCCCTGCCAGTAACAGTACATCATGACCACATTTCTTCCATATATAGTCCAAAAATATGGTAATTAATTTTATACTTTGACAGACTGGCCTTTTATGGACATGGTAATACCTATATATTTTCATATTTTTAATTATGGAATTGGAAGTAACTTGAATTTTTAATTTATCTAATCTATTGGGACGTGATCATCTTATCGCTTATACTATATGATGTAATACAACTGTATTGCAGTACATAGTTAGGCTGCGTTCACATATAGCGTTTTTTTGTGCAGGCGCTTTTACCAGCGTTTTTAACCCGAGCAAAAAAAATAAGCAGTACTGTTCACACAGCATGCTTTTTTACAGCCCTGGGAAGAAGTGATGTCACAGAGGGGAGGAACAATCCTCGTTTCTCCTCCCCTCTGTAACATGTCTGCCAGCCCCCATTTGATTTTGCAATGTATTAATATACACTGCGAAATCAAAATTAAATAAAGTCAATTGTATTAAAAAATAATAAAGAATAAATACTTACCCTTTCCGATGCCTTTTCGCGGTCTCCAGTGCAGAGACAAGGCCACGTATCGTCCTGCCAGTGCCTTGCATGATGTCATAATGCCGTCTTGGGCGCGGATTAGCCGCTTGCGGTCATGTGATATGCATAACATGACCGCGAGTGACCAATCAGCGCCTGTTACGTCACTCTGACATCATGCGAGTGT